>JARHVA010002423.1:1712500-2110000 GCA_037957365.1 Torreya grandis
TGTGGCCTTATATAATATATGTTTACCAAGGTAATCCATTACAACTATGATAAAGAGATATGGGGCAAAATGAAAATAATTTAAGGAGGAGATTCAAAGGTTAATCTTTCTAAGTTACAAACTCATAAAAGGAAATTTGAAAGTCTCAAGATGAATGAAGATGATACTGTGGCATCCTTTTTGCAGAGACTTAATGAGATTGTGAACATCATCAAAGGTATTAGAGATAAACTTGAAGAATCTACTATTATTCAAAAGGTATTGAGGTCTTTATCCCCAAAGTTTTATCTAAAAGTATATAATATAGAAGAGAGTCATGGACTTACTCAATTGAATATGGATTAATTTCATGGCACCCTTACTACCTATGAAATGAGGAAGAATGATGATATAACACCAAATAAGGAATCAAATTAAAATATTGAAATGAAGGCAAAAAGGAATTTCCAAGGTAAGAAACTCAAGGAGGATGGCATTCCTGATATATGAGGATGAACTAATTGCTTTGATTTCAAGGAAATTGAGAATAGTTTTAGGTACATATAAAGGTAAGCTACTTCTCAAATGCTTCAATTGTCGTGAGATAGGAAATTTTATTAATAATTTCCCTTGTATGTATAATAAGGATGATGATAAAGAACATGATCAAGGTCATGATGATAGAAAGAGAACATTTAGGATTGATAAAAGCAAAAAGGGATTCATAAGTTTTGATAACAAGAAGAATTACTTCAAGGACAAAAAGATTCTCTACACCAAAGAAGATTGAAACTCAGATGAGAGTGAAAATAGTGACTTAGAGTATGATCATGAATATGATGCTCCTATTGAATATAGATACCTTTTTATGGCTAAGGAAGGAAGTTTATCATAGAAAAAAGAGTCTACTTGGAGTGATTTAGATGATCATGAAGATGAGGTGGACTATTAGACTTGATTGATTAATGCTCATGAAGAATTGAAGATTGAGAAGAAGATCAATAAGAAGATGAAATATAAACTTAATAAATTTGAGGAGAAATTCCTTGTGTTTGAGGCAAGAATTTATGAATATGCCAAAGAGAACGAAGATATGGTCAAACATCTTAGTTTTCAATTGGAAATCTTGTCTACAAGCCTAAAAGCTAAAGAAGATAAATGTGTAACATATACAATTAAAAATGAGTCATTAAAATCTGAGTTAAAGAAGGTATATAATAATTTCATGTCATTTTTATATTTAAAAAGATCTCAAGTGATCTAGATAACATTCTAAGGGATCAAAATCATACAAGTGATAAGATTGGTCTTAGATATAAAGAATAACGAAAGACTACAACTCAAGACAAGATGAAGACTAATGTGAACAAGGACAATCAGCCTTTGAAGACAAATTATCAGATAAGGAGTGAATGTGATGGTATAATTAATAAAAATTATATTAGTAAAATAAATGCCATGAGATATGCAAATTTCAATTTTTACTACTATAATTGTAATCAATTTGGTCATAGAGCTAGAGAATGTAGAAGACCAGTTAAGGCTAAATTTGCATGGAACTTTGATGGGGTTATTAGTCAAAAGGTGTGAGAAAGGTTGAGTGTTTCAGATATCATGATATAGGACATTTTAAAAAACATTATTCATTTAAGGTAAGATAAGATGAGTTTCCATTAATGAGTATGGTTTGTTATAGCTATGAATAGAGAGGTCACATTGCTAGATTCTGCCAGCAAAGACCTATAAGATAAAATATGTTTTATTAGGATCCTAGAGTGTAAGATAAAATTAAAGTGAACTCATGGATACCAAAGGTGGTAATTAGGAATTATGAAAAGTCTATAATTCCAAGTAATCTATTTTCTATGGTAGATCATAATACAAATGTTGAATAGTGCCAAGAGTTGTCATTAACTGCTCATGTGGAGAATGAAGAGACCAAGCTCAAAGAGATGACTAAGGTATTATTTGAGGTTAGTTATGAGGTAAGTATGGATGCAAGTGAACCTCTTGATGTTGTTGAGAAAGAATCATGCAAAGAACATCAATTTTCTATGCATAGTGATGAGGTTCAGGACTGCATGGTTGATTCCATGTGTTGTCAATTATATATTTGAAGAAAATGAGAGTGATATAGAAAAAGAACCAGTTGTCATAATTTAGACTAAGAAGAATAAGAATAAAAGAAATAAGTTGTATGGATATAAGAGGATTATAGTGGTTATTAAGGAGATGTGGACCACTCTTAGCTTCACTTTATTTTAGAACATTGTGGTACAAAGGACATCTTTGTCTATACTTCTTAAAGAGACTCTTTTTAGTGGTTAATTTAGTGTTTATGTGGTGTTTTTTATATGGTCCTAGAAGACTAGATTTAAGTATTCTCAATTGGAATAGGTATGTCCAAGTAGAAAATATGTTGAGGTGATGTCATGATGTTGATAACTATATATGGAGTAATATGTAGGGTTAGATTAAAGGTTCCTAGATGAAAAAGGAGGATTTGTGATTTATCAAGATGATATTTTAGCATAGAAATGTCTATTGACATTATTATATCATGCTCTAGGTGGTTTTGTGATCTGAAGGTATGTTAATGTCAATTTGGAGATTTTTGTTAGCTCTCAGTTTTCCTAGTTTTTGCTTAAGAGCTTATAAGTCCTAAAATGGGTTATAGGAAGTCAAAGTTATCAATGGTTTGGAAGCTCAAATCTTGGTCTAAAAGTGTGTAATTTTTGTATCTAGGTGTACAAGATGTTTTATAGGTAGAGTGGACTGGAAGGTACTAAGTTGACCTTGTTTATTTTGAGATTCTAGGGTTTTGGGATTTACTACAAAAGTGGTTTTCATTATGATTTAAGGTATTAATATTATTAATATTTTTAATGGGCCAAATGGGTTATCAAATCAAGCTTCATAGAGATATGAAGGTTTATGGTTCTTAAGTTATTCAAGTTTTTATCAAGTTGGAGGCCTAATTGGGTAGTAGGTTTGTGAAGGAAGTATGATACAAAAGATAATCTCGGTGATATATATTAGTGTTATTGAGGGGGCATATGAAATTGATTTAGATATGAATTTCTAGGTCTTGAAGATGTGTCTACTAAAAATTATGGGATCTACAAGTTTCAAGTAGGGCTACAAGGAGGCTAGACAGACCTAGTTTGAAGAAGAGTGATTTTTACTTAGTTTCTCCAAAAGATAAAGGTATGTTTTTTCCAAGGAGATTTTTTAGGTTAGTTGAGATCATGTTTCTTATCTAGTATAATGCAGATGTAGAGTTGGTGTTTATGGAAGTGTCTTGAGAAAGAAGGCTAGTAAGACTTTATGGTGGTTCTTCATGGTGTGTGGAGTTTTAAAGATGCTAAAAAAGTGAAATGTCTTAGAGATATTAGGGGGAGTCCATTTTATATGTTTTTTGGTGAGATCCATTAGATTATAGTGGGTTTTTTGTGTTCTTTCTTCATTTTTTGTAGTGCTTGTTTGAAGAAGAGTGTTGGTATAGAGCAAGAAGAAGTTGTCAAGGCAAGCAAAAGTAGGCTCAAGGTAAGGGGGAGTTTGTATCATCTTTACAAGATGGTCCAATAATATTTATGATATTTTAAATTCTTTAGGATTAGTTGGTATCCACTTTATCATTGTGTCAAAAGGGGAGAAAGTTCTTGTTATGGGAATGCTTGAAGAGAGAGAAGGTGAGTTATATATTGTTATATATGATGTTTGTTAACATCAATGACAAAGGGAGAGATTATTGCATAGTTGTCAATAATTTCATAGAGATATCATAAAAGTGTCCTAGTGAGTGGATGAAGTGCTTTGATAGCCTAAGTAGCAATGACAAAGTGTGGAATGTGCTTGTTTTAGTGTGCTTTATGTTGGCTTGGTTGATCTTCTAGTTTGATTGTTTAGATATGATTAGGCATGAGTATGGAGTATTGATCATGTTAAAAATTTCCATAAGATGTTTTAAAATATTTGAGATCTTGTATACATAAGTGGAATTCATCTGGTTGTCCATAGTTTTCATCTAGACACTTTGGGTCTAGTGGTAGAAAATCTAAGTAGGTATTTTGATGACATCACCATTGCCACATGGGAATGAGTAAAGGGTATTTCATCATATGTTTGTGATAAAATTAGTCCCTATTTGTTATGTGATAAATATTAGGTCATGAACCTAAGTTTAGTCAAATATATATGAGTGAAAAGTTAGGCTCTTATGCATTTTGATAGTGTTTTCCCATACTTAGCTAAATTTTCAATATGGCAAGAAGAGCCAAGTAAGCATTTTGATGAAGGCATCTCTTACACATGTGAAGATTTAAAGAGAAGGTGATAATATTGGTTTACTAAATTTTGTGCATAGTTAATTTGTGCTAAATTATAGATCACGTGCTAAAGCATGACAAAAGTTATACAGGAGCAAAGTTGGTCTCCAAGATAAATTTAAGCATAGTTATCTATGTGATAAAGAATTTTGAGAAGATATTTTAATGGAATTATATCTCACAAGTGTAAAGGTTATGGATTATTTTTTTATATGGATGGATTCTCCTTTGAAAGGTGATCATGTGGTCCAAATTTTAGATCATGCATCTAAGCGCAACAAAAGTTATTAAGGTCTAAAGTAGGCTTTCCAGGCATATTAAAGTTGGTCCCCATACTTAGTCAATTTTTATGATGTTAAATATTTAGACCTAGTGGAGATCCAATGGTTTATGGGAGTTAATAATTTCAGATTAAATGGTTTGTGTAGATTCAAATGGGTCAATGTGATATTTATTTAGCAAAAATAAATATCTAGCATCTTATAGAAGATCAATAGAGCATGTTTATTCTAAGATGTTGGGATGTTGTAAGATGGTGCCAAGTGCATGTTGTTACATGACTAAGAAAAGGTAAAGGATATAATGGTTAGTAGGTTTTTTTATGAATTTATTAAATGGTGAGTGTTGATAGTTAAAGACTTGGTCGATCTACAAAGATCAATAGAGCACGTGCAGTCAACATTATAAGATTACACAAGATGAGGTCAAAGTGACTGAGGTTTAACATTTGAGAATTAGTACCTATGTATTAAAGATAAAATAATATTTATGGTGTGATATTGATCCAAATTTGAGAGGAAATGATATGCAAGAATAGTGGTTGAGGTTTAACTATGACCATTGACATTTATATATTCAAATTTAACAAGGGAAACTAGTGTCTAGTCTTTGGGCCATATATTTTGATCTAGATAGAATTTTCTCATGCTATAAAAATAAAATATGAAGAGGAATCCATGTTTCATATAATTAATCTATTTTTAATGTCTAAGTTTTTTAACTATAAAATTTATTAAGCTTAAAATTGACTGTGTTTGTGCATGGACTGTAAGTGAGCCAAGAATATTGTCCAATATTTTTTTATGTTGTTTTGATATCTATTTATGAATTTGATATTTTGGAGTGTTTTAGAATCCATGAGGATGTTATATGTGAATTTTTAATGTTTGAACATTTGTATGTAGTATAAATAATGGTTTATTAGGTGAAAGTGTGTTCACTCATAGTGATTGCGTGTACATAGAAGTGTTTGAGCTAATTTTACTTTAGTAGAAGAGTGTTTTGGTGAATGTGATCATTTAAGGATGTCAAAATGGCCATGTGGAATGGGTTAATGTATTTTCAATTGATCCTTTCTTCTTATTTTTCTCTCTATAGTATCAAAGAGATGAATAGATCTCCATAAGATGTAAAAGTGATGTAGGCCTATTTGAAAGTGTGTTGTGATTAAGTGTGACCCATGTGAGATGCCTTAAGGGTAAAGTCATGTATTATGGATGAAAATTATTAATTTGGAATTGATAATTAATGATAAATATATATAGTGAAATAAAATATGATGATTTCAAGACTTTGTGTGGAAGATTTGTGAGAGAAAATTGTGCAAGGTGGATGTGAGAGTTATGAAGTGAAGAATAGGTAGTGTGCCTTTTGGTTGAGTTAATGAGAAGAATATTTTTTTGAATGTGTGTATGAACTATATGTCATATTCCTAATTTTAGGATAGTTCTCTTATAATTTGAGGATATGTGAGGAAGTTTGAGTGTACATATGAGGACATTTTGAGTTAATAAGGAAATAGATTGTGACATGCCTATGTAAGAGGCCTATTTGAGATAGAGAGAGAGTTTGTGCAGGGGTTAGATAAATATATATCCATCATCAGGTGTTGAGACATCATTAATAAGGTGTAATTATTCAAATAAGGGTTTAAAGGACTTGGTCTTCCTTAGGGGCAGTTACTCCTTTTGAAACAAGTGTTTCACTAAATACCTTTAATCAAGGTTTGTTTATATAAAGGAGTTGATCAGTCTATTATTTGTAATTTATTATAGGATAGTATTCCATTTGTGTTATAGGCTTGAAAGTGGGTTTTATTCCCCATGATGGTTTCCCACATGAACTATGTGTTATGTGTTTGATCTTGTGTATGCATTGAATGTATGATCTCTCTTGTTAATGCTTCTTGATCAAGTTGAGATATGCTAATTTATTAATAGTTTAAATAACTATAATTTAAACTTAAATATCTAAGCTCACTAATTCACCCCACCCTCTCAATGATTGTACCTTTAACATGGTTTATCCTTTCTACCAGGTCCATGGTTTTGTTCATTAGGAAACTAGGTATCTATGTTATTTATAACTAGATTAACACCTAAAAATTATTTCTTAATCACCCAACCAAGTGGCTTCCAATTTTGGGCTCAAGAAAATTATTTCCTTACAATTATGGGACACCACTATGAATTGTCTATTTAGGATCTTAGGTGCTTGATCAATTTTAATTGGCTTAATTGATTGTGTGGCATGTTGGAGAGAATTAATAAGCTCACTTTATAAGACTAGGATTTTTTCCCACATTGATATTGGGTTGGTAAGATAAAATATTCAAAACCATCTCATTCACTTTGTGACATAGTCCTTGAATACCAATTTATGCCTAATGTAACACAGTCATAACTACTTGGCCTGAATGGGCATGTACACATCAAATTATGTTGTAATTAAATTAGTACATCCTAGGAAACTTGGGCTTGATGCATGCAAGGTGCATAACTTGGTAGACCTCAGTGAATTTTAATCCTCTATGATTGGTAAGTGCTAGGCACATTTATCATAGCTGATCTTGAGATATGAACCAATTAATATTTATGAAACATGTCTTAATAATATCTAAACTTATCATGAATTTTAGAGTGATTTTATGTGATACTATAAAAGGGGCCTCACATTATTTTAGTCTAACTTTGATAGATAATCTTTAAAATGTTGATCAATAGGCTAAATAGAGGCTTGTTAGTTATTAACATAAATGAAAATGATTTTAAAATCAAATGTAAATTGACTATAAAATATTCAAATAATAAACAAATAAAAATCATAATGGTCAAATGGGTTAGGCAGACACTAGGTGAGTGACGTGGGAAGCCTAGTGTTTAACTCATGTATGGGCTAGTGGATGTTGGGTATGCATCTAGGTGGACCTAAATTCTTTATTTGAACATGTGTTAGGTGTTTGAGTTAGAAAACTAGGCACAAGACTAGTGCCTAGGTTATTGATAACTTAGTTTAAGCATATGGGGATCTATGACCAACTCTCTCTTTCACTCCAACCCCAAGACCATCCTCCTGGGAAAATTTACACTACTGCAAACTAAAATCTAGCAAAGGTAACGTCAAAGCAAGATAAATTAACCTTATCAAAAATTAAAAAAAGAGGGTCCTCATTATTAGGCTAAAAATGGGGCATGTTTCATAAATAACAATAAATGATGACTCCTACTAGGGAGGTAGTCCTAAGTACCTATTGAATTTAGATTATCAAGTTCTTGCTTAAACACCAATATTAGCTTTAAATGGCCTTTCAGAGTATACTCAACCTATAGGAACTAAATATTACTTCTAAACATGAAATATTGAACTACAATTCTACATGAAAACCTTTAGTATGTGAGCTCATGTGATCAATTCAATTATATTTGATCACTCTCATTTTTTTAGATTTGTCTGAATGATGGGCATTATTTAAAGGAGTAATATTTTGTAATTTTATACAAGGGGAAGTGGTTTGAATATTGTTCTACTAATATATAAGAATTCATAGCCTCAATAGAGATATTCATGGTCCCAATTTAGGCCTTACTATATTGCCAACTAGGCTAAAAATCTAGTTTTAGATATTTAGTGAATCATTCTTTCAAGGAAAACTCAAGTTTTTGCATTAAGTTGTAGCTTTCCTTCAATATTCCCTTTTATTTTAATTGTGAATTTCAATGTTATTCCATAGAGATTTGGGGACCAAACCATAGGTTAAATTATCTTCATTAAGTACACCAAAAACTAACACAAGACCAACAAATTGAAGGATAAACTTGCTTCTAATTTATGTTCTTGTTGCATGCATGTGATTGTCCTCAAACAAGAAGAGCAGCCTTTATACATTCATTCATTCCATTTCAGAGCATTGGCCTTTAGTGCCCTTAGAATACTTAAAAAACATAGCAATTCATGTAACTATTATGAGTAAGAATTTAAATAATTGATGTTTTGGGAATATCATTAGTGTTACTTTCAAACAAGTAGCCCATTCATCATCCATTAATCATGCATGGGGAATCAAGGGCAAAATAACATGCACAACTCAAAAAGGATAATGAACTAAATATATAACCAAACATGAAAGTGATAAGAGGATATGTAAAAGATGTTCCAAGTTGAGTTAGGCCTAAAAATAGTTCTTAAGGAATTATCAATTGATAAGCAATGGGACATCCTCACCTATTAGTTACCTAAGGCAGAAAGAATTTTTGCCTAGGCTTTCAAAAATTTGATAGGGACCCAACCAAAGAGTGTCAACTTTTCTATGTTGTCCCTTTTACTTATGATACTTGTCCCACATAAGGACCAAGTCTAAGATCCAAAATTCCTTTGGTTTAGACCACTTGTCATACTATCATTTGAAAATACCTTGATGTTTACTAAAGTGCAGCATGAATGCATCACATTTTTATTCTAAATACATGAGGTTTAAGAGGTACACCTCTACCTAGTTATTATCTCTTACATAGTTTTTCATGAATTACAATGTGGAAATACTCAAATTAACTATAAAAATAGGGTCTTGGACATAAACTAGGTGGTATAAAGAGGTTCCTAAAGTAACCTTGGTTTTGGTTTTGTTTTCCCACAATGCTAACTTTAACATTATTCCAATCCCTAGGGTTATTTTCCAAAATTATTTTAATGATGTTAATTAGATTTATATTATTTGACTTAGTTATCCAATTCATTTGTGTATAGTGGTAGGAAGAGAACTTTATAATTTCTTGATGATCAAAGTCCCATTTGAATAATTACATAGACGATAAGATAGGTCCATTATCACAAGACAGTGCATACGACATACCAAACCTCATGATTATTTACTCATATATAAATTGGATGGTGATGTTGATAGTGTAATTATTGAATGGTTAACATTTATCCCAGTGGATATAATAATTTATGACTATGAGGATGAATTTATGAATAGAAGATGATTATTAATTGATTATTCCCATGAAAATTAGCCCCCACTTCATGAATGGTTGCATTATAATTATTGGTTGTAGAGTCATTGATGTGGTGTGCTCTCTATGCACAACTATTTTTCATGTATGGCATGTTTAGACATGAAAATGAGTGTCCTTGAAGAGGTGAAGCTATTATTATTATCCTAATCAAAAAAATTGGTTATCAGTAATATCAAGTAAACCATGTCTAGTTTTTTATTTACCATAAAACTTATTCAGCACTCCAACTGCTTCATCCCTATATAGGTACCTCAAATAGATGCCTTTGTAGTTTATCTTATAAATAATGATTATTTTGATCATGAATTAGATGATATTAAATATTAACACCCTTATTTACATATAAATTAAATTTTAGGGGTACTCATAGTCAAGTGGGTATCTGTCCATGTCTCTATACCAATCATCATTGGTGATAACTTATATTGTATAGTGCTGGCAGAGGATTTGGGGATCTAATTTAGATATATTTTTCTAAGAACCTACACTCTCAATATATTCATTGAATAAATTTCAAGGTTGAAATCTTGGATAATTATCATCCACTTGCCCCTTCACTCACCTAGTTCATTTTACATTAGCATGGCCTTTATAGCTAGGTCGAGCACCACAACAAAGATCTTATTGTATAGTATATAGTTGCATAAATTTTTGATATATTTGATTAGTGTAAATGATTATTTACCCATATTGGTGTATCTAAATTAAACAATTCTCAATGTCATGCTCATAAAAGACACAATACACTCATCTCTATCCCCTTTCTTTTATGTCAAAATAGCTATGATAGAGTTCTTGGAGGCAAAAAAATATAGGTAGAAGGGTTGCATATAGTTTAGTATTATAAACATAGGTGTATTCATGATTCATTCATTAATTTGAGTGAAGGAAAACTCTAATTAACTTATCCATTTGACTTTTTCATCTTTCTTTAGCATGTTATTCAAAGGCTTCACAATTTTCATGAATTCAAAAATGAACTTCCTCACGAAGTTTATGTTTATAAAGGACTTCAGTTCCCTCTTGATTTTGGGTAGTATGATGTTTGGTATTGATTTTAATCTCTCAAGGTCTATTGATATGCCTTGATTAGAAATGATGTTTCCTAAGAGTTTCCCCTTGATAACCCTAAACATGTACTTCCTTGGGTTCAAAGAGATACCATGGTACTAAATCTATGAAACACTTTTCATATATCTCTAATATGCTCACCTCTAATTTTAGAGAAGATGATTAACTCATCCATGTACACTATAATGAATCTATTGATGAGGTATTTGAAAGATATATGCATGGCTCTTTAAAATGTGGTACCAACATTAATGAGGCTAAAAGTCATATTCTTGTGAGTTAAGGTTCCCCACTTGTTGGTGAATGTTGTTTTGATTATTTCCTTATAATGGATGAGAACTTGATTGTAGTTATAGTACCCATCTAGGAAAGACATCATTTGTACACCAGTCACAATTTGTAGTATCTCATATAGTGAAGGAAATGTGTAGTTATCCTTCTCAGAATCCTTATATAAATTGTATAAATCTACACATAGTTTGATCTCCCCACTTTTCTTCCTTACCGACATAAAGTTGGAAACCCAAGTGGAGTGCCTTACCAAGAATATGATCCTTTCTACCAATAGTTTTTGCACTTCCTTAAACATGAATGGTTTGAGTAACGGATTCAATAACCTTTGTATTTGTCTAAAGGGCCTAACTCTAGGATTTAATGGAATACTATTTGTCAATAAAGATGTGTCAAATACCTTCTGGTCTTTGTATCCCAATGATATCACATCCCTAAAATCCTTAAGGGTCTACACCATTCCTTGATTATCTTTGATGGTGTCGAATATGCCTAGAAACACATTTTTAGGATCACCTATAGTGCCTAAGTTATACTTCTCATGGAGCATCCTCTTAACATGGGTAGACTTATCCTTTTCACTTTGGTAATACCTATTGAATAGCCTTTCAATAGAGACCATTCTCTTAGGTATGTTATTTTTTGTAGACTCAGTCCCATCTTTATCTAATTCAAAGTCTTCTCAACCATCTTCATCCATGATATAACTAGAAGACACTTCAGTGTTGGTGATGAATTCTAATATGTGTTGGTCATCATTAAAATATTGTAAATTGGTTATGTTGTCCAGGATTGATGAAATAGAGACTAGCTTAACTCAGGAAATCCTTATTCTTGAATTGGTAGTGGGATCTAAGGTACTTTCAATAGTAGCTAACTTATACATCATGATTTTCCTATAGACTTATTATTATTGATTATATGGTTAGTGAGTAATTTAATTGATGTGTTAAGTAACTATAATCAGTTTTATACTGATTATGGATAATGTTTGTTATTTATGATCATGATAGTTAACTATTAGTTAGTTGTTTATATTATATTATAGTACACTTTAATCATGATTATGCAACATATTCTATTACAATAGTTTATTATGATTTTCACATGGTATGGTATAACCAGTGTTCATTTTTACTGAGGTAGATGCAAGATGGACTTCACCCTCCCAACTATGACCAAGGGAAGGTATCATAAGAGAGGATGGTGCAGATGGAGACATGTGGGGAAGGAGAGAAAGAAACGGGAAACCTAACACACACCACATATAGTAGAATTTTTTTATTGATTTCTAGTTGGTTAATATTGCTTGTGTCATGATTTTGGTTACTAATGTATTTTTTTTTAATTTAGATGTGATTGATTATCATGTTTGCATATTGCTCTAACCTGGTAGTGTGTTTGCATTTATGATATTGAGAATCTTATATGCATGTTATACTCTATTGTTTATAATTGTGTACTATGTGGGTTAAATGAGTTAGACATGTGATGGTAGAATTAAATTAAAATGATTTTATTAGTTTAATTCATATATTTATAGTTTTCATAAATTGTGTTTTGAAATTCGTTGATTGGTCTAGCTATGATGTGAAGTTAAATTTTGTTGTCTTGAAATGGATTTCAATTTTAGCTGGTAGTATTTGATTTGAGATGTGTAATACATCATATGTGGGTTGATAAACATGTTATAGATTATTAAATTCATAGTTATAATAAAAAAATAGGAACTTGTTTGCATTAGTGACAAGGTTTTTAATCTTAGGCATTATTAAAGTTGTGAAGGATTTTAATATCTAATCATGGCATAGTATTGTGGTAAGCTAAAATGCGTGGTTTTGAAATATAAATAAGGTGTATTGTTTGGATGAGGCATAAATTTTATTTCATGGGCAATAACTAGATTTTTAACATTTTGAGTAAGGCTTGACTATCATATAAAGTTAATAGACTTTTGAATCATTGCATTTTTCATGGTAATTTGTTAGTGTTTGATTGAATTAATAGCTATTATCAGGTTATAATGGTTTAAATGATTATTAAATTTGGAATATTTAAGGTAATATAGGGTTAATAAATGAGGAATTTATAGACTCTTTGAGTCATGATATGAGGCATGATAGACTATTTATTTTGTATGGTTTTTGAAATGGACTGTTTTTACTAGTTAATTGATATTAACATTTTTAAGGAATTGTCATGCCATAAATTTGAAAAAACATTTGGAAATGGAAGGAAATAAATTTGATTTGGGAATTGTGGAGAATGGGTTATGGAATACAGAGAAGGAGAGCTTAGGAGGAAGAAAAATTCATTCAAAGAAGAATTTTTGCGCTTGCTTACCTATAAATTGAGGTAGGGTTTATTTTTAATTTTCTTTTGGGTTTCTCTAATAAAAAATGATCCATTATATGGATGTGGTTGGTTAAATTTCATAGGGTTTTGAATATTTTGTGTTTATTTATTTATTTTTTGAACTTTTGTAACACAACTAGATAATGAGAGGTGGAGGGGGGGGTGAATTAGTATATCAATTAAAACTAGTTCTTTAAATACTTTCGATGTAGATTAAAAGATATATACAAATCAAATCAAATATAAAAATATCACACACACATAAATACTCATGACACTATATTTATAAGTGGAAAAGCCAAAGAGAAAAACCACAATGAGAATAACTACTAGAAACTACTATTCTAATCTAGCCTCACAGTTCAAAGCCTCACTGGCAAAACCTCACTAGTTACACATTTAAGGGCACTAAACCTAAGGAAACACTGATCCCCTAATTTAAGAGCACCAAATATAAGGAATAATCAACTCCTTAATTGAGAACCAACTTAGCTTAACCTCATTTGTTACAATGTTTAAGGGTACCAACCCTAAAGAGACACCAATCCCCTAACTGAGCACTAACTCATCTTGTTTGATGGCACCAACCAATAAAATATATGGAGCTATAACTCCATTATACAAAATATATTAACAGATTAATCTAACTCTATTCTCTCTATTACAAATCTAATATATAATTTATCATACTATGCATAATCTCTTTATGCCTTTCTTCCTCTGTATTCCTCTCTATTCCTTTTCTCCTATGTTTGGATATTTCTTTATTCAACACACTTCATTGGTTTCACCAACCACTCTACTCTTCTCTACCCCCTCTATTTTTGTGTCTTTATGTTCTCTATTTGACACACTTTAAATGTATCCAATATATTTTCCTTTATCCTAGATATCATATATATAAACACATGATCTAGGGTTCCATATCTTTTATGTGTTCACACTCAGACTATAACACATCACATCAATTCTGCACTTGAGTTCATTATGACTTGAGATGTAAGTTTCTTTCATATCAATTCCATGAATCACACCATAATTATTGGTCTCTTTACTATCTACAACATATGTTAGACTCAAGTTTTGATGCATAGGCTCTTTAATGTAGATTTGATTGGTTGGATCCATCAATCTCATTGTTTGTGTCAAGATATAAAGATTATACACAAGTTCCTACATGTTTATCCACTTGACCTTAGTATTTAAACACTTTAAATACTGGCCTTTGATATATTCCTTCACACCATCTACAATCTCTCCTATTATGTCAAATCTCTATACGCTGCTAAAATTTAATGTTACACTCTTTAAAATACATCCATAAATATCCAGATCTTATCTCCCAAATGTCATTAGATATTCAAAGATACACATTTTTATCTCTATCAAGATGTTAAAAATCAAGCTTTTTATCCCATCTCAATGCTTCCTATATATTTAGATAGCTTTCACTCCATCAATCTTCTCGAACATGCTTGGTTTTTACCTCACCATTGTGTTGATAAACATTAATCACTTTGTTCCATCTGAGTCCATTTTTTCCATTGGATTTTTCTCATCTATGTTTATGTGTGACACTTGGAATTCTTACATTCACTTGGAGGGACATTTGACACTTTAAATTCATCATGCTCTGTTAGATCTCCAATGTATGATTAAGTGCTAACTATTGATATTCCAACTAGCTCGATCATTAACTCAAACAATATTATGCTCATTGGGTCTCTATCTAATAAGCTCTGTGAATATGACACTTGTCACTATCACATTTTCATAGAGGAGTCTATGACAATTTAAATTTGATTCACTTCATTGGATTGTCTATGTATAATGAAGCATGGGACATTGATCAAGTTGGGACATAATATAAAGTTTAAGACTTAGGAAATATTAATTACTTTGATCACTGCTCGAGTCAATAATTTCTAGGTCGAGGGGATGGTTTCACAATGATGACAAAGGCTTAAGTTATAACTTAAGCCACCAAGTCTAGGCTATATCTAGTCAACATAAAAATAGAAAGTCTTTGTTGATGTCATGACATAAACCCTTAGGGTTTAATTGAGAAACCTTATTTTATCTAAGAGCAAAGATAATTCAATTCTGAGCTCATTCTTTCTCATTTGAGCCTGTGGATCACATATTCAATATGCTCATGAAAAACCCATAATAGATCTATTATTTTTTTCTTTTGTAAATGTCCATTGATAATCTTTTTAAAATCATGACAACTTTGCATGATCTTGTGCAAATTTTGTCTAAGTATGAGGACCATTTCAATATGCTTGATAGGCTAACTTTACACCTACATAACTCTTGCACACTTAGTCAGATGACTTGAAAATTAGCACATATTATCCTCTTACATAGGGGATTTCATCCATATATCCAATTTCTCTTGAAGCCTTTATAAGTGCATGATATGTCTTCATAAAAATGCCTGAGTTTTTTCTTGCAAAATACAAATTTGACTAAGTGTTGGAAAACACTATCAAAATGCCTTAGATCCCTACTTTGATCAAGCTCATATTTTATTTCACTATGCCATGTGACCAGAGATTTAGTGCATATAAACTACGCACAAAAATAAACAAACCCATGTGATCATTTTGTTGTAACACCTCCATGTGTGAAAATGTTGACCTCATCAATATGCTTATTTGGCTTTGTTTAGCCCTTTTTGAAAAATTTTCTAATTATAGAAACTTGGTGGATTTTTTCCAAGTAGCCAAATTTGTATGCCCATATCTTTAACTGGTCTTCATCAAATGTTTTCAAATCTAGTGCATAATTACTAGGGACTAATATGATAGCAACGATGTGACCATCTCCCCCATACTTATTCACACATGGAAATGGTGATGTTAGCAAAATGCCTTCTCATCTTTTCTATCATAGAACTTTGGTACCTTTGCATATCCTCTAATCACTATATGTAATCCTAAACATCAATGACATGCTCATAATGTCCCTTTTGACATAAATGATAATCATATTTACAATAATCTTCCCCTTTTATCATTGATGGAAAACTAAATGCTATGATCTTATACTATTCAACTCCTTCTCTAGCATTTCTTACATTGGCTTTTGATGAGTATGAACTAAATTTGTTCATACTAAACTTGTTCCCCCTTAGGCAATGGCGTATTTTCATAAACTCAACTTGGACACTTGTCTACTTCTTCTTTGACATTTGCACTTTTTGCTCTAAAATTTTACAAAGAGCATTTACATTTTTTCTCTCCATTTGACATAAAGGGAAAAGGGACTCCTCACTATTTATCCAAAGTGTTATCCCCCTTTATTAGATAAAGGAGTTTGTCTAGGAATCTGCAATCATCAACTCATTAGAAATTTGTAAAACTATGCATACCTAATTTTTTTTTCTCTTCTTCTTCCAGGGATTAATAGATATTTTATGATACTCCCCCTAGAATTATTCTCTATCACTATTATCTAGTGATTTGATTTAAAATCTATCACTCCCAAATTTTGTCTCATTACATCACTTGAGAATCTTTAGGTCTCCATACATAGTCCTTTGATCCTAGGACCTAACCAATTACAAAGCTCCCACTTTATTTATGCTTGAGGTTTCAATACACTATCTAAGCACCTAAATTGGTTTATTCAAGTCATAATCTCAACCTACTTTGGTTAACATTTATACTAGACAACACCTTATCCTTCAATCATGACTAAATCATCTCACATATGCTCCTTTTCACATCATGCATAGCTCTTCAATCCATTCAAGCTATCTGAGTTAGCTCCCCCTAACTCCATATAATATACAACTTGTCATCTTCATAACCTAGAGACCTTGATTTTGATAGACCGAATAATATATCTCCCCCTTACTCCATTGACCTCTTAATGATCTATACAAGACTTTGCAACATAGGATCATTTATTCTATATCAAAATAGTATTGGTTTAAACCATCAATAAATAATCTACATACCTCTATAATTATTAGTAGGATGATGTAGATCAAAAACACTTAATTCCACACTTGTAAGTCTTCATATCCTACCTTTAAAACTAGAGTCCATGAACACATTGTTGGCACACTCATTCTGTCCCTTGAAACACTACATACATAGCACTTCTCTCATCTTCGCACACCAACTTTAACTAGAAGCACTCATTTCTTGCCTTCATAATATTTTGAATAACACCAATTTCTTCTTTACATAAATGGGTCTCTTAATAATCATACATAGAGACATCTTAATTCAAAATGTCCTAGAATAATGTCAAACTAGGAGTTGTCCATAACTCCTCATATTCTTTCTCCTCCTTGGTCATCTTTTTATTTCAATTCTTGTTCTTCTTATTCTTCTTAGGCTTAAGAGAAGTAACACGCTCAACCACTATAATATTCTCATTTTATTCTATGAATAGATTGATAATACATGGAAACAACATGCAACACATCTTTTCATTTGATGAATCTTCCTTACATCTCAAAATCTCATCACTAGGCATTAAAGACTAATGTTTTATGCTTGATACTTATTCTATAGTAGAATGATGTTCACTTGAATCTATACATACCTCAAAAATATACTTGACTTCTACCTTGGACTTATCCTTGATATTTATATTCTCATTCTCAACATGTACATACATTGAGAGCTCTTGACATTTTCCAACCTTTGTACCATTATTCATCATGGCTTGATCTTTCAATTTCCATACATACTTGGGTTGCTTATATGTCTTGTTGGGCATACTTTTATATTTTTAGAGACTTATGAACCTTTGTTCACACTGGGAGGGATGATTCTCTTCTTACTCTATACTTTTGATTTGGAAAAGCTTGTTCTATAATGTTTAGCTATGTGACCATAATTATTACAATTATAACACATTACATTTTTACCTAGAAAGGGTGTAAATATATTTTTTCTTACAAATTTGGTTCTTCTTGTAGGTAAAACTCTACATTTACTAGCCTTATGACCAAAATTATTACAGTTATAACAATAACCATAAAAAGATGAGGAATACCTAGTCATAGCATTGGGTTGCCTTATTAGTCTTCTCACTTTTGTGTAACCATCTGTATTAGTTACCTTTGTATTATGCATATTCCTTGAATTTGTAGATATGAACTCATTATTCTTCATGTTTTGAGGCTTATTTTCTCCTTTAGCCTTCTTCTCATCAACAGTGCTTGTGTTTGTCTCTATATCCTTACAAGCTTTCTCTTTCTTTTCTCTTGATCCTTCTACTTTGAAACTATCATATAGCCTAACAGATGTATTGGTTATCAGACTTTTCCCATTTTCATAACCAATAATATATTTCCATTTTGATGGATTTTGAGAGTTGATCAATTCATCAAGAATGGTTGATCCTCCTATCAACTTTAGACCTTTGTCTATTTATACTTTAATTATTTCAAGCTCTTTTCTCAAGGCCACTATCTCTACTTCTAGCCTCATAAATTCAATAGACTTAAGTTGTAGTTCAATTTTGAATACATATTCTATTATATTGACCTCTTCAACTTGAGTATTTAGACTCATCACCATTTGATCATATCTTTCAAGACTTTTGGATAGTTTTTCAATTTCCTTTTATCTAAGCTTCTTTTGTCTTGAGTTCTCTTTTCTCAGCATGTCAATCTCATCTAGAGCATAGATGAGTTCATACTAAAGGTCCAATTATCCTTCCTATTATTCATCAAAGTCTTAAAATTCATCTTGATCTAGATCTACATAAGTTGACTCTAATGCCATGAATAGGGATTCATTTCCCTCAGCCATAAAGGCATAGTCATGGTAATCATATGGGTTATCACTATCATCCAATGAGTCAATATCTTCTCTTATATACACTATTTTATTTTTTTGAAATAAGTTAATCCTTTTAGAATAGTGGGGATTCATTTTTTTTTCATCCTCTTCTTTCTTAGAGTTATCCTTTTTCTCATAAGGACATTTAGTAGCAAAATGTCCTACCTTACTAGAGTTAAAGCATTTAAAGGGTAACTTACCTTGGTACTTTCTAGACCCTATTTTCAACCTTATAAAAAGTTGGATTCTTCTTCATCAATCTCCTTAGATATAGATTTAGACACTTTTGCTTTCACTTTCTTGGATGCTTTGAATGTAGATTCTCTCTTAGGAGTATCTGCTTCTCCCATTTTCATCTCATAAGTAGTGAAGGTTCCATGCAACTCATCTATAGTGAGATTATCTAGATCTCTTGGTTATTTTATTTTAGATATTTTATAATCATACCTTGATGGAAAGGATCTTAGGACATTTTTGATAATGATTCATTATTTTATTTCTTCTCCAAAGCCCTTGATTGTGTTGACTATTTCTTATACCCTAAGAAAGTAGTCTACAATTTTATCTTATTCAATCATTTTAAGACTCTCAAACATCCCTATTTATGTTTGTATCTTGGATTGATTTACCTTATCATCACCTTCATAGATTCTCTTCATCTTATTCCAGATCTCTTGTGCATTTTGATAATGCATCACTTTGATAAACTCTGATTTAGATAATCCACAAAGAATAACATTCTTTGCCTTAGCATTTTTATCATATGCCTTCTTAGTATCCTAATCATTAGGAGTTTTAGTAGGGGTTGTATATCCATTTACTATAGACATCCATGCATCAAACCCTGATGAGGAATGCTTCCATTCTTATAGTCCAAAATGGATGGTTAGATCCATCAAAGAGAGTTGATTTGTTTGATGAAGATCCTTCTTGAAAACCCATTGTGTTCACTATTCAAAGATCTACCTAAGTTGAATAAGCTTATTTAAAAGGAACCCTAGGCCTTTATACCAATTTTTGGAACACAAATAGATATTGAGAGGGGGGTGAATCAGTATATCAATTAAATCTAGTTCTTTAAATACTTTCAATGCAGATTAAAATATATATGTAGATCAAATAAAATATGAAAAGATCATACACACACAAATACTCATGACACTAGATTTATACATGGAAAACCCAAAATGAAAAATCATGGTAAGAATAGCTACTAGAAACTTATGTTCTAATCTATCCTCACAGTTCAAAGCCTCATTGACAAAACCTCACTAGTTACACACTTAAGGGCACTGACACTAAGGAGACACCAATCCCCTAGTTTAGGAGCACCAACTCCCTAACTAAGCACCAACTTAGATTAACCTCATTGGTTAAAATGTTTAAGGTCACCAAATTGAAGGAGACACCAATCCCCTAACTGAACACCAACTCAGCTTCTTTGATGGCACCAACCAATCAGATCTATGGAGCTGCAACTCTAGTATATAAAATAGATTCATAAATGAATCCAAATATGTTATCTTTTTTGAAATTATAATATATAATTGATCATATTATGAACATTATCTTTGTGCTTTTCTTCTTCTCTAAACCTGTCTATTCTTCTGGTCCTATGGTCTTATGTCTAGATATTTATCTATTCAACACAATTCATTGGCTTCACCAACCACTCTACTCTTCTCTATCCCTTCTAGTTCTATGTATTTATGTTTTATATTTTACACACTTTAGTGGCTCTAATAACTTTTCCTTTTTATTATATATCATATATATAAACAAATTATCTAGGGTTCCATATCTTCTATGTGTTCACACTTGAACTATAACACATCATGCCAATTTTGGACTCTAGTTCATTATGAATTGGGTTGTAACTTTGACACATCTCAATTATATGCATCATGTCATAATTTTAGGTCTCTTTACTATCTATAGCATTTTTTAGACTCAAGTTTTGATGTATAGGTTATTTAATGTAGATTTGATTGGTTAGATCGATCAATCTCATTATTTGTGTCAAGATATAAAGATTATACACAAGTTTTTACATGTTCTTGCATGTTTCTCTACCTAACCATTGGTATTTAAACACTTTAAATACTAACCTTTGATATATTCCTTAATTCCATCTCTAACCTCTCTCACTCTGTTGGATCTATGTACGCTACTGAACTTTAATGTTCCACTCTTTAAAACATGTCCATCAATCTCTAGCTCTTATCTCTTATATGTTATTAAATCTCTAAATATGCACTTTATTTATCTCTATTGAGACATTAAATGTTTAGATATTTATCCCATCTCACTACTTCTTATATCTTTGGATTACTTTCGCTCCATCGATCTTCTCAAACATGCTTGGTTTTTAACTTGCCAATGTGTTGATAAACATCGATCACTTTGTTCCATCCAAGTACACTCACTCCATTAGATATTTCTCATCAAAGTTTCTATGTGCCATTGGATCTTTAAAATTTCACAGACTATACCTTGACTTGGTCATTAAAATTTGACACTTTGACCTCATCTCACTACTTCTTACATCTTTGGATCACTTTCACTTTGTAGATCTTCTCAGATTTGCTTGGTCTTTAACTTGTCACTTTGTTGATAAACCTTGAGTACTTTATTGAATTTGAGTCCATTCACTTCATTGGATATCCTTTTCATGATCATCCATGCACCATTATATATTTTGACAAGCTTTATATTTATCTTTGATAGGCTCACTCTCATTAGTCTTCTATCTGATAGACTCATGTGATTATGACACTTGGCATTAGCACATTCACTTAGAAGGACCTTTGACACTTTAAATTCATCACACTTTTTTAGATCTATAATGTCCAATTAAGTATTAATTATTTATATTCCAATAATCTTGATCCTTTACTCTAATAAGCATGTGTTCATTGGGTTTATGTCTAACAAGCTCTGTGAATGTGACACTTATCACTACCACATTTAATTGGAGAAGCCTTTCATAATTTGAATTTTCTTCACTTTGCTGGATCATGTATGTATGATTAAGCATGGGTAATTTATCAATATGCAACATAATATAAATTCTAAGACTTAGGAAATATTAAGTTCTTTGATCACTACTTGAGCTAATAATTGCTAGGTCGAGGGGCTAGTTTCGTAATGATGATAAAGGATTAAATTATAACTTAAGCTACTAGGTATAGGATACATCTAGTCAAAATCAAAATAGAAAGTGTCCATTTATTACATGACATAAACCCTTAGGGTTTAATTGAGAAACCCTATTTTATTTAAGAGCAAATATACTTCAATTCTGAGCTCATTCCTTCTCCTTTGAGTCTACAAACGACATATTCAAGATGCTCATGAAAAACCCATAACAAATCTATTATATATTTATTTTGAAAATGTCCATAGATGATCTTTGTAAAAACATGATAACTTTGCATGACCTTGTGCAAATTTTGTCTAAGTATGGAGACCATTTCAATATGTCTAGAAGTCTTTGTACCTACATAACTCTTATCGCACTTAGTTGGATGACCTAAAAATTAGCACATATGATCCTCTTACATAGGGGATTCCATCCATATATCCAATTACTCCTAAATCCTTCATAGGTGAAATACATGCTTTCATAAAAATGCCTTTGAGCTTTTTCTTGAAAACTACAAATTTGACTATGTTGGAAAACATTATCAAAATGCCTTGGAGCCCTACTTTGATCAAGCATATCTTTTATTTCAATACGTTACATGACCAAAGATTTAGTACATATAAATTAGGCACAAAAATGAATAAACCCATGTGATCATTTTGTCATAACACCTCCATGTGTGTAAATTCTAACCTTATCAATATGCTTATTTGGCTTTTTTTAGCCCTTTTTGCAAATTTGGCAAAGTATAGAAACTTAATGGAATTTTTTCCAATTAGCCAAATTTGCATGCCCATATATTCAGTTTGTCTTCATAAAATGTCTTCAAATATAGTGCATAATTACTAGGGACTAATTTCATAATAATGATGTGACCATCTCCCCCATACTCATTCATACATGGCAATGGTGATAAAAAAATTCCTTCTCATCTTTTCTATCATAGACCTCTGATAGGATCCTTTGCATATCCTATAATCATCATATACAATCCTAAAAATCAATGACATGTTCATAATGTCCCTTTTGACATCAATGCTAATCATATTTCCAACATAAATATTTATTAGTGGGTTATATATGATCAACCCTATGGATGGGTATGACCCATCTAGAGGGATGAGTGTATATTAAAACCTTACCCTCAATTTTGGTTCTAACTATATATGTAATATTTTATATAAATTTTTTTTAGTATAAAGCCTTTATATGATTTTAGTTGTGTTTAAGTTATGAATCATGGAAATTATGATAGTTTATATGTTTGGAAAATTTAAGTAAGGGTTTTGACCCTGCATTGGTTTTTAATTGATTTTGAAATAATCTCAAAGTTTTTAATTGACTGTGTGTATTATAATATTATTTTAATGGTTTTGGATCAAACCCTTCAACAAGGTCATCCTTACTACTCTGTGCATAAATGAAAATGTTGGTTTGTGCTTATGTGATTTCTTTTATTTGATTAAATGATTGAGTAAATAAAATTGATTATCATTTTAAGTTTTAGGGTTGTTTGAAATTTTTATTTTGGTCATTTTTACACGACCTTGGGGATAGGTTCAACCCATCCATAGGGTCAATTATGAGTAATACATTATTTAAATAACTAGTGATTAGAACATTATGTTTTATATTTTAAATGGTTGAGTTGATATACTCTTTACATCAGTTTTGATTTTAGTTATAACATAGACTCATGGGTATTTAAGGTAAAATTATATACATATTTGTTGTATAAATATATCTAATTATTTTAATTTCAAAGAAGATATTTTGAATAGTTGATTTAAGGATAAATATTGTATAGTATTTAATGAGATGAGTATGAATTTGATTTTCATATAAGCCTCAAAACATACAAATTACTCCATTTTAATGGGTGTTAGAGAGTCAAACAAAATCTATGTCTTGTTAACCTTTTTTTCTTGTTGAGGCATGAGAATTTGAATTAAGCATTTAGTTTATGGTTTGAATAAATAATTTTTTCAATTGATGGCTATGGAACATTTGAGATAGATTTGTGCTTGATATAATGTATTTCCTAGTTGATGGATTATAAATGCATGGAAGGTTGAACTAAGTAATTAGGTTATGATTGAATAAGTTAAAGAGGTCTCTCTTATTTTTTTTATTGGTAGTTACTTAGTGTCATCTGATATAAATGGACTGACTAACAATAGTTGTACTTGTAGCTATTATATTGAACATGAATATATGAGCTTATATTTTGTTTTGTGGAATAAAATTTGAACTAGTTATTCTTATGGTAGTAGTTTGAATAAAAATATTATTATATTATCTATGTATTTCATATATATTTATACATAAAAGTACACACACACACACACACACACACACACACACACACACACACACACACACACACACACACACACACACACACACACACACACACACACACACACACACACACACACACACACACACACACACACACACACACACGCACACGCACACACACACATGCACACACACACACGCATGCATGCACGCACACACACACACACACACACACACACACACACACACACACACACACACACACACACACACACACACACACACACACACACACATTCAATAGGTTGTTTATTTATTTCTGAGTTTTATAAATATAAGTATATAAGTATACATTTATTTTGATGCGATGTTGATGTGTGTGTGTGTGTGTGTGTGTGTGTGTGTGTACACACACACACACAAGTGTGTAGTCAATTATATTATGTTAGTAAAATTATTGTGCATGATAGAATGATTTATTTGGTATGATATATGTGTTATTAGGTATATGTTGATTTTATTTGGGAATAAAAGTTTGGGGTTTAGTTATATTAAATAAATATGAGACATTCTTGCATTTAAAATACTATATGAAGTATCGATAAATAATTTATGTTTACTTAATTGTAGTTCTATTAAAATGTTCATAAGTGAAAAGGAATTTGTTTGGGTTTGAGATTAGCAGCTAAACTAATTTTGAACCTAAGTGGAAAATATATTGTAAGCAAATGGTTATTAAACTCTAGTTATGAAAAATTAATTATTAATGTTTCTTATATATAAATGTAATTAGATATTTGGTTATTAAGGATTAAATAAATGATTATTATTTGATTATGGTTTATAGATGCTCATAAGGAAGAATAGGAAAAATTATAAATTTTTTATTGGCTTTCATTATGTAAATATTTTTATGAATAAATTTTATGGATTTGAGAATTATTATGATTATCTAGTGTTAATGAAATTAAATAATAAGGTGTAATATAATTCACTTGCTTACCTAGTTCCATTAATAGGTAGTTGTGTTTGAGTTTCTCGAATGAGTTGTGTGTGTGAATTTGACTGATCTTGAGATATATAAAAATATATCAAAACTTTGAGAAAAGTAATGTTTATGGTTTGAACATTTTTATTTCATATGTTTGATTTATTTTTAATGTATTTCACTATATCATGTTAGAAAACATTCTTTATTAAATGTTGCATGTGATAGTTATACTACATCACACGAGTTTCTAGTTGACTTTCTCAATTTTTGCACTATCACTATCTACCCATATATAAAGGGAGGGCCATTCCCTTGTTGGGAGATTATGTAGGGGATAAATGTTAAATGGTTGGTGTGGAAAATCACTCAAATGATACTCTTCCCACATTTTATGAGTCAATAAATAGAGTATTTATTGAATATTATTTTGGATATTAACAAGTTCAGTGAGACTGGCATGTTCTATGGAACAATATATTATTGTAATCTGACTATTCAGATATCTATTATTGTAGAGTTGTACTTTTTAATGTAAATTGTAATATAACAATAGTTGTTTTTAAATTATTTGTAATTATTATATTACATAATCAATAATGGCTTAATTATTATCTTGGATAATTATTGCTCTTTACATGTTGTAATTATGAAAGTAAATTAGCATGTATAATATTGATCACTATATAAATGAATCACACCTAAAACTTATGGTTTATATTTTATTTATCTTAAATTATGCATTTAGTTATGGATCATAAATTCTATATTAATTTTGAAGTGGAGTTTTAATAAAAAAATTAACCTAACTCTAGTTAACCCTAAGGGGTTGTTACACTAAAACATCAGCTATGTAATTCTTATGCCTAGGCATAGTTTGAATGCCAAAGGAATCAAAATCCTCAATTAGATTCTAGACTCAAATGTTGTACCTTAAAAATAACTTTTTATTATATTAATATATATTCCTCACTTGTTTTAACACCTTCTCAAAGTCACCTAGTACCTTAAGGTTATTTACTTTCTTTCCCAGGGTAAATTGTAATTTATGCACAAGTTGCTCATACTTAGCTACACTATCAGTGCAATCAAATTTCAAATAGTATGAAACAAGATAGGACATGCCTATTATATTTATTATTTTAACTCTAACAATGAATCCACTTTTGGACTTATAACCATTGAACCTCAATGTTCATAGGTCTGAATCTATTATGCATGTTTATGGTTTTTATGAAGGAGATGTTGCTACCCAGTTTAATTTTTGGTCAATTTATTTATCCTTGGTTGGGTGATTTATATATTTTATTATCAAGGGAAGTACCAAAAATAGGTTCAATGTGTCATAGGTAGTATAAGTGACTTGACTCATCTTGGTTATTTGGATCGTGCTAGATTATTGGCATGTGTTGAGCACTATATTCACACCTTCAATCTTCATGATTTATTCATCTAACTCATAAACTGAATAACATGACTTATTAAAGTCTGTATGGAAGAGATAAGGGTCATATCCTATTTTATGATAAATTTACCTTGGGGAAACTTGTGGACTCTTCACTCTCCTTCTAATCTCTTAGATTTGAACTCCCTAATTTTGGAACAATGCTCAGGAGTGAGCTCAACTCAGGGTCTCAATAAAAATATTCCTCATCCAATTAGTCTAGTTCCTTGAATTTAGGTTTGTTTGGTGTTTGTATTGTGCATATCAAAAGACTCTCCTTTAGTGTTGGAGTCATGGGTTGAACCTTTATCATGTTTATAAAGTGTTCTCTACCACTGTCTCTTTGTTATTCTATTATATATACTCTAGGATCAGAATCATCATATATAACCTCATTAGTTTTGTTGTATTTGGTGTTCATGAGTGCTAACTTGGAATCTCTCACAATTCATATTTAACTTGGGAGACTATTCCATGGGATCTACATGTGTGAAAATTTAGTGGCCATATATACATTACATGTTCCGGACATGTCCCTAATCAATAACATACCATAGGCACCTAGGATATCACCACTTGGATATAGATAAACTATTGGATCCTTGTTCTTGATGTTGATTTCATGTGTATGTGGTCTAATTATCCAACTACTCTCACCTCTTTTTTATCCAATTGAACCAAATTCTAGTTAGACTTGGTGGGAGTAAGGCCTAATTGTTGATAAATAACATAAGTCATAACATTCTCAGAAGAACCTGAATCAACCAAGTAATTATGTAAGTTCATATCAAATATTTTAACAATCAAAAGAAAATGCATATTATTTATTTTCTCCTTATATAAAGAAACATGTGTGATAGAAAATTTAATAAGTCCTTTTTATTTTCTATTAGAAAACCATTTTAAAATCAATTCTTTCTTATTAGACATCTATAGTAATTCAAACATGGTGATATTATCCTTATTTTTATTTAAATATTATATAATTTCATAATTGGGTTTGGGTTTATCCCATGGTTTTCCATGTGCATGTGATATGAAATAGTTTAGAGGTTGATAGGAAGTAGATGGTCATTTAGGCAGGGGAGGATTATTATTTGAATTCACATCAGGAGGACCTGAGTGTTGTTAGGAGGAGTAAATGTGGTCAAGGGAATTGATGCCTTACTTATTAAACCCCTTTAGAATTACCAAAAATCATGTATTTCATCTTGGCTTCCCTTATGTTCATTATCATCCTCGATTGGTAATTTTTAATTTTCTAGCATCAGAACCATGACTAGGTTTCTTCCTTCCTGATTTTGATTATCATTAGAATTAAGAACTAATTCTAGGTTATCCATGTTATTTTGGAAGATTTTTAAGGCTACAAAAAACTTAGAGTAGTTAGTATTTGTATGATCTTTTATATTTCACATCCTAAACTAGGCACCTAAGGCTAAGTCTCTTAGGTTCATTGTATGAAAAGTATTGAGTTAGATTTGATTGGTACTATCTAGAGGGATAGGTACACTCTTATTATTAGGAAAACTATTCCATTTCCTATTTTATATTTAAAAATTGAAACTTTTACTTGAGGGGGTCATTCATGCTTTGATTTATACTTGGAGGTCCTTACCTACAAATATTAGTCACCTCATTAGTCAAGCATTGTACAATTTATTTCAAATTACCTATCTTTAGGTCCATACTAACCTTTGGTTTATTTATAGTATGCTATTATGGACTCACACCAGGTTAATTATCATTCATAAATGCTAAGGTGGTAGTCAGTGCCTAGTTAAGATTATGGTTGGTAGTGATTTGGTTACTCAATAATGAAGGGATAGTGGTATAATTATTATTCAAAGTAGCATAAATAATCATGCTAGGCATAGCCATGGTGTGGTTGGGAATAATTGGGATGACTTGGTTACTATCATCTTGAGGGAAAGCATGATTTGTGGGCACATAAGGTTTTCCATTACGTATGTAGTTTATTGTTATATACCAAAATCAGTACTCTTGGGATGGGGTTCATCAGTGGAGTACAATGATCAATTGTCTATTTTATCATGGGAACTTAGTTATAGGCTCCTGGTTATTATAGGTATGGAAAAGGGCATATTCCATGCCCTTGAGGAATCATTTTATGTTCAATATTAAAAGTCTTAGTATAAACTAGAGGCAATGAAAGTAACACAACAAGGGTTCTCCTCAAGAACATGGAGGTTAAGGGATTGAGGGATCTTATATAGGTTTATATATTTGGGACTTTTGCCAAGTCATAGGGATCCTTTAATCTCTTATATATATATATATATATATATATATATATATATATATATATATATATATTGTGGAACCAAGAATTAAACATGTTCGTGATCTCATTTTTTCCCTCTTGGTAGCAAAAAATTGATGATATAGTACCATGGGATTGATAAAAATATTAAACTAGCTCAAAAATATAATTTAAATCAGACCAAAAGGTGATTATCCCATGGCATAATCTTAAATACCAAGCATAGCAGGTGTATACACATAATATTTTCAAAATTTTATTGATAATTGACACTGTATCTTTTAGGAACCTAACGAGTCTCAATCTCTTTGAGTGCATGCCTTAAGGGGTGCACCAGGAAAGGGGTGGGTAGATCATTGGTGCTTCATAAGATTGTTGTCCCTTTTTATACTTACCATATACACACTCATCTTTTAAAATCATTAATTTTAAGCTTATTATTCTTAGTCTTACTCATTACAATCATTTTCTTCTTTCCATCCTCATTTTCTTGCTTTATTTCCCTTTTGGACTATCGACTGTACTAGGTCAACTAGGGTTTACTCTGTATAGTTTAGGGGTATTTTTCACTTTTTGGGTTTTTTAACCTTTTAGATGACCTAGCTTAGACCTAGTTAATTATCCCTAAAAAACATATAGGGTCAACCCTATATAGCTGACATTTCTAGGAGGATTTAGGGCAAGATCTACCTATATACAAGTTTAATTCCAACCATTTGTAAGAATAAAAGAAAAGAGAATAAGTGCAACTAAACATATGCTTATTGATCATTCTACTTGAGGAATAAAGATTAAAGTTTCATACTTTCTTCGGAGATATGGATCTTATCTTGTGTAAAAGTCTTTTTGATGCATAGATAAGTTGTGTAGCCTAGAGATGATTTGTATTTGTTATCCTTACATACCACAACAATCTCTTGTGAATCACCTTGGCCAAGGGAGAGATTGAGGCTTAGTGGGTTCATATTCAAAGCTAATTATTCCTAACTTTATTTATCCTTTGTAAGAGTAGATAGATAATACAGTTGTGTTTCTTTCTTCTATGTATTAGGATTTTGTATACATTAACATGAGTATATGTATTTTAAGCATGTTTAGTTTAGTTTTTTTTTTAAATTTCTAACCCCCACTTTGTGCCACAAGCTTTGGTGTGCACTAGATTAGATTTACTTTCTTGTTTCTTAGCATAGGTGAACTATTAGACCTAGGAATCTTTTAGGGTTGTTGCATGATTGTGTTAGAATATAGGCTTTGGAAGCCTACCTCACATGGTGTATTATGACAAGTGATCCCTTAATTGGGTCTAGAAGATCCCCATATTGGTCATGCTCCCTCTTAAAAAATGTATTCCTAATTAGAAGTTTAGGTATGCTATATCTTCTCTGAGCTAGGTTCAATGTATAGGCATGATGTATTTATGATTGCATACATTTTGGTGAACCCAATGTGAATCCTATCCCACCACTAGTTGGATTGTCTTCACATTTCCATTTTTGTTTCTTTTCTTATTAGCATTAACTTCAATTTAGATTCACCTTAATATTACATTCTGGTGAACCTGACATGAAACTAACCCTTGAAATATTTATTTCACTTTCTTTCATTCTTTTTAGAATTATTTTAATCATATATCTATCATAATGTATTGACTCTATTGACCTAGTTCTAATCTTTGTGCATAAGTTTTTAGGAATAGGAAACTAGATCAACTCAAATGACCTAATATAGGTTTCTAAACTTCTAGACTTCTAGCTTAGACTACTAGGTCAACCCAATCAACCTTGTACACTTTCAAGCATTTATATTCAACTAGTAAGTCAACTAGGGTCGACCATGTACATTCTATTCACTCAATAGTAGGATTCTATAAGACTTGATTGACCTAGTTGACCTAATTAGTAGGTTTTGTAAGCATATTCCAAGTTTATTGACTAGTAATATTTATTATTAGCATCTCTAATCCACCAAGGTTCCTTTATATCTTTCTATCTCTTTCTTTTATACCTTTCCTTTCACAATTTGTAGTCTTCAAAACTACCCCTACATAGTCAACTGGATTGATCCTATTGACCCAGTTCTATGTTTTGTGTATTGTCTAAATAACTGGGTCAACCTTGGTTGACCCTATCTATTTTCAAACCTTTCTTTCACAATATAGGTTTGACCCTATCAAATTTGATATGTATTTTATGCATATACTTTTAACACTATACCTTATTTCAAGTTGGAATTAATCTCTATATGATAGTAATTATCTCACACATTTATTTTCTTGTTGTTTGCATGCTTAAAATAGTTCACATAGTCTAATTAGGAGGTTTTTAATTAATCATTTAGTTTCAATATTTATATTCTATTCAATCATGGCTAAATCACAAAATCTAAATAAGCACTTTGACATTTATCTACCCAAGGCCAACCTACTTGGATTTAATCACCAAGGGGGAAGATGACTTGATACTCTGGTCAAGTATAAAATGTGGTTAATGGTATATTATAACTAATAACCTTACACCATTATTTTTATGGTGTGTGAAGTGAGGGGGTAGACTCTAATACCAATTTTATATAATTACCACTACAGTGCCTTTTAGCCCAAACTACATGAAACCATCCTTAGATTAGTATCTAGTTCCATGTTTATATCCAGCTTCTCATCACATTTAAAATCATATTCTTAATAATATAATAAAAACATATAATTTTGACCAATTAGTTATCTCTTTACTTTTGAAGTTGATTTCTTGCTCTCTACTCAATTGTGTGTGTGTAAAAACTTGCATCAGCCAGTGTTAGTGCAAGTTTTTATATTGTGTGATTCAATTGGATTTAGTTCTTAATTTTATAGATTAGCTTCAAAATTTATCTTTTTTCAGTTCACAACTTGTTACAAACTTTCTTTTCTTTCATGTCTACTATACTAGGTTGACCCAATCGACCCTATACCTTTTTCCAACCTTTGTACATTATAAACGATCAACCCAATCAACCCTATACTATATAAAACCCCTTTTACATCTTTTTCTACTCCATGTTCAATATATTAGATCTACCCAATTGACTCTATATAGTTTTATAGTCCCTATTTTTGTGTTAGGTCAACCTAGTCAACCTTGTACTATCTCAGTCACTTTTTGGTTCTTTGCTTTCTTATCTTTCTTCCTTTCCCTTCATCATGAAATTTTTGTTTGATAGTAACACTAATTTATATTCAATAGACATGATAAACTTTAACAATCCTCATAGGGTCTCCCAAAGATAGATTAGGGCTCCTCTTTTGGATGTTAGTAATGTTCATATTGCCACTCGCACAATGAACTATGGGACCCCTCATAATTCCTCTTCATAATGTAATCCTCTTTTATCATTAGAGGACTAACCTAATTTATAATATACTCCCAAAATTCTCTTCTTTATTTTTGAATTTCCTCAACATCAAGGAAATGATCCTTCTACCATTTACAATCTTAGGATTAGTGGTCAAGTTAAATAGCCTCATTTGCCTACTCCTACATTATCAATTGGATTTGGCAAAAAAAAATTATTTGATTATCAGTCCCTTCTTTTGACTATGACCCCTTCTCATACCATGACTTATTATTTTCTAACTTCTTCCTCTTTCATGCCTAGTATCTAAACTAACATGACATGTTCTACATCTAGTGGGACTCTCTTAAGATCCACTATCCTTAATCCATCTACTAGTGATTTATTTTATACCCAAGGAAATCATGCTTCTATTTATTCTTCCTCTCAACCATTCACTTACCCATATTTTTCTACACAATCAAATTTTTCCACTAGTACATTAGACTCTCATAATTCCTCTTAAGCTCTTATCAACACCAATAGTGGTACCCAATCAAATAATACTAACACTAATGACAACCCTAATGCTTATACTAATGATAATCAAACACATCAAATTTTATTGAAAACTCTCAATCAAATGAATACATTTCAAGCTCATAACACAAATAAAATGATGAGAATTCAAAACCATCTTCTCCACCTTCAATCTCATCTACAACCAACAACTTGAGGCATACATAACTAGAATTTCCCCCCTCCTCTTCAAGATTCTCAAGGAAAACTCATTCCTTAGCCTCATTTAATCAATAAAACTATCAAGCATATAAAATATGATCCTCTCACTACTCAAATTTAGAACATTGACATAGGATGTATAACACCTACAATTTCTTATAATGGATCAACCGATCCTACCCTTTATCTTAAGACATTTGGAAATATTTATAAGGATTGGGTCAAATTAAACACCTTTGATGATATCAATCTCCTTCCCAAAACCCTCATAAGTGATGCCTTTGATTGGTACAATCAACTTAGACTTTATTTAATTACTAGTTTGGATGATTTAGTGAATGCTTTGGTGCAAGAATTACAAACTAGTGATCTTCCTGAAAATACTTTGGCCTTTTTCATAAATTACAAACAAAACCAAAATGAAATTTCTCAATCCTTTGTTAAAATATGGAATAATTTATCAAATAAATGTGAACATAACATGGTTGATGATAATATTTTCCATCTCTTTACCAATGCCCTTTTTCTTAAATTACAATATTGAGTCTGCACTCTCTCTCCACGTACCTTGGAGGAGGCTATTGACCAAGATAAATGTCAAGATTTCCTAATTCATCAATTAGAGACACCCCAACCTTTTTGGGGTCCTCGTTTATTACTTAAGAATAAAAACCATAATATTACCAATGATGGTGTTACATATTCTTATGACACCATTCATAATGTTCAAGATGTATTTCTTAACCAATCTTTGGAACCAACTCCCCCTTCTCAACAATATACTAATCCTCATTTATCTTTACTAAATGACATCAAAACTCACAAACCTCTATCTTTGGCTAAATTTCTTAAGCATCTACCTAGTCCTCTTCCATGAGAGCTTGACCATACTCATCCTATGAAATCTTGGTATGATCTTAACAAATTTTTTTGGTTTCATGCTAGTTGGGGTAATTCTCATGAGACTTGTGACAACTTCTTAATTTATCTATGTACTTTATTCTTGGACCTAATTTTGATCATGATTCTATCATTAGAAACCATCAATAAGCTTATGAAATTACTTTTAAGGATTATAAATCACATGAAAAAACTCAAACCTTGAATCAAGAAAACACTCATTTGGCTATCTATAAAGACGATCTCCATAATCATCAACTGATTCAAGACAACCAAGACAAGCGCACCGCTTCCACCAATGATGTATAAAGTCTTGTTGAACCAACTTCTAAATATTATGTGGTTATCATGACTAATATGTGAAGGGTGGTCACTTTCATTGATTCATAGCCTATCTACACTCCTCCATCTAAAACATATCATGTTATCTAATATTCTTCTCCAACTCATTTAAATGAGTTGGGGAAAGAAGATCTTATAACCTTTGATGATCTAATTTCTGATTCTCCTTTGGATATCATTTCCCATTCTATTTCTACCACTCTTCCATCATCTTCTAATACTAATGATACTCAAGCTTCTACTAACAATTCTTCCAATTTTCAAAATCAAATTGAACCAACTACTTCATCATCTCAACATGATTTACAACTTTGTTCTAAACCTTCTTCTTCTACTCACCAAAAAAAAAATCAATGCTCTTTGTCTCCTCCTTCTAAGGACCCCCTTAACAATCATGCACCTATATCTAAAAAAATTCTTATGGGTTATGATGAGTGGGATACCATTGTATATCTCACTAATATACCATCCCAAATTCCATTCCTTGAGCTTAGGAGGACTTATACCCATCATAAAAACCATCTTATGCAACTATATTTGAGATGAATGCCCCTTGTCCTCCCATAGCAAGATGGAAGACAACTTTATCTGGATATAAAGATAGTATATTAAAAAAATGTGAAGAGATGTCTATCAACATTGATGAAACTATAGACACTTCTCTTTCCTTAAAATTTCCCATAAACTCTATGACTCCTAAGAATATTCTACTTTGTAAAGATGATACTCCCTTATTTATCAACATCTAAATAGGTGATTTTGAGTCAAAAATGCATTGATTGATGAGGGTTATAGAATGTGTTACTTACATTGATTTCATTAAGACTCGGGTATTCAGAATGCAATATTCATTCTATATGTATCACCTACCAAGGATATGATAGAAGGTTAATGCCTCCTCTAGGTTACATATGGCTTCTCATTGCCATCTAACCTATCACCATCCATGTGAAGGTGATGATATTTAACTCCCTCCTTTCTTATAACATCTTCTTTGGTAGCCCATGGACTCATTGCATGAGAGCTATTGCTTCTTATATGTACCAATGCATTAAATTCCCTCATAATGGATATATTTATAGGATTCAAGGTGATATTAACCCTTAAAATTTTAAACAATTCTAAGACCATGGTGTCTTCAAGATTCCTACTCTTTAGCCTTTTCCAAGCATTCAATTCTATGAGTCTCAACATCTTAACCTTCTCATTAATTCAACTTGAGGTTATAGTGGGCATCCTGAGATCATTGATAACATTACTCCTAACCTCTTATATTCTGATGATGATGAGCTTGATGAGATTAACTTAAAGATCAAAAATTCTAATCTCTCACCTCATCTCATCTCATAGCTTCTTGCTTCCTTAAAACCTTGCTCTCATAATGCTCCTTGTGATGAAATTCTTGTAGTCTTAACCAAGACTAGGCATTCAATTCACCATACTTCATCAGATGATAATGTCATCCCTACTTGTGTCATTTACCTTCACACCTCATATTATGATGATGGTTATTCCTTAGATGATTCATTTTTAGGTAGTCTTGTAGAAGCCCATGATGTTGAAATTTTCCATTGTTGTTCTTCATTACTTGAGTCTTTTTTTGCATCTCATCATTTTCCTTCACTTATAGTTTTTGAATTTTGTAATTTTCCCCTTTATCATAAGGTAGAGATGTTTCAAACACCTCCAATTTCTAAGGATCCATGTAGGACTATGCTCATGGATCGTGCTATGATCAGTCCTTACCATTTTTAGAGGTACATTGAACCTTATATCTATTTTACCCCTAAGGTTAGTGTGACTCTCCTTAGACCTTATATATATCTCATTCCTCCTTTAGTAGAACTTACTATATTTGATCCTATTTCTACTTGTACTTTTGTTGAGCCTACCCTTATTTATAATTCCATTGCTCCTTTTATTGAGCCTAGGTTCATTCCTTCCTCATCATCATGCTCCATTAGTTATGGTTTGATTATTTTACCTAAGGTAGCTCATCTACCCACAAAATGGGTTGATGAGTGTTCTCTAAATTTTTACTCCTATTACACCTCCTTCCATGACTGCTTCTACTAAAACTAGTCACAAACATATCTATTGACTCCATTAGATAGATAATCATTCTTCATGATTTTTTGCTTTCTTATCTCCATTTTTCATGATTAATTATCATTGTGACTTAGTTATAGAAACCCTATTCCCTTTGGTACTTATCTCCTTTTACCATGTGATCAGTTAGCAAACAATCCTACTAATTACTATCTCCTTATGCTAGTTTATTTTTTGGATCTCCTTTTTCCCTTTTTATTTTCTCATAAACTAATCATATACATGGTTGATACTTGAGATCACATGCTAGTTCATTATCGAACCTAAGTGTCCTAGTCAATTCTTATCTTTAGTTACTTATCTTTCTTTAGCCTTATCCTACATCTCATTCATGTGTATCACTACATCTTTCATGATTGGTCATTATAAATCCATATGGATGAGGAATATTAAAAATACATAATAAAATTAAAAACCAAATTATTTAAACAAAAGGTAATGATACAAAAGGCAAAATTATTCTTAAAATTCCAATCACACTAAAAGATGTGATTCAAAGAACATCTCTCTCTTCTAGTCAAATCTTAAACTCCATAGTTGGCATCAAAATAGAAATAAGGTCTTTTGGGGTGTAGTAGGCTAGAAGATTAAAAGAAGACAATTAAAAATATTTTCGTGCTATGTACTTTCTCATACAAGTACCCAATTATCATAGTAGACTAATGGCTCTATAAGGGGTTTTAGAGAATAGGGAACACATTGTGGGAAGGTAGGTCCATTTTACTTTATCTTGTACCAATATACCTTCATGATTTGATCTTGGTAGCACACCTATTTGCCTATAAATCTTTGTGTCTATAGTGAATATGTTTCATTTTTACATAGATGACCACTAGTCACTTAGTGTCTTCTCATGTCCTTAGTATGCCTCCTATCTCTTAAGGTCTTATCATAAGATGCCTAAGTCTTTATTTTTACATTCCCTTTTTCATTCCCTATACCCCTCATATTTCCTCTTGATAAATATTTTTTTGTCAACTGATCACTCCTCTTGGGATTTCATTTATGAGTTGCTTTTTAAGACTACAGATAAGACCTGGCCATCCTCACAAATTACCATCTTTTCCTTTCTATTACCCACATCATTTATTACCTAATTTTCCATTTTTATTCCACCCCAGTGGTGTTATCTTTGTGAGTTGTAGTGTAAGATCATGTATAGGATCTTCCATTCTTCATAAAATTTTCCAATACCCAAGTCATAATCCAAAATTACATGTGTTAAATATGATATAAGATTCAATTGATTATGAAGTTACACATCATTAACATGATTCCAATATTGATTTAGTATATTTTATGCTTATTTAATTTCTCTTTCATCTTTTTATCTTCTTATTGTTTGAGTGCATGTAAGAATACAACCATTTCTTGAGTTTTTCATACTTCCCAGCTTGAATTAGTGTGATAAATTTAAGACCAATCTTATGCCAATTTTTTTTTTACTTTATACTTCCTAGCATGATCTATTTTAATTGACTTGATTCATTTTTTATACCATTTGTGCTAGTTTACATACCTTCCATTTTATTACTTTGTTGTCATACTTCCCAATGCAAATTAGTATGATTTTACTTGTTTTAATTTGGTGCAAAAATATTTCACTTTGGTTTAAAAACAAATCCCTTTTTACCATCTTATTTTACCATTTCTTGGTTATTTATATTTGGTCATTTCCTGTTATTACACATTTCCCAACTTGAAATAGTGTGTAGTACATTTTTTTGATTGATTATATTTTTCTAAGTCCTATTTGCCTATTTCTTCTTAACCATGCATGTGTCTTACATAATTATAGAAAAAAAAACCACATATTCTATATTTTTTATAACATATACAAAAAATCTAAATTACATGTGTTAAAAAGAGATATATCCAAAGCATCCACAACCACAACCATAATAAACCCTAATGACAACATATACAACCAACAAAATAATGCCAAATTGATCCATATATATATCATGAGTTTTGATATAATAAATATAACCATATACAATGCTCCAACTCTATGGTTGGGTCACATCTTATCTATATTATGGCCTACCCACACTACCTATTGAGGCCTCAATATAACTCCTCTAAATATAAAATTTTAAAAAGTCCATCTAAGTTCTTAGTCCCTCTATCTATCCCTATAGGTTTACTATCTCAACCTATGATTGCATTAACTGGGTTCATATCTCTATCATATGTGTCATATGTCTAGATACATAACTCTCCCTTAGCCAAGGCCTACCATTCCCACATCTCTCTTACACCCATCTCTATTAGTCTTTACATCCTCTCTCTATGTTGTATCTATCTTGTTGCCTCCCTAGCTAATCTAAACTAGCTCGCCTAAGCTAGGGTAAATGGTATGCTAAGTTCCTCTAATGCAGTAAGGTCATATGGATATAGAGTCTCATTCATAACATCATGGAGTGTTCCCCTCACTAGAGACCCCCATCTCTCCTTTGCATCCTTAGCTACATCTACAAAATCACATTAGATGGATATTAAATCATTATTATATCTCAAAATATTTATCTATCTCTACTTCCAAATAAAAACATAAATCAATATTTTAACCATATTTTATTGGCTACTATGGTCTCACCAATTGTATGATTACCTAACATAGTATTTCCCTCTTTGTGACCTCTTAGTACCTCCTCTATAGGCCACATCCTCAGCTCAAATCCCTATATCATGGCTCATGTCTATCTTAGTCTATTCCTGAGTAGTATCTCTATCATCCATCCCTCTAACTCCTTTGTTAGCTCATCAAAGATGACATTGATCTTTGCTATCTCTTATTACCTTCATTACCATCATGTCTTCAAAGGTCACAACTCCTCTTACTATGGAATTTATAGTGGTACATCTGGTATCTCTGCCTCCACCTCTATATCTTCCTTCTCTACTCTCCATCATGGTCAACTAGTCCATAGTTTCTCATGATGTGGTATGAGTGTCAGTCTCACTATCACTGGTCCTAGTCCTCTTCTCCCCCATGGTTCCTTCACATGCTAAGCCCACCACTTGAGCATAAGTATCAATGTCACTGGATGAGGAAATCCCATCTATCCTAGCACCCATTCTACTAGACATGGCTCTCTCCACCACATATAGTGTTTGACCACCTTTGTCCTTGATTTCATTATTGTAACTATGTGACAACTCACCCATGTAGTTTCTATGTGATCATATGGATACCATACTATGTCTTTACATCTAACTAATTATAACATTGGCATGTGGGGCATGACCCATACTACCTATCCCTCTCTCCATCTTTTCACTTAAGGTAACCTATCATCGACTGCATGGGTCAACCCAACCAGGAAATACATAAGAAACCTCTTATATATCTAAGATATTAGAAATACGATAGGTCCCTAGTCTTTTACCCTCTAAATAACATCTCATATAGATCATGTATGAGTTGGACCTAGATGATAGATCCCAAATCATATAGAACTCAATCCTCCAACATCATCTTACTCAAGGCTACCATGAATAGTGGTACCTTACCATTCAACTTGTGACATAACACCTACTATGTCACAATCCCTATCATAGCTTTCCAGATATCCAAAATCTATTATGTATATATATTGTCCATACTAACTCTCTATCCTCCCAAAATCATCTCTGATCTTGTATCCCATATGGCTAAGGCTCTCCTTTCCTTTATGTTGTCTGATATTCCTATCGTCACTAGTGCTTCTGATATAGGAAGCTCAAGGATGACATGGACATCCTCTAGTGTCATGGCCACCTTTATCACATCCCCATCCACCTCCCATCTAAATTTATTATTCAATCATTCCAAATAATTGAAGAATATGACTAACAGATCAACACTCATGGGGATCTTACACATTTGTTATGCCTATAAACACTAAAAAATCACACACAAAGGTTATAGATGTCCAACTAACCCTTAGACCACTCTTGGACACCCTCGAGACCACTTTAAAAACATTAATTGCTAAATTCAAGGCAAAATGACTAAACTTTGACCATTCTACCCTTTAACCTATCAAACCATCGATGATTGACCCCTAACCACTGATGGTTAGGCCTAACCATCGATAGTTATCTTTTTAACTACCTTAAGGGTTAACTCTAGCTAATTATAACATGATTTTTTATATTTAGCTTATCTGATCCACATGTGAATCAATGCATGCTAAAGATAAATTTAGACACCCTATTAAACCTCTTGTTGAACCTATTTTTTATCTCTCCTTTCCTTTTATAAAAAGAGAGAAGGAGGAGGTGAAAGGCATCTAGAGTCAAGAGCAATCAAGCACCAAAAGGGAAATAATTATCAGAGATCATTAGTAATTATCAGATCTTCTTGTATCAAAACTTATTTTATAGGTATTCTCCTAGCAACCAAGTTAGAGATCTAAAGTGCCATAATTCATCAATCACAGACAAGACACTATTACTCTACTAAGATTATTATTTTATCAGATTTAGTAATTGGTTTATCTATTCTATCTTCCATCCCACCTTCTAGAATCCATTTTATAACCTCATCACCTAGCCTCTTAAACTAGACCAAAACCCATAGTAACCATCAATGGTCACCCTAATTATCGATAATCTATCCTAACCATTGATGGTTACCCAACTACTAATGGTCACCCTAACTACCAATGGTATCACCCAACCATAAACAATCATCGTGTGATAATTTCAACACCAATGTATTTTCACATATCAAACCCCAACAAAATCCAACTTTCAGACTTTTTTCCTGAGCATAGATCATCACCTATTTTTTGAAACCACTCTTGATTCATTTAACATTAATATCTAATCATATATTAATATAATTAGTCAAATTCATCTCTTTTAAGCACTTCTTATATTTGATTTTAGTACCTTCTATTATTCATGCAAGTAATTTATCTTTTATTTTCAAAACTTTATTATTTAAAAGTGTGGATTGACAACCTCCAAGGAAACTTTCACTTCTTGGATCTAGCTTGCTAGGCAATCCACCCTACTATCTAACTAATCAAGCATTTTTTTAGTAATTTGTTATATATAGGTCATTCTTCCTAAGCCAAAACGGAGTATCTACAACTATCTAGATCACATAGTGCAAACAAAATCCAAGTTCTACTAACTTCACCCTTAAAATTTTATAACTTTCTTCTAAGAAAATAAAGAAAAATTTATGTGAAACATTTTGGCATGCTTGATGGGACCCTTGAGTCTTTTCTTGGGTTCATATTTGTATCTAAATGCTTCTTCTTCTTCTTGTCTTTATGTTCATACAATGAAATAAAATTTTCATTTTGGGCTTAAAATTTATCATATCCATTATTTTCTTATTTATTTTATCTCACCTAGATTAATTAATCAATTGAATTAATCATAGCTTCACTCTTATCACACACATAAGACAAAACCACTTATACCTAATCAAGAATAAAAACATTGACATAAGGCCTGACTAGGGTTTCATCACCCATTAGTCACCTTTCCTAGTTATCCTACTCAAATTTCATCACCAAGGAGAGAACCAACTCAGTTTACTAGCTGAGTATAATCTTTGACAAGCAATATATCTTGGCTAAGCACTTGATATCCTTATTGCTATAGTGTGCGAAGTGAGGGGGTAGGCCCCAATATCAAGCCATGTACTGATTTCTAATATAGATCCCATTTGAGAGCCTAAACACAACCTAAAACCAAACATAGACCTCTTTTCTAGTACCTACTCTATAAGCCAAGATGAGTCACACAATTCTTAAATCTTAAGGCATAAGCCACAAGAGAGACTAAAAAGAACCTTAGTATTTAACATGATTTAGTGTGTGTTTTTTTCCTTGACTTTTCCTTGTCTTATCTTTGTTTTAGTTATGATATTACTTATATCTTCTTCTTTTCCTTTTCTACATGGTTTTAACTAGACAACAACTAAGAAACTAAGAAAATTAGGATCCACCTCCTAACCATCTATCTTTATCTTCTCCCTCATCCATGGAGTACATCTCAGATGAAGAGAGTTCTCCCCATACTTTTAGAAGTCCTTGCATCCCTCAAATGGTTACCCAAGTGATGTATATTTTTTCACCTTTCTAGATAACAACCCCATAACCATCCAACATTACCTTAACACCATGTCTCACCCTACCCCTTATTTAGTTCTTCTTGTTTAACTTCCTTTTGGCATTCCATCCCACCTTATGGGTGACACTTTTATTTCCACCATATCTACCCAGCCTTTAGTCACCCAGGCATCCTCCTCTACCAATAACCCCACTAATACCACCATCCAAAACCAATCCACTCGACCAGGTAACACCTAAACATCTTCTTCCCCAAATGATAACCTTCTTAGTATAGGAGCAACCCAATCTTTGGGTGGCACCAATACTTCCCTTATCGTAGGAGTACCCTCTACTAGTGTCACCACCATTCCCCTTATTTTCAATCCACTTACCTCCACTCCATTCCAAAGTTTGGTGGTTATCATACTTTCTACCCTTCCAACCATTAGTACCAAAGATACCACCTACCTTCTATCTACTATCCCAACTATACCTCCTACCCAACCTATATTAATCTATCAATAGGTGCCCATTGCAAAAAACTTGAGCTATGTCCCTAACCCACAAGTGTATATACCTCTACCTTCCACCTAACCACATATATCAACATATTAATATGTGGCATCATCTTAACCACCCTTGTCCACATAATAATATGTGGCAGCTTCTCAACCCCCCACCAATTATCTCTATGTTGCACCTATCTAACCCAACATAATGTACCCTACAACTATAGGGGTGCACAACCACAAATGGACCTTTTTAAAATGTTAATAGATAAAATGACTACTTTAGATTCATCTATCTCTAGTGCCCATAACCTATTATAGTGTGATGAAATATGAAATGATCTAATTCATCCATTCATCCCTAGTCAAACTTATCATCCTCAATGGGAACTTCTAAAATTTTCAAAGTTTCAAATTAAGGAAGACCCTCAGCAACATCTAAGAGTATTTAGGCATTCATGTTATATGATTGCCTCTGATGATGCTCTCCTTCTCCATAAATTCCCCATGTCTCTATCAGGTCTAACACTATATTAGTATAATGTTATTATAAATAACTCCTTATTTTCTTTTGCCCAACTAGCTCAAAATTTCTTAGATCAATTTTCCATAAACATCTCTAAGAAAGTTTCCATCATCGATCTCTACTCCTTTCATAAATTTTATGATGAGTCCATAGCCTTTTGGAAAAGCTTGATAGATCAACTCTCTTTCTCTTTGCCCCAACTTGATCTGATTGAACTCTTTGTGCAAGCTTGTGCCAAACATATTTCCTTTGCTTTATGGGTTCAAAGCTTCAGGACCTTTGATGAAGATTTCAACATGGCACAAAAATTAGAAAATAGAGCCTTTGATGAGGGTAAGTTGAAATTGAGAAACAATAATTCCACCTTTAAATCAAATGATATTCCCTCAAAACCTAACAATCAAACCAACACTAACTCTAAAAGCAAGGGGACCGTGAATGCGGTTGTCCTTAAGACCACTGCTCCACCTATTTTTAACAAACCTAACTCCTCCAATTCCTCTAATTAGAACACTAGAAACCCAAATTGTAATAATCAAAAGTAATTTAATCTATTAATGGAGTCATATGCTTTATTATTAGAGAAGTTGTTGAAATCAAATATCATACAACTATCATCGATCAAACCTCCATAGCAATTTGATTCCTATCATCTTGTACCTAGTTGGTATAAGGAGAATGAATTGTGCACCTTTCACCATGTCATTGGACATGATGTTAGTAGGGGTATAACCTTCAATAATGTCATCAAAAACCTCATTTATAAGTTGGAAATTATGTTGGATAACTTAAATGCACCCCCAAATCAAGCACTAGACATCTGTAGATAACCATTTCCAAATCATGCCCTTTTTATGAATAATGAAAATAATAAAGTAGAATCCTCTCACAACCATGAAGTCCATACCATTAATGTAGTCCTTAGTCAACTCATTATTGATTAAGCCATTGATGAAACCACCTTTCCTACCCCTCCACTCATTTAGGTATTGGAGTCACTCTCCTTTCCTTTAGAAAATGAGACTAAGGAAACAACCACTCCCCCTTCTCCACTTATTGAGGTAGTGGAGTCACCATCCATTCTTATAGAAAATGAAACCAAGGAAACAACCCCTCCATTTGCTCCACCCATTAAGGTATTTGAGATATTAGCCTCTCCTTTAGAAGGAATACCAAAAGAGGTAGCCATTACCACCATCTCCTTCTCCTCAATCATATAGAAATCCACTTTTCTTTTAGAAATCACCCCTAAGGAAGTGTTCACTCTACCTACCTCTCCCATAGGAGACTCATCTTCCCAAACATTAGAGCATTTTATTAAGGAAAATGATGAGGTAACCACTTCTCTCTCTCCCCCCATGGGTTTGACCTTTGATCTTAGTATCGAAGGGATCAAACCTATCTATAATCCCTTCTCTAAATTGGTTCAAAACTTGGAGTACTTATCCTAATCATTGTAGATCATGAAATATTTTTCAATTGTCTTAGGCTTCCTTACCAAACCAAGCAAGAGCCTCTAACCACACTAATATCATCCCAACATTCCATTCCAACTATCTAACCTTATTTCATCATAACTGAGCCATTTTAAACTTCTACTAGCCAAATCATACCAAAAATATCCAAATTGACTCCACCTAAAATAACCAAGTCACCTTCTACCATTCCAACCAAGCCTACCAAAAACCTTGGCATATTCCTTATTCAGGGCCTTACTCACCCCTCATTAAAATTAGAATTAACTTAACTAGATCTATCAAAGAAACCCTAAACGAAGCCAACAAATAAGGTGAAAACACCCAAGATCCAACAAACCAAAACTCTACCTCCCCCTTCCACTTTACCTTCTATTTTGGGACCTCACCTTTATACCTTAGTAATAAAACCAACCATCCCAGACAAGACCCAAATCTAACCACCACTTTTTGTTACACCATCACTCTTGCTTTCATCCTCACCTATTTTTACCAACCCTTTTATAACTAAACCACCTAATTCTTAGGCATATACTCCAACACCTTTTTCCTATAAATAATCTATACCAAAACCATCCATTAATAATGTTCCATCACCCAAATATCTAACCATCAAACCCACTCCTAAAAGGGATTCCACCTCAACTACTGAACTTAAGACCTCCATGCCTTTACCACAATTTCTTGAGTTTTAATCAACCATCCTATAGAGGTTATTGCAAACATATTTCTTAACTTTACCACCTATCAGACCATTCAACCCACATAGTCCTAAACCATCTTGGTATAATGAAAAATTAATATGCTCATATCATAAGACACCTAAGCATGATATGGAAAACTATAAATCTCTCCAAGTATTATCCCATTGGTTGTATAACAAAGATGACTTATTATTAGATGAGCCTCCTATGAGCCGAACACCAATCCAAGAAAAAATAACCATCAACTAACATTCACCTACTCCTTTACTCTCATCTTAGAGTGAATCAGAACCTAAGCAATCCTCTAGCTTGACTCTTTCCCAAATTTTTACCATCCATGTGGTCACATAATCACATCATCAATCAAAGGATAAGGTAAAGGCATAGGTGTCCATTCCATGGACATATCCCTCTTATACCACCTAATTACCTAGCCAACACCAAGCACCTTTACCTTAAACCAAACCCAAGGTGTCTATCTTGGGTTATCCTTAATCAAACCCTTCTAAATCAATCTAACAAGTAGTTTTAAAAAAAATTCACTGAACACTGATGAAGATGAGTTTGTATGAAATGATTAATACTTCACTGCATCATCATCAAGTGATGACATAAGATTTTCAATCCATACAGGTCTAACCAGAAGACTTACAACCTCTATCAACCTTTATTGGAGCTCTTAAAATTTCTAACCTTGTTACCTTCAAGGACTTAGAAATACCCTCCATCCATCTATATGACCCAGATCCTCCCCTCTTCATTACCACATACATCAACCAAACCCACATCAAGAGGGTTATGATTGATGGGGGAGATAGAACCAACATTATCTCCTCTCATGCATACAACTAACTAAAATTACTTGAGAAAATTATTTTATAAACCTCAGTCATGCTCTGATCATTCAACAATACCATGGCCATGACTCTAGGAACTATTGTACTTCACATGCATTTAGGACCCTACACTCTTCCTAAGATCTTCTACATAGTATAAGGAAATTTCTAATAATACATTTTTCTAGGATTCCCTTAGATCCATTCTATGCATTATGTGCCATCCACCCTGCACTGATGCTTCAAATTTGAACATGAAGGTCAAGTTATTACCATACAAGCTAACACAAGTCCTTTTACATCATACAACATGACATATTGACCCAATGATGTTCTCCTTCCCCTATCCAACAAGCCTTCACCAATAAAAAATGAAGCCCCATCTTCTTTTACTACTAAAGCATCCACCAGTTAATCCATCCTTTATACCCAAATCCCCATATTAAACCCTTTGGAATCAATCTTCTGGCATCTTTCATTAGGGGAGTATCACCTTTTGACACTAGACACTTTTCCTACTCCTCAAGAGTATGGGAATTTTGACCAAAAACTCAATTATTAACCTAATATTAGAACCATTATTCATTTTTGTCCTTTAACTTGTCAAACCAATCTCATCTATGGGGGACTTGATAAACCCATTGACACTTCTACCACCTCTTTTTCACTTTGACCATTCACCTCTAGTTTCTCCTATTTACATAAATTGGAGCTTGCTCAAACATACCTTTATAGGTGTGCTTGGAAGGTATTTGGTTTAGGTCAGTATGAATACAAGATGTAAAATTTTCTTCTAATCAAAACCTAAAAACCTCATGAAAAGCATGGCCTTAGTTTCATGCCACCTAAACAACTAACTAACCCACCTCTCATTACCATCTTTGATGAGGAAATCCCATCATCACCATCCACTCCACCATTGATAGATGAGGATTATGACATCATCCCCTTAAATTTTTTTCATCAACATGATTATCCTTAGACCCTTTAATTATCAAGAGGATGGGTCAACTGTAACCACTCCTCTAACTCACCCTGAGATGGTAACAAATGACTCTTCTACTATTAATACCATTCAATGTTAGGATGATGATCCCATTCTCACATATCTTAGTATATAAGATTCCTCTATCCACAAACATATCCCCCTAAGACTTTAACCATGATAAATGAACCCATCATGGATATCAACTTGGACAGTTCAGATAACCTGTGCATTGTCAAAATTGGCCAATCACTAAATTCCAAGGAGCTTCGAGACTTCCCCTCCTTGCAAGACTACATCATAGCATTTTCTTGGTCTTACAAAAACATGTTAGGAATTTATCCTCCATTTATACCCATAACATAGTCACCAACCATTATACCAAGCCAATTAGGTTAAAACTTCAATGAATCCACCCTTACATAGCCCTTCTCATTAAAGAAGAGCTTCAACGTCTCCTATCCATCAATTTCATTCAACCTATTAACTATCCCAAATGGTTATAGAAAATCATACCTATCACCAAATCCATAGAGGGACTTCAAATTTATGTTTAATTTCATGACATTAACATTTTTTGCCCAATGGATGACTTTACTCTACCAAGCATTGACTAGCTTATTGATCTTATAGCCAACTATGAGATGTCTCTTATAGATAGATTATCAAGTTACAATTAGATCCTAATTAAACCTAAATATCAACACAAAACTAACTTTATCACCCCATGGGAAACCTTATACTTTAGGGTCATGCCATTTGGAATAAATAATTCTATTGTAACCTACCAACGTGCCATGACCTACATCTTTTATGACCTTATTCTCAAAATTGTAGAATATTATGTCATTGACTTTATTTGGAAATCTAAATGTCATAAATATCATCTAGTTGTTCTTAAAATTATCTTTGAGTGACTCATCCATTACCATGTCCACCTTAATCCCAAAAAGTGTATCTTTAGGTTCTTAGTAGGAAAGCTCCTTAGATTTATCATCTCCTTCAGGGAATAGAAATTAATGCTACCAAAATCAAATAAATACATGACATGCCTCCTCCCACCCACCTCAAAAAATCCACTTCTTTTAAGGGAAGCTCCAATCCATTCTTCACTTTATCTCTTAGCTCTCAAATCAATGTGAACCTTTCCACCACCTTCTGAAGAAGGATATATCTTTTAAATGAAACAATGGTTGTCAAAAGGCCTTTGATTCACTTAAAGAGTACCTTCTGTCTCCACCCATCCTCAATCCTCCCAAGGAAGATCAACCTTTTAACCTTTATATTTCTACCACTGACCACTCCTTAGGGGAAATGATAGCTCATTAGTATGAAAAACATAAAGAGCAAGTCATCTAGTACATTAACCATGTGCTTGTAGAGTATGAGACTTAGTACACCCATACAAATAAACTTTGCCTAACCTTGGTGTTCATGGCCAAAAAACTTCACCACTACCTTATCAACCACAAGACCTATGTCATAACCAATACTGACCCACTCAAGTATATTCATGTCAAGCCTTATCAAAACCAACACATGGCCAAGTGGCTCATGATTTTAATTAAGTTTGAATTTGATTTCCTTTAATAGAAGTTATTTAAAGGTCAAGTCATTGTCAACCATTTGGCTAAAGCACCATTAGTGGACAACCAACCTCCTCTTCTTGAGTTTTTAGATGCTTCCATCATAACCCTCTCTCAATCAGAATTCACCTATCAAGTGATCATACCTTAGCATATTCAAGCATTAACAAGGAGACATTTGAGCATTTTTTAGAGATCTACATCATGATTCTTACATGAATTCCACTTGATTGGGATTTCAGTAGTTTGACATCTCATAGTTTCTTTCTTATGAAAGGAAGAGACAACATTTTTTGTAGAGGGACCCAATATAGCATTCATCATGTGACATTATATGCATACATTCTCTCTTTTCTTTTTGGAGGCACACATCTTTCATATTTTATAGGATACCAAGATCATCACTATGTACTTGTAGTGTTGATTACTTATTCATCATCTTCAAGGGGGATTCTAGTTTCTTCACTTTTTCATTTCTCTCTTTTAGGGGGAGTTTTTCCCATTAGGTTTTATCTACTATGTATGAGGGATTGTATTGTACATGGGTACTTTATCATGACTTATTACTGGGACCCATTTTTTATATCATCACCTACCTAAGATGTGCTTATTAGGGGGGGTGTTGGTATAGGCCTTTTTCCCACTGGGTTTTGCCTACATGGTTGTATTAGTTCTCTTAGGGCTCTAAAGGTCATTTGGGTTACTTGGGAAGATTAGTCCCACATTCACTAGAATGTGTGGTATCTTTCCCTCTCTAACCTATATATGCACCTCTCTCCCTTTGTATTTATAATGAAATATATTGTGTGGATTATTAGATGATTTGCATCTTGGTGTAATTATTTCTCTTTAATTTCATTTTTTCAACTATATGTGTTTTCCATGAAATATCTTGAACAATATGTGTCTTACATTGCCTCTTGAATCAATGCATTCATTTTAATTAACATTCTTGGAGCTCATCGTATATGTAATATCTTTAATCATCTCAAAATATTATTATCATTGTCAAAATATAAAAATAACATTAATCTATTAGATATATAGTTTTATAATCAATTTACCATCAAATGACTTCACTTATTTGGTCTCTTGGTCATAATACTTATCAAAGGCAAGTACCAAGTTGGTGCACTGAATAGGAGTAGGGAAACTAGATGTGTGAGAAATCCCAATATAAAATACTCTTTGATTGATGTGGGTTAAATTTCCATCTTTATATCTCTCACATAAATCACCCATGTTGATATGACCTAATCTTGAATCATTAATTTATTGAATACTAGTTTGTAGATAAGACATATGTCTCTAACCTTAATACTTGTACTTCATTTTGCCTTTCCTAGTCATATGATAAGATATTATTGTAAGGACATAAAGATGGGTTTTTAATATAAAATCATGATGGATAGTGTGTTTGTATGGATTAAAGTATTTTAAATAGTATTAATAAATATATGGGTTCTTCTTGAAAATAATTCTCAATTCTTCACACATAAAGAAAACAAGGGGTTTTACCATTTATTTGCCAACACAATGAAGGTGATTAAAATTTTTTAACATAGGAAAACTATAGTGTAAACTAAAAATATGAAGAGGATGAATAATGCAGTCAAGGTTGCATGAAGTATCAAAATTTATTTCTTTTAAGATGAAAATGCCTACTTTAAGGATATTGAAAACATACGACTATAGAGAAAAATGTTGCATACAAGGAAAGTGGAATAACATTAGGAGAGTTAAAAAGAGCATTAGTGGTTTGGATGTAAATAAGAACACATTGCATCTATTTGAAATAACTTTTCTCACTTTCTAATGCATTTTAGGATGGATATAGAGTCATTTGAATTTTGTCAAGTCATGCTTGGTCTGCAATAACTAATTAAAATTCATTTTTTAATAACATTTATCTCTTTATGTATTTTATCATAATTTTAAATTCCATTAGGAATGTCAAGTGTTGATATAATGTAAGAAATAAGATTTGGAACCCAACTTTTTTAAATTAGGTTTCTTAAACGTAATTTTCTCTTTGTTTAGAACTAGTAGTTTCCATAAAGACTCATATTAGATGATCAATTATTTTTGGGTCATTTGGAGCCAAGATAGTTCCAAGAACCATCTAATCAACTGATCAATGCTTAACAACTAGTGAAAAACAAACTCAGTTCCAAGAACCATCGATTCAACCAATACCATTTCAACTAAAATGTTGGAGTCTAAGGGTAGGGATGGAACACCTCATTAGTTCCAAAATACTTAAAATTAACTAAAGTTTTAAGAATCATAATCTTTTTTTTAAAATAAGTGTTAATAACAAAATTTCATTATTTCAACTTGGTCTACTCAATGAAATAAAAATTGGTGAGAAATGAATACTTCAATTTTTTATAACAATAGAATTGAATTGTTGGCCCCTAAAATCAACTAAGTCAAAAATCAAATGCATGAAATCATGTAACATGAAAATAGATATTAATTCCAATAGCTAAGAAATGTCACACATAATATAGACTAATAACTTGTATGCATGCCTAAAATAGGATTCTAGAAAAACAAACACAACCCCTTTAAAACTTTACCAATTAACACTAAATAATAAAATGATAGGATTGAGGGTAATCTAGAATTCATGGACCTAAGCACTACAAAGGACCTAAGGGAAACAATAGGAGTTAGGACTGATAATCCTATTGTAAAATTATGAAGGGACGGTGGAAGATGATGAGGTAGCTTCCTTTAGTCTAATTTGGAATTAAAATAGTAAAGGTGGAAAAATAATTTATTATTAGTAGTTACAATTGATCCATACCAAAAAAGAGAGACCTTGAGGTAGAATATGAAGGCATGCACCTGAAGAAAAAATAAGAGGAGGAAGTAAATTATAAAAAGGGAATGATAGTTACAAAGAGAGAGATCTAAAAGGATTATGTGAAGAAAATACCATTAGAGAGCATAAGGATAGAAATAGTTGACAATATAAGTAATATTAATATACAATACTCAAGGAGCACTTAAAGTGATGTTTGTAATACTAAATAGCCACGTATGTGTAAGCCTAGTCATTAATAAAATAAGTATTATCAAATCTACAACTAGTATTGTGGTTGTGAAGTAATTTATGTGTTTTTCCTCACTCAATGAGTTATTATCATTATAAGTTAATATGGGAATTGAGTATGAATAATCCTATGAGATAATGTGTAACCTCATATTCTATATGAATCTTGTCACTTGTAACTAACCTTGACCTACCCTGATTCCCTTCTCTCTATACCTTAGGTAAGTATATAAAGATTCCTTACATGATGTTTTAGTGCATGAGCTGATTTGGTAAATGTTAAGGAACATAGGTGACATGATGAGCTTGATATTTATATATACTAGACATGAAACATTTTGGTTTTGTTATTAGGAGATAAAGCAAGAGAAGACAATGATAGGGTGAAGTTTGAGGGTCCCTTAAGAGGTAACTAAGGTGATCATGCAATAATTAAAGGTTACTTATGGAACTAAGAAAGACCTTAATTCTAAGGAAATAATAACCTTTATCCTAAAAAAATAAATTTTATAACTCTCTAAACAAAACAACCATCAGGGAGGAAAGGCTTGAGCCAATGAGGATTGAACAAAAAAAGAGCTATTGGATGAGGAAGATGATAAGGAAGAGTGCACAAGTTTTCAATTGTTATAAAGAATGATAAAAATAATATCATGAGGATCCATGCGAAAATGGATTTCATAAAATTGTAAACCCACATAAGTTAGTTACTTATGGTGTAGTTTCATGGGTAGATGGATTGTAAAAGGAAATCAAGATAGAGATTGACTAGTTATCTAGGGATGAATAACTAGTTTAGTGTGGGGTGATGTCGACCCATGAAATCAAATAAGCCATAAATAAAACATACATAAGTGTAGAAAAAGATAAGTGAGATCAATTCAAATAGATGAGAAGTAGTGCGTGTGATATGAACCTATAACTTGCATGTGCACCCAAAATAGACTACTATCAAAATAAGTGCAAACCCTTGGAAATTATACCAATAGATGTTAAATGAAAAATAATAGGATCAAGTTAAGTCATAATGTGTGGACCTAAGAAATTTATAAGATGTTGTTTTATGGTTTTAGGATATTTTTGTATAAAATACACAATTTAATAAATTATTTTAAAGGAATGACAAAATTTATATTAACACTAAAGTACAATCAATAGTATATTTTTTTCCTAATTTAACATGTGCAATAACTAAAACATGTAAAAGGTGGCTAAGGGGTAATAACATGTATGTATTGTTTTATATATTTTTTTGAGGCATGACAATGATCAAGAGTCATCAAAAGACTACATCATAGGTTTTGACCTTGTTCATTCTACATTTTGACTATTTTTGCCCACTAGATAGTTACATCGAATAAGGATAGTAGTGTCGACATAAGTGTCTACTTACAACACAAGTGTCCAGTCAGAGCTACACATAATAATGGATTCAAATTTGCACCAAACCTTCACATTCACTTGTGTAACTAGCTTGTGCCTCAAATTATACATGTTTATCTGCCAAATTCATCTAATGAAAAAAACCTTAGTTATTTTGCATTAGACCTCTTTTAACTTGGTAAAAATGGGTTGGCATGTGAGCTGAGCTAACCCTAGAAACCAAATTTATTTTTAAGTGTTGCCTACAAAACCAATACTATAAAGAGGGCCTTAGACTCACATGTAGTTCCCCCTCTTAGGTTTGTGTATGGAATTGTAGTCGTGTAACTATATTCTCTTTATCCTAATAATCCTTGTTATAAGAAATACAATATTATATTTGAACTTTTTAATTCTTAAAATATTCAATTTAGTATTGTAATGCATTTTGATAGCTTTAATTATATAATACTTTCTAATTTTGTAACTACCAAACCAGATTGCTAGGTAGTGTAAATAGACTATAGCCCTCTTATATATAGGGACATATTTATTTCAATTAGGATCTAATGACACATTAAAATATGAAAATATGATGGGCAAAGAGGGTTTAAAATTATCACAAAGTAAAAAATATTGTTAAATGAAAAAAATATAAATATAGACACTTGCATCATAATTAGACACTAACATCAATGTTAGTGTAAAAAATTGGATGCAAATGTCCAAGGGATTAAAAAATATATAAAATATAAAATAATAGGTACGAATCCCTGGCATACATTGGATAAAGATAAATAACATAAAATATAGGCCCAATGGGTAGGTTAATCAAGTGAAATAATATGGAGCTGAAGTGGTCCATAAGAGACCATGTCATTAGACATTGAATCCTTAGTCAAGAGATGTATACATGTAAAGAGGATATAAAACATGTTTTTGACTTATAATTATACCAAATATGGGTGTCTAGATTTACCCCCTTTAATTTAGTAATGCATAAAAACTAAAATTACTAGTTTAAAGATAATAAAATGCATACCATGATGTGGGCAACACACCTTATCTTTGCTTAAGCTTTCCTTGGATCCTTCATTTCAATATTAGCTAAAACCAAGATCATTCCATAAAGTAATAAAAATATATAATTTTTATGTAATTAATAATATAAATTATCATAAATAAAGAACAAAGATATAATACACCTATGTATGTGTTGTGTAGTAATGGTTATAGAATACTAGAAACTAGAGAAGTAGACAGGGGGATTGAAACACCATCCATATTCTACCCAAGAAGGTGAATTAACTTAAAAGTGGTCAAATGGGTTGTGTATACACATAATATTTTCAAAATTTATCAATTACGATTGATTTCTCTCTTTAGGAACCCATCAAGTCTTAATCTCTCTAAGTGCATGCCTTAAAGGGTACATCAATAAAGGGGTGTGCAGACCATTGGTGATTCATAGGATTTTTATCCCATATACTACCACTTTATATCTATACACCCATATCTTATGTACTTCCCTAAGCCATGCCTCCTCTCTTACATTCTCCCCCAAATAATTCATCACCTTAATTATCTCCTTTCTAAGAATAAAACTCGTTTTGATAGTTTACATTAAAGTATTATCTTGGAATAACCCTATATTCAACTTTTTAAAAACTTGTTATGGATCTAGGTTAGTTCTAGCTGATCTAGACCAAGATCTAACTTATTTTTTTCAATTAACGATACAAAGTCGATTGGGATAACCTTGTCATCTAAACTTTTGAAAAGGTTTACAGTTAGATTTAGATATATATACACACCTATTTTTGTCATTTATGAGAAAGAGAAGAAGAAGAATATTATATTACACATCTTTTTATCCACCATTCTACTTGAAGAGAACAACATAGGGTTTTAATACTTTCTTTGGAGATATGAATCTTGTATCATGGAGAAGTCTTTTAGATGCATAGAGAAGTCGTGTAGCCTAAAGCTAACTTATCCTTATTATCCTTACATACCACAACAACCTACTACAAAGCACCTTATCTAAGGGAGAGATTGAGGCTTAATAGGTACATTTTCAAAGTTATGTATTCCTAACATTGTTCCCATTTATAAGAGAATATAGATAATTATTTGTACTTTTCTCAGATGCATTAAGATTTCCTATACATTGACTTAAGTATAGATATTATATGCATGTTTTATGTTTATTACCCCCACTTTATGCCACAAGATTTGGTGATCACTAAATTATATTTTACTTGTAATTTATATAGTGAATATGAAAACATAGGACCTAACTAGGGTTATTACATAGTATTTCTTGACTAGAGGCTTTGGAACCCTCTCTAGTGATGTTATTTTGGTAAAAGATCCCTTGGTTAGGTCTATAGAATGTATCTTGGTCATGACCCCAAATCTATAATGTATTGATAATCATAAGTGTAAATAGGATTTATCTTCTTCAAGTTAGGATTGATTAATAGGTCAAATACATTTTCTTTTGTATAAATCATGTTAAACTCAATTTGAATCAAACCCTTGGAGGTTTTATTTCACACTTTAATTTTTGTCATCATATTATACATTTCTATTTTTATAGTACTATATTGAACCTTTCAATGTAGTTCTAATAGTTTGTTCACAAGTTTAGCACATAGTCACCCCAAAATGACTCTATTCTATCGGTGCATGTCTTCTCTAAATATAGGTGATTAGATCAATCAACTCAGGATAGTCTTTTTATTTAGTTATAGGATTGCATAAATAGTTAAACTAATTGACTATATTATAAGTTCTTCTTCTTTAGCATACAAATATACAAACATAGTCAAGCTAGTCAACTTTGTTCATAATTTATTTTTAGTACATAGGTTTTACAAAATCCATCAAGCCAATCGAATCTATTAGTAAAATTTTTGAATCATCACTTAAGCATCAAAGCATAAAACTTTGTAATATAAACATCTTCAAGCCCACCAAGGTTCATTCTTACCTTCTCTATCATTTAAATATTCTTTTTTTAGTGTTATTTCTCATAAGTTTGCATTCTATAAAATTGAAATCCTACAACCAACTTGATCTATTAGTTTGACATAATTTTGTATCTTATCTTCTATCTAGAATACATAGTTGACTTATTTAACTATGTTATTTCATATCTCACTTCTACAAAATAGTAACAACTGATTTTACTCTATTATGAACTATTTTCATATAGTATTTCTTGAACTGATTCTGTACTCTTAACATTCAAAGAATTAACCTCTCTTTTCTAGTAATTAATTCACTTTCATTTCAATTACTTACATACTTAGAGTAACAAACATAGATTAATTAGGTGCTTTTTTAATTTACTGATTTTAGTCACACTATTTTTCTCTTTTGTACACACTTCCAAATTACTTTACACATAAAAAACATTAAACATTTATCTTCCCAATGCTTACCTAATTAGATTTCATCACAAAGGGGGAAGATGAATTGGTTTTATATCCAAGTATAAACACATGGTTGATGGTATATATTGACAAATCACCCGATACCCTTATCACTATGATATTATGAAGTGAGGGCGTAGGCCCTAATACCAAGCTAGTACCATTTTCAAAATAAATCCCTTTCAACTTAAAATTCTTGAAACCATCATTATATTTATTTTTAGTTACTTATTATAGTTGACTTCCCATCACATTAACTTCAAACATTATTATAAATTAATAACACTTAAAATGAAAAATTATTTAGCATTTACTTTCAAATTATTTTGTACTCTTTGATCATTATATGTTGCATTTTAAAACTTGTATTAGCCAAAATTGGTTCAAGGTTTGTGTTATGTGTTTTAATTAAATCAATCAATTGATCAAATTTATTGCATGCTTAATTTAATTTTCTTAGATATTATATATAAAAGTCTTTCTCTGTTTCCATAACACTTTTGTCCTTGTCAACACAATTTCTTACATGTTTAAATTATCTACCTATAGTACATAGTTGACCTATCTGACTATGTCTCATTTTCTTCTTATTTAGTTCCCTATCTAAGAAATACATATTAAACATATCTAGTTGTGTCCTCTTTTTTCTTGTCCTATTTCTTATTCAATAGTACACAATCAACCTATAATATTGTGTCCTCTTATTCTCTATTTTATTCCCTATTTTATAGAACACAATCAACCCATTTGATTATGCATCCTATTTCCTAATTTTTATTTCAATCAAATATTTAGCCTCTCTTTATCACCATTAATTTCTTGTTTGAGGATAATATAGATCTAAATGCAAAAAACTTATGAGTCTTACCCATCCTAATAGGTTTCCCAAGAAACAACTTGTGGCTTCCACTTTGGATAAAAGTAATGTTCATGTTGTCATTCACACTACAAATTATGGGAATCCTCATTCATTATCAATTCATAATACTTTTTTCTCATTAAAATATGAGTGTGAATTAGAGTACACACTTCAAATTATTTGCTTCATTAATGAATTTCCTCAACATAGAGGAAAGGACCCTTCAACCATTTATAATCTTATGATAGGTTATTTGGATTTAATCCAATAATTATTGATAGACATTGAAATTATAAAATTCAAATAGTTTGAAAATAAAAAAGATTACCTCAATGGAAAGAAAACCAAAAATGAGATAAGAGATTTGATAAGTAAGGAAAATTATTGAATGATGAAAAAACCCCATAATCTATTAGAAGATTGCAAACAATGAAATCTAAATACAATATCATGAAGAATATATAAGAGAGAGAGAATTTATTTAGACTAAAGAACATCACAAGGCTGTAAAGGTAAGACTAGAATAATAATCAAGTTGAGAAAGAGTAGTGTAAAGAATGAGGAGAGAAAGACTATTTTATAGAGAAAGAAAAAAAGAATGGGAGTTACAAAGAATCCAATGATTATCTTACAAGCTTTCTTTGTTTATGCCACTTTTAACCTATTCCTTTAGAGTGGATGGAAGTGTGTGATAATTGGGGAGGGAGAGTTACATACAAGTAACTCTAAATGTAACAAGTGGATGAGGGAGGTGAGTAACACCTCATAAAGGTAGGAATAAATTGCATTAATAAATAAAATAAATGCACATATAAATAAGACTTAATATAAGTCTATAAACCTATAGGAAGGAACCAAATTAAAGTTAATTTTCCAACACCCTCCCTTAAACTTAATTGGGGTTATGAAAGTGGAGAGAAAATTTTACAAAACAAATAAGGGAGTTGAAATTACATATTAAAAGGATTTATGCCAAGGATTTTTACCAATAACATTAAAAGTGTAGAAAAAAAAAGAAGCTAAGTTATCTCTCAAGGTGTAAACCATACGATGAGATAAGATTTTAAAGTAGAAAACCAAACTTATCAGAGAAAAATATATATGATCTTATTATAAGGCTTGCAACCAAAATATCCACAAGTAAAAGATTGGATAAAGAGCATAAGAGAAGAGAGAGATATGAATTTATAGTGAATAAACGAGGAGAGGAAGGACTATATTATAGATCTAGAATAAGATAATTGGAGTTACAAGGAACCCCATTATTACCTTACAAGCCTCTTATGTGTATGACATTTGTGGCCTATTCCCTTATAGAGTGGAGGGAAGTGTGTGCCATGTGGGTAAAGGAGAGTTAAATGCAAGTAACTCTAAGTCAAACAAGTGAATTAGAGAGGTGAGTGACACCTTGTAAAGGTAGGAATAAAATACATTTATAATAAATTCACACATAACTAAGACTAGGATAAGCTTATAAACCTAGGAAGGACTCAAATTAAGATTAATTCTCTAACACTCCCCCTTAAGCTTAAATTTGGGGTTACAAAAATGGAGAAAATTTCTTAAAAAAATTAGGGAGTTAAAATTACATAATATTCCCCCCCTCCCCCTTAATATAAAATTTCTTCAATAAGAATTATAAAAGTTTAGTTACAATAAAGAGGAGAAGGTGCCAATAAAAGTCACAAGGAATAAAGTGTGATCACCAAGAATATCCAAGAATCCTATTTGAACAAGGTGGTCAATACACCATAGAACAAAGACCAACCAAAGGGATTAATGATCCATAAACCTAAAAAATAAGTAAACTAACACCAATCTTTCAATTTAAGTAACCATTATGCCAAAACTATAATCTACCTACATATTTTAATGAAATTAGATGTACAACTAGGTAAATTTGAGTAAAGATAAATTCCATCATCAAGTGCATAAACCTACACAAAATAAGTTGGTCACAAAATATCTTAATAAAGCATATATCCTTTACAAAAAAAAAATTAATGAATGCATACAAGATTTGATTTTATCAAAATGGAGACAAAGAAGATATGTCACTTATAAATTATATTCTACATAAAGCATCAAAATAATTATCACTAGAAGACATAACAAATTCTATAAAATATTAATTTTTAGGAATCCAAATAGTTTTACCCTTAAAGGTAGGAGATTTAGTCATTTTTCAACAATGCAAAGTGTCATGCATGGATTTATCATAAGATTTACATGATGCAATTTCCAAAATTTAGATATGTGATGCCCATATTTTCTATAATTTAAACATTTTCTAGTAGTTTTAACCAAAGCATGAGAATTAGAAGTAGTATAATAAAAAAAATTGCACTATAAGTCCTTCATTAAGGAGGACAATAAGATTCTAATTTTTTATTAGATGTAGGTGAATCATTAAAAGTGAGACCTTTATATTTATCATTATATTCTTGGAAAAGAGGTTCAATAATACCATTTTCACACTTCCTAAGTGCACCACCTAAATATCCCATACTTTGTATGATTTTTAAGTCGAGTTTTGTAAAAGAAGTGTGCATAGGTGTTTTAGGTTTTTGAGAAGCACATGAAGTTTCATCAACATTAGAGATATGAATATTATTAAAAGACACAAAGTTTTCACTTAGAACATCCAAGGAAAATTACATAGTTGTCATTTGCTCAGTAAAAGAGGCTTGTAAAGAATTTCAAATATTATTTTGATATGTAATTTGGTTTTAAAGAGCATTTATTTCATCATTTTGAATAGTTTGTATAGTATACTTAAAAACTCAAAAATGAGTCAATTTAAGATTTATTAGAGCATATGATATAATTTTGGCTATCATTAAAAAAATCAATTATTATCAACATTGTGTGATTAAAATAACATTTAAAAATATTCATTTTAACTAAAAGACTCTTGATAAAAAAAAGGTGAATAACAAATTGTTAAGCTAACTTAATTTTATTAAAAAAAACTTGTTAGAGATCATATCATTTAACTTGTAAATGTAAGTCCACAAAAAAAATAAAAATGTTTGTAAAAAAATTAATTAAGGATATAATACTTCATAAAAACAAGAGTTTGATAATTTTTAAAAAGATTTTAACTTTATTTTGAAAAGTCACTTTAATTGGTTGAGAATTAAATCTTAACCAAAAAATAATATAAAACATGGAGTTCTTAAATTTTTATTTTACCAAAATAAATATAATTCCATGTGGTAATACTAAAAAAAACTTTTTAATACCCACACAAAATCCTTTACTACATGTTTAAATTTTTATGGACTTGTATGGAAAAAATAAACAAGATTCTTTTTTCAATTTGAAATGTTTCTATGATTGTTTAGGATTTTAGGATTTTAAGACATTTACACTCTTTAGTGTTTTATATTTCAAACAAAAATATGCTACATGTTTAAATGAAAAATCTAAAGTTAATTTATACTCAAAAAATCCAACCTACATGGCTCTTGAATAGTTTTTTGAATTCAAAAAATTGCATAAGACAATATGATGCATAAAGTTGAATTTAGAAGCTTATTAAAGTAAAAAAAAAAAAAAAACTCTTATCATTAAAATAAGTTATCATAAAAATATTTCAAATGCCATAGGTTAGAACTCTGATTGTTAAAAGCACAAAATTACAAAATATAAGAATGTCTAAATAAAAAATAACATATAAATCAAAATGCCCAGAATAAAAAATTAAATGGATGGATTAAAGGAAAAACAAGAAGAAAAATGAATATTATCTATGTTACCACATAAAATAAATAAAATTATTACTACATAGATAATACCAATGCTATAGAAGTAAATGTTAAGAGCCTTAAATATAACTTAGAAGTGAAATATTAGAGATGCTATAAAAAACATATAGTGATCCAATAAATGATAAGGCATGAATCAAGAGAAAACAAGTGAAATAAAAGTATATAAGAGAAAAAAGTGAAGTAACGCATACCTAAGATCATATCACTTAACATTCATCTAGCTCAAAATAATTGAATAAGACACAAAACTATTTGAATATATTTCAAAATAAAATATTCAAAAAACAATACATGGAAAGGAAGAATACCAGCTAGTAAGCTTAGGTAAATGTCAAAGAAAGTGCAAATAACTAAGGAATCCACAACTAATTTAGTGTAGACTAAAAATAAGAGAACTACACATATAATGAAAAACTTGGCACAAAAAAGGATAATGATTTCTTTAAAAATAAATAAGTAACCAAAAAATGAGATAAATACACATTTAGAGCATCTAAATTACATTTTTTGAAGCATGAAAATGTAGATTATGTAAAACATAGCAATATATTTTCTTAATAAGCACCCCCAAAAATTTAAATATGACTGAGAGAAAAATTTTGAATGCAAACAACTGATCTTTTGAAATAGTTAATGTATGAAAATGGGTGGTAACAAACTAGAATCAGATAAAAAAATGTATTGAACCTAAAAGTCAAGTTTAGCATTCAAAAAAAAAAATGCAATAAAATAAAAGAAATGAAAAAAATTCTTTTTTCCTTCTTCAAATCTACAATAAAACATCAAATATCAATGTTAGATTAACCAAGGATTTGATACCATATTAGGATTTAATCCAAGAGAAATTAATGAACATTACAAGCATAAAATTAAAATAGTTATAAAATAAATAATATTACCTCAATGGAAAGCAAAACAAAAATGAGATAAGATATTTGATAAGTGGGGAAAATTGTCAAATGATTAAAAAACCCCACAATATATTATAATCTTGCAAACAATAAACTCCAAATAGAATAACATGAATAATCTATAAGATATAAAGAATGGCTTTAGACCAAAGAACATCACAAGGATACAAGGGCAAGACTAGAACAACAAGAAAGTTATGAGAGAATAGTGTAAGTAATAAGGACAATATGGCTCTTTTATAGAGAAAGAAAGGAATGGGAGTTACAAAGAATCCCATGGTTACCTTAAAATTTTCCTTTGTGTGTGCCACTTGTGACATATTCCCTTAAAGTGTAGGGAAGTGTGTGCCAAGTGGGGGAGGGAGAGTTACATGCAAGTAACTCTAAATCTAATAAGTGGATGAGGGAGGTTAGTGACACATCATAAAGGTAGGAATAAATTGAATTAATAAATACAATAAATGTAAATATAAACAATAATAAGGATAAGCCTAAAAACTTATAGGAAGGACTAAAATTAAAGTTAATTATCCAACACAGGTCCTCAAGTACAATAACCTCTTTCACCCTCCCCTACTTTCTCTCATGGATTTGTGGGAGACACTTTCTTTTCTTCTCGACATTTTACTTCTATTTTATCTCCTTCACACACCATGACATCTTCTTCTATGACCTCTTCAACCTCTATGCCAAGTATATCCACTAGCATGGAAGGTTCAACTTCTAGTGGTACTTTTCTAAATACCCTCTTCCTTAATCATGCTACTATTGCTTCATTTTATTCCAATGCTAACCATTCCACTAGTGCATATTTTTATACAAATATTAATCATGATACTAGTGCTTCATTTTATATCAATGATTGTTATTCCACTAGTGTAACACATTCTACTACTCAGTGTAACCCAAGACACTAATACCAATACCAATGATTCACATGTTATGCACACTAGTCAAAATACAACTCAATTTCATCAAATTTTATTAAAAACACTCAATAAAATGCATACTTTTCAAACTAATAATAAAAATCAAATGATTTAGATATAAAACCATCTAATCAACCATCAAAATAAACCCCAACATGTTTCATGGGGAGTGAAAAATCTAAATGTCCCCGACCCTGCTTAGGGATTCCCATGGTAACCTTATTACTCAACCACCCATCATTAATAAAATAATAAAACTTATTTTAGATGAACCTATTTTACGTCAAATTTCTAATATATACATATGAGGCATCACACCTATCATCACCTATAACATGTCTATTTATCCCACATTCCATTTAAAAATATTTGGTAACCTCTATAAAGATTGGGTCAAACTTAATACTTTTGTTGATACTAAGCTATTAGATAAAACGCTCATAAGATATGATTTATATTGGTACAATCAATTAAATACCCATTTTATCACTATATTAGAAGCTTTGGTTATCTCCCTAGTATAATAATTTCAAACTAGTGATCTCCCTAGGAATAATTTAGCTCACTTCATAAATTATAAACAACTTGAAACTAAAACATCACAAGTTTTCATCAAATGTTACAAGAAATTTTCTAACAAATGTGAGCATAATATGGTGTATGAAAAACCTCTTCCACCTATTTACTAATTCTCTCTACCCAAATTTTCAATATCAGGTTGGGACTCTCTCCCCGAGAACTTTAGGAAAAGCCCTCAACCAAGATAAGCAACAATATTTTATCATGTGCCATTTTGAACCATCTCAAACTACCATAGGCACTCACATACTCATTAAAAATAAAAATTATCATGATACCAATTATGGTGTCACCAGTACTTATGATATTATTCACAACATTCAAGCAATCACTCTTAACAACACTATGAAGCATGCCCCCCTCCAAAAAACACTCCTAATCCTACATTTTTCTCAAATAAAAAAAATTAATGTCCACAAACCATCATACATATATAAGCTTCAAAATAATATTTCAATGCCTCTACCATGAGATCTTTACCCCACTCATCCAATGAAAACATGGTATGATACAAATAAATTTTATTGGTTTCATTCAAGTTAGGGCCACTCTCACCATGCTTGTAGATAACTGCATAATCTAGCTATGTATTTCCTTATTGGCCCAAACTTTGAGAATGAATAAATCATTAAAAAGTGCCAACAAACATATGACATAATTTTTAAACCTCATTAAATGTAAAATAAAATTCAAGATTGAAATCAATCTAATGTTCATCTTGCTATATATAAAGACCCTCTTCCTAATCATCAAGATAGTAATGACAAGCCTACTCATTTTACCAAAAATGTTAAAAGTGTTAAAAAAACCTCACTAATAATTAATAAAATGTGGTAAATATGACTAACACATGAATATTAGTCACTTCTATTGACTCTAATCCAACACCCATGCATCAAACCTCTTGAACATTCTACATCATTCAAGAAAATTCCCCATATCATCTCATGGATTTGGGGTAAGATGACCTTGTAACCTTCCAATAACCACATTAAAAAACTCAACCATATCATACCTCTTATACTATTTTTATTATTATTCTAACATCTACACATATAGACAATATTCCCTAACCTTTTCAAGAGTATTTTTTTAACCCAATCTCAATCAAACATCCCACTACCTAGAGACAATAAAAATATTTATCTTGCAACTAAAAAAAAAACCTATTACTAACACAATTTTGACTACACTTTGAACCCTCCTTCACAAGATCTCTTGCAACATTATGCACCTATATCTAGCAACCCCCCTATGGGTTATGATGAATGGGACCCAATTGAAGAACTTTATCATCTCCCATATCAAATACCTTTCACATAAATAATATGAACCTATCCCATCATCAAAACCATCTATTAAAATTGTTGTTTGAAATGAACATCCCTCATCCTCCTCTAGCAGGATGTGAAGCTACTTTATTTGGGTTAGAAGATAGTATCCTTCAAAATTGTGAAGAAATATCTATACATGTTGATGATATAATGGACACTTCTCTTTCCCTCAATTTTCGTATCACTTCCATGATTTTATATTATATTCTACATTTTTTGGATGATCCTCCCTTATTCTTTAGCATCTAAATCAATGATATCTAAGTCAATCATGATTTGATTGATGAGGGTTCATGTACTTGAATTTCCTCCCTTGATTTAATTAAAACTCTTGGATATTATGAATGCAATATCAAGTCCACACATAGCACATGTCAAGGCTATGATATAAGTAAAATTCCTCATTTAAGTTGCATGTGGATTCCATTTACCATCCCTCCTATCACTGGCTATGTGAAAGTTATGATCTTTAACTTTTCCCTCTCTTATAACATCTTGCTTGGTAGACCTTGGACTCATCGTATGTAGGTTTTTGCCTCATCTATGTGCCAATACATCAAATTCCCCCATAATGTTGATATTTATAAGATACAAGGGGACATAAACCCTTTGAATTTTGAACAATTCAAAGAATATGGCATCTTTAAAATTCCTACCCTTGAACCTTTCCCTAGTATCCCATTTCAATAATCTCAAATTTTTAATTACTCTATCAATTCTAACTGAGGTTATAATGGTCACTCTAAAATAATTGGGAAAATACCACCTAACCTCCTATATTCTAATTATGATGAACCGGATGAGATAAGGCTCAAAATTAAAACTTTTAATCTATCCCTTCATATCATCACCCAACTTCTACCATATTTATAGCCTCACTCTCATTAACCTCCTATCAATTATATACCTATTGTCTTGACCAATACCTAACATTATATAAGTCACATGACTTATAATTAGAAGGTCATACCTATATATACCATTGACATGCATACACCTGATTATGATGATGGTTATACTTGATATAAAGCATATTTAGGAGGACTTATCTAGAATATAAATGCCAAGATTCATTGATATCATACTTCTTTATTTCAATATTTTCATTTGTCCTATCACATTACTTCCATCATAGTGTCTAATTCTAGTATTTTTACTAATTTTCACAAAGTAGAGATGGAATGATCACATGGCACACCTTTATTTAAAAAAAAACCTCTTATAATAATTCTCATGGATCATGCCATGATCTATCCTTAACATTTTTATAGATACTATGATACTTCTAGTTTGCTTCCCCCAGAGATGTTAGTTACTTCTCTTAATCCTTTCATGCATTTAGCCTCACCCTCAGTTGAGCCTAGTCTGGTTCTTGATCCTGATTTACCTTTAGTTGAGTCTCATCTTATTTATGATCCTATTTTACATTTAGATTATAAACAAGGAATACATATATGGTAGGTTAGTCTTATGTTATTCCAATAAAATAAATCAAAATAACACACTAAAATCCTAACACCTCTATCTTAGACACTAGGGAGAGTATAGGTAACAAACATACAAATGAAAACACAACTAGAACATAAAATAAAATACTTTTTACCTTATTTAGAGCTTAAAATGGATTGTTTAAATGGATTTATCAAATTTTTAATCAATAAATATTCATCAATGGATCTTTTTTGGCTTCAAATTTTCTTAGCCCTTGGCTTGGCTGCTTGGTTTATTGAATTTGGCATGAATTTGACATGGTAACATTACTTGCATGGTTTATTTACATATATTTGATCATTATAAATTATAACAAGATAAGTTTTAATACATTTAGACATAATAACTTTACACCAAGAGATATTTTAATAAATTTAGGAATATTAACTTTACACCAAGATGTTGAGTTGTGGAGCTAAAAGCTTCACCAAATGAGCGAGTGCAGAAGTTACAGGAGTCACACAGTCATCGACAATGGTCAGGAATGGACTAGAGGCTACTGGCATCGATCATGGATCGGCTGATGTTGGTCACAAGCAGATAGGCAGGGACCGATGTCGGTCACCTATGCATCTAGAATCTATTTTCGTGGATAGAACAGAATGTTTTCATGATAGGATCAAGTGTTAGTCTTAAGTCTGCATCTCTATATTTAGTAGGACTGTTTTGAGCCTTTGATTAGGAGGTGTATCTAATGGTTGTGAATGCATTGCTCATGATCCCTAATCTTATATAATATGGATAGATCTTCATAGCTTGTGTGTATGAGAACAGTACAAGACATATTGTATATGTGTGAATCAATCCAAGTTGTTGGAATTGATTGTAAAATCTTGAGGGAAAGAGATCTATACATCTGAGAGGTGTGAGAAGAAAGTGTGATTTTTATTCATTGTATTTCCTTCTGGAAGAGTTTAATACAAGTTTTCAGGGTGGTTTCTTGTATCTCTTATTCTTTGCTATTTCTGATTCTAGTTACTTATCATTTTGGTTTAATTTCATGTTTAGTTGCTTACATAAAAGTAATCAAGTTTGTTGGTTGATCCCCAACAAGTGGTATCAGAGCTCAGGTTGACTAACAGGTGTTTCAGATTTGGTTAGTGTGTGTTGATTACATGTTACTCTCAGGGGTTTGTGTTTGAGTGGGAGAAAGCAATGGCAAAAGAAAGTAAACTTAGAATGGAGAAATTTAATGGCAAAAATTACCAATTATGGAGAATGCAAATAGAATATTATCTGTATCAGAAAGATCTATACTTATCGTTAGGTGGGGTTTCAAGGAAGCCCACAGACATGGAAGATGAAGAATGGGAAGTTCTTGATAGAAAAGCTCTTGGATCTATAAGATTGAGTCTGGCATCTACTGTGATATCTAATTTAACACAAGCAAAGTCAACGGTAGAGTTAATGACTACTTTAGCAAATTTATATGAAAAACTCTTAGCTTCAAATAAGGTATATCTTATGAAGTAGTTATTTAATTTGCAAATGTAGGAAGGTGGATTTGTATCTAATCATCTAAATGATTTCCATGGAATTGTAAATCAATTAAATTCAGTCAAAATAGTGTTTGATGATGAAATTAAAGCTCTATTAATCTTATGCTCTTTACCTGAGAGTTGGCATAGCTTGGTAATGGCAGTTAGTAATATTGCATCTGCTTCAAATATTTTAAAAGTAGATGATGTTGTTAGTGTAATCTTGAATGAAGAAATTCTCAGGAAAAACATAGAGGAAACATCAGGGAATGCTTTAAGTTTTGAGAGCAGGGGAAGGCAAAAAAAGAAGGGCAAGCATAGGAGATCAAGGTCTAAGTCAAAGATGAGAGGTAGATACAAATCCAGAAATGGCAGGAGGATAGCCTGCTAGAATTGTGGAAAGATAGGGCATATAAGCAAAGATTGCTGGTTAAAACCTAAAGAAGACAATCAGCATGAAGGTAAAAAAGAAGCAAAAGTTGCAGGTATTGTTGCACAAGATGCTCTTATATTCTCTTTGCCTAATAATATAGAATCTTGGGTTTTAGATTCTGGTTCCTCTTTTCATGCAACCCCAAATAGAGAATATTTTAGTGACTATGTCCATGGAGATTTTGGAATAGTTTATTTAGGGGATGATGAGCCTTGTAAAATTATTGGAAAAGGAAAAGTGCAGCTAAAAATGCAGAATGGCAACACATGGGTGTTGAGAGATGTCATGCATGTACCCAACTTGAAGAGGAATCTAATTTCTACAAGAAAGTTGGGGGATGAGGGTTGTACAGTAACTCTCATAGCTGAATCTTGGAAGGTTTCCAAGGGTGCACTTGTATTGGCCAGAGGTAAGAGAGTAGGTACTCTCTATTTATGTAATTGTATTACTGATAATTCTCCTTCTGTATTATCTACTTCAGATGTAGATGCAAAGTTGTGGCACCAGAGGCTTGGGCACATGAGTGAGAATGGAATGACTATTCTTAAGTCAAAAGATAAGCTTTCAAATTTCAAAAGCATAGATCTAAATTTTTGTGAGCACTGTATTTTTGGGAAATAGAAGAGAGTGAGTTTTCTCAAGACTGGGTCAACAAAGAAGAAGCATAAGTTGGAGCTTGTTCACACAGACATGTGGGGACCAACTCAAGTTGCTTCTATTAGAGGATCACAGTACTATGTTTCTTTCATAGATGATGCTACAAGAAAGGTATGGGTCTATTGTATAAAGAAGAAATTTGATGTTTTTGACACTTTTAAGATTTGGAAAGCTTTAGTTGAGAATGAAACAGGCAGGAGATTGAAGTGCCTTAGATCTGACAATGGTGGTGAGTTTTGCAGCTACAAGTTCAACTGGTATTGTTATATGCATGGAATACACAGGCAAAGGATGGTTCCAAAGATACCTCAACAAAATGGAGTTGCTTAAAGGATGAACAGAACAATAATGGAGCGTGCATGGTGTATGAGGTTGCATGTTGGTTTGCCCTTAGAGTTTTGGGCAAAAGCTATGGATACTGTAGTTTACCTGATTAACAGAGGATCCTCTATAGCTCTAGATGGTGGAATTCTAGAAGAGGCATGGACAGGTAAAAAGGTAGATCTCTCATTTCTCAAAGTTTTTGGTTGTGAAGCTTTTTTGCACGTTGATAAAGAAAATAGAAATAAGCTGGATGCTAAGTTTATGAGGTGCACATTTATTGGTTATGGCTCTGGAGATTTTGGATTTAGGTTTTGGAATCTAGGAAGTAACAAAATAATTAGGAGCCGTGATGTTGTTTTCAATGAAAAAGTGATGTATAGTGATCAGCTCAAGAAGCTAAAGAATTCTGAGTAGGGCCATGAATTGGATGAGGTGACGGTCCAAAATGAGATCGTGGGAAAGAATAATCACTACAGGAAAACACAGAGACCGATCTTGGTCAAGAAGGAACTAACATCAGCAATACAAGAACTGATGTCAGTCATATAGTGACCGACATCAGCCAGGAAGGAACTGATGTTGGTCATGTGGAACCGACGTTGGTCAGTTATAGTCCTGGAGGTGACCGAGGTCAGTCACTATTAGAGAATTTGGGTGGACAACAAGCAGAAAATGAGTCTCAAATGCCCATCAGGAGGTCAGAAAGGGTATGTAAACCTCTAATTTGATATTCCCCTTCATTATACTATTTATTGCTTACTGATGGTGGAGAACCAGAGAGTTTTGATGAAGCAATATAGGTGGAATCCAAGAACTAGTGGGAGCTAGGCATGAATGAGGAAATTGATTCCTTGAAAGAGAACCAAACATGGGATTTGGTTGAGTTGTTAGCGGGAAAGAAGACACTGAAGAATAGATGGATATACAGGTTAAAGGAAGGTGAGAATGGATAGATGAGATATAAGGCTAGGTTGGTAGTGAAAGGATTTGCACAAAAACTAGGTATTGATTTTGGTAAGATTTTTTCTCCTATAGTGAAAATGACTTCTATTCAGACTGTATTGTCTTTAGTTGCTATTGAGGATTTGAATCTTGAGCAGCTTGATGTTAAGACAACATTTCTTCATGGAGATTTGGATGAAGAAATATATATGGATCAGCCAGAAGGGTTTGAGGTCAAAGGTAAGGAGAAGCTTGTGTGCAGATTGAAGAAAAGCTTGTATGGTCTCAAGCAAGCTCCTAGATAGTGGTATTTGCAATTTGACAGGTTTATGACTAAGCATGGCTATAGTAGATGTCAATATGAACATTGTGTGTATTTTAAGAGATTGGATAATGGTAAATATATTATTTTGTTGTTGTATGTAGATGATATGTTGGTTGCAGGTTCACATATGCAAGATATCTCTGAGCTTAAGGTGAAATTAGCTCACACATTTGCCATGAAGGATTTGGGAGCAACAAAGAAAATCCTTGGCATGAGTATTAAGAGAGATAGGAAAAACTATAGGTTGATTTTGTCTCAAGAGGATTATGTGAACAAGGTGTTGAAACGGTTCAATATGTAGGATGCAAAACCGGTAAGCACACTTATGGTAAGACACTTCAAGTTGAGTAAAGAACAGTGTCCTAATCCACATGATGAGGTAGAGTACATGAGTAGAGTTCCATATGCTTCTGTAGTTGGCAGTTTAATGTATGTAATGGTATGTACTAGACCAGATATTGCCCAAGCAGTGGGAGTTATTAGTAAGTATATGGCCAATCCAGGAAAGGAGCACTAGAAAGTAGTTTAGTGGATCCTCAGATATCTGAGAGGGACCAGTAGTAGGCATTTATGATATGGAGGGTCAAACACTTCTCTACATGGTTATGTAGATTCAGATATGGCAGGTGATTTGGATGGTAGAAGGAGCACCACAAGATATGTTTTCACTGTTGGTGGAATAGCGATTAGCTAGATTTCAAAGTTGCAAAAAGTTGTTGCCTTGTCAACTACAGAAGTAGAATATATTGCAGTCATAGAGGCTAGCAAAGAAATGATATGGATGACACGGTTCATGGAAGAGCTAGGAAAGGAGTAAGAGAGTTGCAGATTATACAATGATAGTCAAAGTGCAATTCATTTGACTAAGAATTCAGCCTTTCATTCAAGAACCAAACATATACAGCTAAGGTACCACTTCATTAGACAGGTATTGGAGGATGGTGAGTTGAAGCTGGAGAAGATCCATATAGATAAGAACCCTACTGATATATTAACCAAGTTGGTAACAAAGGAGAAGTTGAATCTTCATTCAACTTTTGTTGGTCTTCATGATTGAGTTTGAAGATGGAGAAGCTAGAAGATGTTGCTGTACAGGTACTGGTGCAGCTGTTTATCTCCAAGTGGGAGACTGTTGAGTTGTGGAGCTAAAAGCTTCACCAAATGAGCGAGTGTAGAAGTTTCAAGAGTCACACAATCACTGATGATGATCAGGAATGGATCAAAGGTTGCCAATGTCGGTCATGGATCGACCGATGTTAGTCACAGGCAGATAGGCAAGGATCGACATCGGTCACCTGTACATCCAGAATCTATTTTTGTGGATAGAATAAAATGCTTGCATGATAGGATCAAGTGTTAGTCTTAAGTCTACATCTCTATCTTTAGTAGGACTATTTTGAGCCTTTGATTAGGAGGTGTATCTAATGGTTGTGAATGCATTGCTTATGATCCCTAATCTTATATAATAGGGATAGATCTTCATAGCTTGTATGTATGAGAACAATACAAGACATATTGTATATGTGTGTATCAATCCAGGTTGTTGGAATTGATTGTAAACTCTTGAGGGAAAGAGATCTGTACATCTGAGAGGTGTGAGAAGAAAGTGTGATTTTTATTCATTGTATTTCCTTCTGGAAGAGTTTAATACAAGTTTTTAGGGTGGTTTCTTGTATCTCTTATTCTTTGTTATTTCTGATTCTAGTTACTTATCATTCTAGTTTAATTCTTTATTTAGTTGCTTACATAAAAGTAATCAAGTTTGTTGGTTGATCCCCAACACAAGAGAGCTTAAACATTAATGGGTATGGCCTTGTATTTATAGCCTCAAGAATTAACTCTCACACAAGGTGAGTTAAGGTTGAGTTTAAACATGGAATGGGTTTAAACTAACCATAGGTGAGTTTAGAATAACTCTAGTTAAGTTAAAATTTATCATGTAATTATGATTTTCAATAACTGGCATGGCTCTCAAATTAGCTATTTTGGGATATTTTGGAAGAGATTGACACCTCATAAAGGTAATGATGAAAAGGCTTGATATTTTGATGTTTGGAATTTTTATTTTTAGATATTAATTAATTACAAATATATAATTAAACTAATAATTTAATCTTGTTTAATTATATAATTCATTTTTCTTAGAATATTTTCTCTTTTAAGATTTGATTAAGTGTCCTGCTTAATGGGTCCATAGGCCAAATTTCTAGTTGTTATGTCACAAGGTGATTGGAGATGAATCCATGAGAGGTTATTGTTATGTAAGTTATAGTATCCAAAATATTTATGAATCAACATTATTCTAATCATTGATGAGTTATGTGTGATTAAAAATGGGATGTTTAATAATTCTTAGGCTTAATTTATAATGGTTGGTAGGAATCAATCTAAAATTAGGTCAAAATTTAGTTGTGTCCAAAATTGGGTGTTTACACAGATGATCCCTATAGTTACATTAGCCTTTCCTAGATTATCCTTCTAACTCTTCCATTATTAGACCCAAAACATCTAATAACAAATATATCTATTACTTTTATAGAACAAATAATCATTATTTCACCTATTGTTGAAGGCTTAGACAATATATAGACATATTGTGGCATACCCTAGATCAACCAAAAGACAAGGCTATACCTCCTCCCAAGTTTTTACTTGAGTATATACATAAATATGGGGAGGTATATTAACTTTGGAATCAATGTGGTACCCATCATACTAATCATTTTTGTATTTTCTAGTAGCGCATTCATGATCACCTTTTGATGATTATTTTACTTGATATTCTACCTTCCATAGGTCACCCATGTAAGAAGGTTTCCCCTTCTTCACCCATGGCACCTTTCTCACCGCTTATGTTTCCTTCCCCACTTTTAGTCCCTTCTCCACCCATGGGTCCTTCTTCTCCATTGGTAGTGCTTCCTTCTCATCCCACAAATACCATTCTTATTCCAAAACCTATTACTCTCCTTGATTATTCTATGCACAATAGCCCTCATGAGCATGATCCTTTAGATAATCATACATTTTTAGTTGAGGACATTTGGATATATGTCTTTGCACTTTTTCCCATGAGGATTGATGGGATTCTATGTAGCATTAGGATCCATCTTTAGAGAGATGTTTTAGATGTCATGGATAATATTTGTGGGAAATTTTATCAATATTTATGAACATAACATGGTGTTCTTACACTTTTCATTATTATTTTTTTATTGGAATTATGTTCCACTTTCATATATATTATATCATTTAACTGTGTAAATTTTTTTTTTGAGCTATCTATTTCACATGAATCCTTATATTATGTATTATGTGCTATATATGGTTTAATTTACTTTCTTTTTCATATGGATTATTTTCATTATTTACATGATTGCACACTTATGTCTATGAGTTCCTTTATTTCATGGATTTACTTTTTTCCAATAATTGTTTTCCATATTATCTCAAAAAATTATATAATTATTATTGTGACTCAGTTATACAAACCTTAATCCCCATAATAATATTTCTTTACCATATGATTGGTTAACAAACAAGAAATCTCATTGTACTTCTATTTATCGATCTACTTTGGACCTTCCTTTATTATTTTATTTATTTTTCATAATAAGCATATATATGTTTGAAAATTTAGATTACATACTGGTTCATAGGTAATCCTAAGTGTTTAGTCAATCATATATTTGGATACTTAGCTTCCTTTAACCAAAGTCTAAATCTCATTCATGTGTATCATTTCTATCATTCAAGTTGGTTATTCCAAATTTGTATGGAGGAAGAATCATAAAAGACATAGAAATTCAAAATTAAATCATTAAATAAAAGTAAATGATCAAAAGGTAACATACAATTAAAAAGTTAAATCACACTAAAAGACATGATTCATAACACATTTCCTATTTTTAATCGAAGCTCAAACTCCATGGTTTGCTTCATGCTAGAGTATAGGTCCATTGAGGTGTGGTAGGCTACTAGATTGAGATAGGAGAATAAAAAAATCTCTTAGTACCAGATACTTTCTCAACATGTACCCAATCTTTATATTAGATTGACAGCTCTGTAAGAGGTCCTAAAGAATGAGGAACATGTTATGGGAAGGTAGGTCCATTTTACTTTTATTTTTCATCTAACTAGGATGATTTGATCTTAGTATCTCACCTATTTACCTATATAACTTTTCACTTATTGTGAGAAAGTATCCTTTGTATTTTTATGTTCACTCGACTCTTAGTGTCTCTCTTTAGTACCTAGTATGCCTCACATTTTCTAAGATCTTCTGATAGATTCCTATGTCATGATCTTTATATTAACTCTTTTATTACAAACATTCCTAATATTTTCCCTTGAGAAATTTTATTTTGTTAATTTATCATTTCCCCTTGAGAGTTTCAGTGCAATACCATGGATAGGACCAAGATCTCCTCATAAATTACCATAATAAAACATTTACTTATTACCATTCACCTCATTAGTTTTCCCCTTGTGAGTTGAAATTTAAGACTATGGATAATACCAAACCCTCTTCACAAATTATCACATTAAAAACATCTTTATCATCATCCCCATAATTGTTTCCAACTCATTGGTGTTCGCTTTATGAGTTTCAATGTAAGACCATGGATAATATTAGGCCCTCCTCAAAAAATATTCCAATACCAAAGTTATACTATAACCTAGTCATAATGAAATTACATGTGTCAAATTTGAGATAAGTAGTGTTTGATTATGTGTTACATGTCATTGGCATACTTCCCAACTTGATTCAATATGTTTTATTATTCCTTCATATGTCTTTCACTTCTATCTTCTTATTTTCCATTGTGTGTATGATTACAACCAATTTTTTAAAATGTTCATACTTCCTAGCTTGAATTAGTGTGATTATTTTTTTCCTCTTACACTTTTGTCTTCATTTTTATACTTCTAATCTTGATTTAGTATGATTTATTGACTTAATTATTTTGTTTTTATACCATTATTTTTTCATGAGCCTTCCATTTTATTACAAATTTTCATACTTCCCAATGTGATATAATGTGATTTTTATTTATTTTAATTTGGTGAAAATATTTACATGGTTTAAATATATCTTTATTCCTTTTACCATCTTTGTTTTCTTATAATTATTCATCTATTATCTTTACACATTTCCCATCATGATATAGTGTGTATTACATTTGTTTTATGATTAATTATATTTTTCCAAATCATTTTTACCTTTTGTTTTTTTACCATGTATGTGTCTCAAATAATGGTAAAAATGAAAACATACATCACATATTTACCATAAAATATACAACACAAGATAAATACATATGCTAGAAAGAAAATATATCCATGCATCCACATCCAAAACCAATTACAACTCATGAGATTAATACAGCTATAAAAATCAATCAATATGTGTGTGTGTGTGTGTGTGTGTGTGTGTGTGTGTGTGTGTGTGTGTGTGTGTGTGTGTGTGTGTGTGTTTGTGTGTGTATATCATCATGTTTTTTATATAATATAAGTACAAAATACAATAACTCCATCTCTAAGGATGTGCTCCATCATGTCTAACCTATGGCCTAGCCACACTGCCCATTGATGCTTATGACTATCCCCTCTAAATATTGCACTATAAAGAGTTAGTTTTGGAAATCAATCTAGAAACCTATCCCTATATATTAGACACATAGGCCTATACCTATCCTATCTAGATGGAATTTTCCATGTACACAACTCTCTTTTGTGATAGGGCCTACCAGGCCTATACCTCTCTAGCTCCCACCCCTATCAGTGGCTATATCCCATCACCACATGGTTGTAGCTACCTCATGACCTCTCCCACTAGTATAAACTAACTTACTTAGGTTGAGAGAGATGGAACCTCATGATCATTCATTGTGGTAGGGTAATATGGTGTTAACACCCCATCAAAAATGTTATGGTGTGCATCCATAACTAGGGTTCCCCATCTGACCTCCTTTATCATTAGTTTTACAAAACCAAAATTAGATACACACACACACACACACACACACACATTAAATAATCTATCTATCATAATGATAATGTAACTAGTGTTCTATATCAAAAACTTAAATCAAATTTTAAAACATTTATTACTAGTGTTGGTGTCACTGATCATGGTCTCCCTATCTTCTCAACCTTAAAACACCTCATTCATTAGTTTCCTCGACACCAACAAAAATACAAGCATCACCACCTGATCCCACTATGGTCCTCTCTTTAGGGGTGTCTCTATGAACCAACTATGTCTTGGAGTGACTATTAGATCCCTCTATGTAATATTTAGTGCATGCACCTCCTCATGTTAATGGTGCCTCCATCTCTTATGAGTAATCAATGGTAAATTTTCCCTCTACTATGGATCTTATTATGCTCTTGCATCCACATCCATCACATATCATCTTACTTGTTCTAATGCCTCTTGATATCATAATCTACCATCCCATGGTTAAACACATTTAAGATTAATCATTGGTATCTGTATAGGTACCCATATGAATCCTCTCCCTCTTGTCTCTCTATCATGTCATACCTAATATGTAGGCACTATTAGAGGAGACATTGAATGGGGGAGTCCTAAATATCAAGGTATATGGGACAATAGATGAGGCTCCAGCTATGAAGTATAATGGCATGTGATCCACACACATGCCAACCCTATCACAATGGTAGACTAACTAGGCCATATGGTAGCTATATGAGTGTAGGGATGCCACACTATCTTCCCTTGTGTGACAGTTTGTAAGTATGGCACATAGGGTATGGCTTGAATTACATGGTCCTACCTCCATCACAAGACCCAAGGCAACCTATCATCAACCACATAGGTAAACCCATCTATAAAATACATGGAATACCTCTTATATATCCATACACTAAAAAAAATCACTGGTCTTATCATATTCTACCATATGTATAACATCCCATACATATCATGCATGAGCAAGACCTAGATGATAGACATAAAATCATAGAGTGATCCCTAATATAATATGAAGTAGCACAAGGCTATTGTTTACAATGGTACTTTATCATTTAACTTATGACACAACACTCATGTTATCATAAGTCATATCAATACCTTCCACATATGCATAATGGTTAAAATGTATACATCAAGAAAGATCACCCTCAACCTAGGGTGGATCTTAATTGAGCATGTAGCCCACTAGGCTAATGCTTGTCTCTCATCTTTAGACTCTGGTGTATGAATTATCACTAGTGTCCTACTTATTATAATTCTAAGCAATGTATGGACATCCTCTAGATTAATCCCCACCTCAATGGTGTCCCCCTCCACCTCCCATCAGAAAGTGTTGGTTAACCATTCCCATGCTTCTAAGAAGATGATAATGAGATCAAAAATTAGATGAATATGTCTCATTTCCATGATGCTACCAAATCCCAAAGCAACTAATCGAGATCTATCCATGTCATCCAAATGATCTAACAAATCTAGTAGTCATGATGTATCTACTAGGCACCACTATCTCTAGCATCTCTATAAAATATCAAATAAATGATGTATCATATCTCCATGCCATAATAAGTAAAATACATTAAAAAAACTCATAAAGTAACTAATTCATTATCTAGTTTGATTTAGTTTCTTATGTTTTCTTAGTTTTCAATACAATTAACCCATTTGATACTAAATTGGCCCCTTTCCCAGCTCTATCATTCTACATCATCCCTCTGGTACACAATAGGCTCCCTTTATCAAACTATATTGGCCACATATTACCAACTACATTATCTATAATTTAATATGTCAGCCATCCTCCCATTTTAAACTTTTTCAACCCATTACTACATAGTTAACCACCTTCAAAAACTCTATATCAACCCATTTCTATGTAGTCAACCCCCTATTTTATTCTCACCTTATGAACTAAGTCGACAAGGTTGATTTTGATCTAGATATGTAGTGACTTTTTTACCAATTACCATAAATACCTTAAGCATTTATTAGTCTAAGTTTTTCCTAGCAATTACCTCATTATACCCCCAGCCTACCTAAAAATTTCCTAGGTTAGTTTTAATATCTATATTTTGCCTATCAGTGTTTTTTATATTTAGTTTAATTTCAAATAAAATTACGTAAATTTTTTGAAATTAATGTTTTTTTACATGTGTTGTACCATATATGGCTAGTATGCATCCTCCATGTCATATCTATTATCTCTTCACCATGATTGATCTCTAGACTCAAACTCAGTCTCTTAGAGATTTGTTTTCTTAGAATAGTAAAAATAACAAATGAATTATTTTTAACCTTATTTATATTTATTATTAAAAATTATTTACTTATCAAATATTTACCACCAAATTCTATTTTTTTATCATATCTTTGTTTCTAATATCTCTTTTTTGAACCTTAAGACGTTCTGGAATCTTGATATATTACATGTCTATTTTGAAAAAAATTATTTTTTTTCTCTTTTTTGCTAATTTATATAGGTTCACCTAATGCTCCATACATTTGACACCTTCACATTTATTTTACTTAATTTATTATCTACAACACTAGGGTAGGTAAAGGTATGTGTATTAGTTTTGTCCTTTCATTTATCTTATTTTCTTCTTACTGTAATTTATTCATCTTCAATGTTATGTGTTGCTATATTCTTTTCCAGAAGTGCCATCGCCTATTACACCTACATGACACATGATGAGATTTAAATGGGGAATATGTATATGCATAATATTTTTAAACTTTATCAATTACTAATGATTTCCATATTATAGAAACCTATCAAGTCTTAATATCTCTGAGTACATGCCTTAAAGGGTTCACCAAGAAAGGGGTTGGTAGACCATTGTTACTTCACAAGATTATTGTCCCCTATACTACCATTGCTATCTACACACCCATATTCTATGTAATTCCTTAAGCCTTACCTCCTACCTTGCATGCTCCCCCAAATAATTCACCACCTTAATTAGGCCCTTCATAATCCCAAAAGCCTTTTTTGATATTTTACATTACACTATCAGCCTAGGTTGACCATGTATTCAAATTGTTAAAAGTACATTATGGGTCTAGGTTAGCTCTAGACGACTTAGACTAGGATCTAACTTATTTTTTATCAATTAATGATAAAGAGTCTCTTGAGTTGACCTTATTAGATAAACTTTTTCAAAGTTTTAGGGTTAGATTCATCTATATGTACACATCCATTTTTATAATTTATGAGAAAGATGATAAGAAGAATATTTTATTTCATATTTGCTTATCTAACATTATACTTGAGGAACATAACTTAGGGTTTCAATAATTTATTTGGATATATGATTATTGTATTTTGGATAAGTATTATGGATGCATAAATAAGTTGTGTAGCCTAGAACTGACTTATCCTTGTTATCCTTACATACCAAAACACCCTCTTGTGAATAACCTTGGCCAAGGGAAAGATTGAGGCTCAACAAGTTTGTATTCAAAGGTAAGTATTCCTAATTTTTTTCCTCCTTTTTAAGATTATATAAATTATCATTTGTACTTATCTCTAATTCATTAGTATTTATTATACATTGACTTGAGTATATATCTTCTATGCATGTTTAGTTTTTATATTTATTACCCCATTTATATGCCATAATATTCGGTGAGTAATAGATTATATTTTACTTTATTTGTCATTTACATAGTGAATATGAAAAAATAAGACCTAGATAAGGTTATTTCATAGTGTTTCTTGACTAGAGGATTTTGAACCCTCTCTATTGATGCTATTGTGGTAAGATATCCCTTTTTTAGGTCTAGTGGTTCCATCTTGGTCATGACCCCAAAGATCTAATATAGTAACAATCAAAAGTGTAAGTAGGATTTATCTTCTTCAAGTTAGGATTATTTAATAGGTTAACTAAATTTTATTTTATATATAGGTTTCATCATGGTGGTAGTGTACCTATAATAGGTAGGGTCTGTAGGTGATCACTCCCCAAACCCAAAATAGGAAGAGTGAAGCTTTGACCATTGAGAGTATTATTTCCTAACCATTACAACTTGGGTGCAAAAGATATGTATATATAAATTGGTAAAGGATGAATGATACAGTAAATATCACTCAAAATTTTGGTGAGACTAGATGCTTTAATCACTCTAATCTAACAAAAAATAGCCAATCATTGTAGATGGATAAGGCTCAACATTGTTTGTAATATTCTAACTAGGGTATTGGTGTGTAAAAATCCATAATGTGGTAATAGTCCATAAAAATAATTTTAAAATATAAAACTAATTTTGATTTTTAAATATTAGTCACACATTACATAACATATGCACCTTAGATATATCTCACATTGAAACTATGTATAATAAAGGTACCAATGTATATATTTTTTACCGTAAGTGTGAATCTGGATCATATAAATGTGTGTTTTTGCCCATTTTGATTTTTTCACAAGTGTGGGTAGAATTATAAAATAACATGCCCCAAAACTATATGGAGAAATATGAAAACTAATATAATTTCCAATGTAGTGGAAATGTTCCCAACACATATCTCCATTGAATTGTGACATGTTAAATATTGAACAAGTATGGAGAACATGCTTCCAAAGCATGCCCCCACTAAATTTGGACATGGTGAAAATTGTATTGGTTGTGAAGAACATGTTTGTAAATATGTTCCTATTAATATTACCCATTTTGAGAGGAGGGGAGATAATATAATCTAATTATCTCCTTTCAAAATGAAAATGGTGATGATTTTCTTGATGTAGGGACCAAGTTGTATGTTGGTAGTAATTTATAACATTATTTTGGTGATATCCAAAATTTTGTATAATATTTGTGTGTAGGAAAAATTTTATAGATTTTTTATAATTTATGAAATTTTATAAATTTGGTATAATATATAAGGCTTCATCGTCTAGATCCTAACCCAACATGTGGTTTTAAAATTTGACATGTGATCAAGATATGCATGTTTGAAGTTTATACAAAAGCTGTATATTAAGTACTTTTATAGCCCAAATTTTCACCCTATATAATTCAATCATACCTTTTCAAATTTTGGATAGCATGGAACTATATTTTAGTATAGGTAGATGACTACAAAAGATAGATCTCTAGATTTGTGCTAGCTTCATTGATATAATTATTTAGGCTCACACACTACACTAGGCTAGTCACTTATTGGGGGTGAAAAGGGAAGAAGGAAACATAAAATTAACATATACTAATGAAGGTGTTACAACAAATATATCTCCACAAACATACTTTAAACTTGTACTATGAATTCAAATAACCAAAATTGATCTCAACTCAAGGTTTTTCTAGAAAAAGTGTTTCTACATGGAGGTAGATTGCTATGCATTTATAAAGGTGGATGAATAAGAGGTCTAGTATTAGACACTATTTATCTCTCTTCATGTTTCAAATACAATTAACAAATAGTTACACTTCACGAGACTTGTTAAAAGAAGTATTACTCACACAATGCATATAAGATCAAAATGGAAGAAAGGAAAAACAATCATCACTTTTCATCCAAATAGACTACTTGACATACTTAGGAAAGTAATTTCAAAGACTAAACTAACTTAATAATTTTTTTCAAAGGAAAAAAAGATTTCAAACTAGTAGGGCTTCACCATACCAATTATGGATTGTTTAGAATGCCAAAGTGACTTCAACATATAGAGCAATGGAAGAAGAGAGAGAAAGAATGGCATTGAGGAGTCACAATTTCAAGTGTCAAGTCTTGAAGACCGATTAAAATTTAAGAGAATGACTTAGAGAATAGATCATGAGGTTATCTTAGATAAGTGTTTATTTAAAATATGACATCTTCTTAAAGTTAGCATAGGGACACTTCATTGTCCTTCTTAAAAATTTTCTCTTGATGAGGAGTTCATTAAGTGCATAAAACTACCTTGGAAGTCATTAAGAAATGTGTACTAACTTGAAAAGGTGGAAACATGATTGGTTCAGGTCATTATGCACCCCTCCAACTAATTATTCTCTATTATGCACTTATTATTCACTTCCTTGTAGCTACTCACTAACCCTTTAAGACCAAAATATTATATTTATTAATAGGGTGATCTATATATGCTTAAGATATTTAATTTTAGATACTCGAGACAAATAATAATAACCTATTTTTATTATATTCTATCATATATGCTTTAAGAAGATTGAATAAAACACTTCTCATCTCCAATTTTATAGTCACCTTGCTTCTCATTGTCTTATATAAGATTGCCTACAACATTTAATTTATAATAGGGATATACATGCATTATTGAGGTGAGAATGGGGTATGAGTATTTAGGATACATCTCCACACACCTTCCACCATGGATTTCACTTGTCTATCCCTTTTTACACCTTAAAATCACCTCAAAACTTGTAAAAACCTAGAATTTGACCTATCTGTATAAGTGATGGTCTGGAAAAGTTGAGTATTAGGGATCTTGATAGAGTGAAAAATATATCCAAAACACTTTTTAGTGAAATCAACCCCTTCTAGATGTTTTTTCATTCATATCTTTCTCATCGGGCTCTTCTGAGGGTTTTATGTCATTTAGGTTCTTTACAATGATTCATAAAGGTTAAGACCTTAACCCTAGAAAAATTCCCCTAGTTTTAATTTCATGACCTCCATCAACTATCCATAAGTTCTTGATATTCCATACATATCATCCATACATATGGGAGTGAAATAAGTTGGCTCTCGAGTTCTTACTATGCATTTTGGACACCCTTAAGACAAGTTGATGTCAAAAAAGGCCAATCTAGGTTATTCTCTACAAAAAATTAGGTCTCATAGACTCTTCATTCTCCCATTAATAATCACATTTTTGGGTAGATCAAATGATCCTATGATTGAAGTTTGGAATCCTAAGATTCATGTCCAGTTCTTAGGCCTAATAGGCATTTATTGGTTTTTTGAGTATGTGACTACTTATGAGTGGTTATAGTGGATTTAAGACATCTTAAACACTTATTTACATTAAATTAAAACCTAGAAATCATCCCAAAATTATTTAAGACTCTCCATTTCATCCTTTTCACCATTAATGCACCAGGTCTACAGGTTACATTGCTTATCAAGTGTCTTAGGTCTGAGATAAAATAATGAATACTTACCCTATTATTTTAAGCTAAATGAGACCATTGAGGTATTTTTTAGGTAATAATTACCCCTTTTACTAATTGTTAAATCCTAACCATGTTTCTATAGCCCTCAACATTTCAATTTCTCAAGACTAGCTTCTAGGCTTTTGACTATGTGTAGGGTTTTATTAGGGCTTAAGAACCTTTAGCTATGATTGTCTATATTCATCCTTGACTCTAGAAATCATATGTAAGTGTGATTTTATCACTTTTATAGTTATTTATATATGGAAATTCCATCTTACACCTCTACCTACCAACTAATCCTACATCTTTCATTATCTTAGACTAGTCTATCTCTTGAGTCAAATTGTAGGTGTTCATTGGAGAAGTTAAGAGGCTCTTATAGGTGATGATATATGTTTGAGAACTATGTTTTTCAACTTTGGTTTATACTAAGGTCACTAGGACCATTTCACACTTGGATAGATTTATTTCTGCCTTGAGACCCTTCAATAATCCCTTTACCATCAATGCACTAGGTATTACTTGTAATTTGCTTTGTTTCAATTTTTTTGCCTAATGGTACTAGAGTTATTTAATCATTTCCATAAATATTTTAAATAAGTTGAAAAACCATGATAACATCATATTCTCTTCACCTAACCATCTACTTCTATGTTCAAATTTAACCTTTAGGCCTAGGCTATAAGAATGAAGCCATTAGGCTTACCTAGACCTCATAGGCCTTCACCATGGGATGATACTATGTGGATCAGAATCCTTTTTGGATAAGTTAATTTAAACATTCACATTTTCAAATTTTTTCAACTATGTCCCTTATACCTAGGTTTGGATGTAGGTAATTACCTCACAATTCTGAATACTTATCCCTCTTCTTAAATTGGTAGAGTATGTTATAGGCCTTGAAGTTGATAAAGACCTATTACAGAGCTCAACATAAAAATTGGCTCTCCCATAAACCATTAACACCAACCTCTGAGACATGAATACTCAATATTCATTATGCCTATAGATGATAGTGAGGATATATGCCCATTATGACCTTAAACTACATTTTCCTACAAGATCAACTAAGATTATAAATCACATTACACTATGATGGTATTCATTTCAAGTTGTTTGCAAACTTCTACTTCAAAACTTCACCTAAAACTATTACAAAATTATTATATAGACCATTGGTATTCAATTCTAAAATAAGGAAATGGTTCTACCTATCCTTCCATGTTCACACATTTTAAACTAGTTTAAGTTAACATGAAATTTTTGAACATGCTTTGAAAGTCTACATTCATCACCTGGTTCACATAGACCAATTTATAAAATGAAACCAAATGATAAAAACCAAGATGTTAGGGTTGTATAGGTAGTTTTAAGGTACTAAAAATATTAATTATAATTCATAAAACATATGAATCCAATCCTAAAACTATGACCATGAAATGGAAGCTCACATGGACCCCTAACAGCCACTAAGTGCACTCACTCTAACTCCTATTCTCTAGTCCATACCAAATGAAAATTGTTGACCCTTTTTAACCTATCCAAGAGAGAAATAGGAGAGAAGAACCAATTTTCACCAATTTTATATATTTTGGAACTACTTGAGCCTATAAATTACTTATATGGATATCAATGCACCTTATTGAATCATTCACATGTTCTAGATGAGTCACTTCAATCCATACAACCATTTGAAACTGACTTTTTATAGATGACATTCTTTTTTTTATGTTTTACCTACAAATTTTTAGTTTCAAATCCTTCTCTAACATTATTTGATATGAAGTACATTATATTACATCTCAAAAAATTTGTCCTTTTGTGAAAAACCATATAACTCCTTAAAATTTCCAAAAAGGTGGCATAAAAGGACATTAAAATAAATGACAAATAAGACAAAGGTTAAAACATGTTATATGACCATAAAAGGTATGGATTTACCTCATTTAGGACCATGATGACCATTTTAAAACCTAGAGGACCTTATGAAAAGTTTGAATATGTAGGGCGGTTGACCCAATTTGACCTAGGGTAAAATTTGATCAATATTTTGGTAATTTATAGGGGTAGTATGCTCACTCTGATAAGGACCAATTTCCTTGACCTTACATTGGGAAATGAATTCAATAATATACTAAAACTAACATTAATATTCCTCTAAAAAGACTCATAAACTCAAACCACACACAACAAGAATCAAACACACAAAATAAAATAACAAGACCACATAATGTGTTAATCAAGCACTTAGGTAAAACACATAAATAATTCAACCAAAAAATGTGCCCAAAACTTATGAAAACACATACCTATTATAGTATATACAAGACCTCAAAATTCTTGAGGTGAAGGACAAATTATCCATTTCTTCAACCAGGGTCAAAGATAATGCTTCTAAAATCACTTATATTCCATGAAAATAAACCATTATAGAATGAATGTTTGTCAATAAAAACTTGCTTATGTAGGTAATAAAATGACTTGCCATTTTTGGGTATCCTACTAATAGTGAGTGTGTCACTTGTAACTCTCATAAACACACCATTTAGATTTCCTAGAAGTTTATTTGACTTTTCATCTTACTTGATTTTTATCATGTCCACTTGGCTCTCCTCAATCTAATTATTGGGAGTCATGAAACCCTTCGCAACTTAAAATTTATTTGAATCATGATATGTCTAATTTTTGGATTCATCAAGGTTGTCTTCTAATATATCAAACAATTCATGGTTTACAAATTTTTTTTCTATTTGGTATAGACCCCACACTCTTCCTTATGTTTATTTGGTATATGATTAACCTCATCATCAGGTATAGATTCCTTTTGAAGTGTTACAAACCTAATTTACTCTTCAAAAATATGAACTATGGTATTGAATTATTGACACATATCACCTACCTATTCTTGAGGTTCATTATCATGAGTAATCTCCTCTTTGGCAAGTAGGATTGAACGCTCACTAGGACTATCATGTTTTGTTACATCTAGGATATGAACATCATTATCCATATGCAGAAGGTAGTTTCCCTATGAAAATTTTTATAGATTGTAATCATAATTTGCCTCAATATAACCATAAAATTCTTCATGGAATATTTATGTACCAAGACCTATTTATTCAAATCCATATTGTTCATCTCCCCATTTATCAAGGTACAAGTCAGCTATGTCATCAAAAAGTGTTAGAGGTTCTTGATCACTAGGATGATATTATTCATCATTGATATTGTAATTCTTGCTTGATGTATAAGTTACATATGTCTCCACATGAAAATTATATAGAGTTTTAAATTTTATTTAAACTTTATCACCATGCCTAGTCCTAAATGCCTTATAGGACTAATCTAAAGTCAAATATCTTCCTATCTTGGTAGTAACATTTCTTGACAAGCAAAGGAAAAATTGAGTTGGCATATCCACAACCAAAAAATCTTGAGGAATATTGAAATTATCACAAGCATGAATAATAATTTTCAAAACTTGTATTATTCAAATTGTCTTGGTAGCTGACCCATCTAATTGTAGCACTCCTTTGGAATGAGGCTCATATTTCAAGTTTAACTTATCATCTACTTGATTTGGCATAGCTGAAGTATTTGATTCACTATAAATCAAACAATTATGGACCAAATCCTATCCAATGATGATAAATAGATATATAATGGAAGAGGTTTGTCTACTTTATCAATTTTATTTCACTGTCCCTCGCTATGCTTTAATGTGTTTGTTAAGGTTGCCTCTTTCCCACTAAGTTACTTGGTTTCTATGTTGAGTTTGGATATCTCTTATTGGATTAGGTATACTTGTATAGGTATTGATATTTTATCCCACATTTATACATTCACATGATCTTTCTTTATTTGTTCTACAATGTTAGTGAAAGAAACACTAACCTTAGCTTATCCACTACTAGGAATAGTGTTGCCTATACCTTGAGAATTTTGAGGGGTGAAAGAAATCTTAACATTATAAATTATTTGATATACTTGTGCATTATAGACTTGATTAGGCATACCTACCCTTTATAATGTTTTAAAACTCATTGATGGACCATTATAATCCCCTTGAATCTCTTTAATTACCTTTCTCTTTGACCTTGTGTTTGTAACTATAAGACTTGAGTCTTTTCTTGATTGTCATTGATAATTCACATCACATGAGTCTTATTCATTCCAATTGATTAAATTAAACCCAAATTTAGTACTCTATAAATTATTCTCTCCTCCATTAGGTATATTAGCTTGATTCATGGTTGGCATTGTTCTCAATTTTTCCATGAAAGTTTGATTGAAGGACTCATTAACATTGGTATATGAATCATGAGATTGATCCCATAGAAGCTAGCCCTCATGATCTTCAAAAAGGTTGTTTTGAGTAGGAAATAATGATTTTGAGATTGGGGGATCATTCGTATTATAACCATTATATGATTTTGATTGACTTAGCTACCCTTGACCTTGAAGATGACCTTGAAAGGGTGGTTTATTGCCTTGATAGTTTGGATATGACTAATTGTGTTGATAGTGGATTTGTATAAGTATCACTTGCTACATAATATTTTGACACCTAATATATATTACTCAGTATCCTCACTCTTTCTTCCTTATTAGACTTACTTGACTAACTATGGGCAACTGGCTTATATTTTGGTGTAGGAATGGGAGTAATAGTAGGTGTAGGGGTTTGTAAATTAGTGAATAAATGCATGGGGGTCTTAGATAAATCTTCCTAGCTTGAATAAAATAATTATCATCACTAATGGCCACTTTATAGGCATTATACAATGTGTTAGCTCCCATAGATTATACCACCATAGAGATATCACTATCAAAATCTTTAAGATAATAAAGGAAAGCATGATGTGCAGTAGGTCTTACCAATATTGGGATCTTATCCAATGTCTTCTGAAACCTTGTGTTGAATTCTTGAATATATTCTTTAGGTTCTCTCTTTATGTTGGTCAGTTGCTCAGTCAATGACAAGTTTTCACTCTTATCCTCAAACCTTCTCCTCAAATCATCACCCAAGTTATCCCATGTGATGATAGATTCAGGAACCAATGTACCATACCAATCAAGAGCCTTACCCTTGAAATAGATAGCTAATAATATAATGTCTATGTTTTTCTCAATTATGTGATGACTATAGAAATTTAAATCGACAAAATATAGGTTTATTTCCATGATAGCTTTTGGATTTTTCAAGATTGGGCCAAACAAAAACTTTTTTATAGGTATATGATCTCTTTGGGTAAGGATGGGTGTTAAAAAATCTGTATACTTTGACTAAATAATGAATAATATCTTGGAAATAAAAATTAATGCCTTCAGTATGAGATCTTTTGCTTTTCACTAGTCTTCCACCAAGAGTCAATTGTTAAAGTCACCAAATACTACATGAAGTAGACTATTATAACCTCCTTGTTTTCAAGGACAACATCCACCTTGAACAACCTTCTTAGACCACAAGTACCACCAATGTACCAAAACTATTATATACTAAATTTACACCATATATAAGTCAATCATACCTTCTCAAATTTGGGATGACATGGAGCTATCTTTGAGTATAGGCATATTGCTACAAGAGATAGATCTCTAGATTATGGGCTAGCTCTCTTGATCTAATTATTTAGGATCACACACTACACTAGGATAATCAATTGTTAAGGGTGAGAATTGAATAAGTAAACATAAAATTAAAATATAATAATGAAGGTGATACACTAATGAGATATCCAAAAACATACTTGAAACTTTTACTATGAAGGAAAATTACCAAAATTGATCTCAACTCAAGTTTCTTCTAGCAAGTGTGTTTCTACATAGAGGTAGATTGCTATGCATTTCCAAATGTGGTTAAATAAGATGTATAGTCTTAGACACTACTAATCTTTATTCACACTTCAAATACAATTAAAATATATATAAACTTCATGAGACCTATTATATGAAGTATTACTCACATAGTGCATACAATAGTAGAATAGAAGTAAGGAGAGATAATCATCACTTGTCATCCAAATAGATTACTTGACATACATAGGAAAGGAATTTAAAAGACTAAACTAGTTTAAGAAATTTATTCGAAGGCAAAACAAGATTTCAAATAATAAGGTATTTTCCATTCCAATTGTGGATTGTTTACAATGCAAAAATGGCTTCAATATATATAGAAATGGAATAAGAGAGAGAAAGAGTGACATTGAAGAGTCACCATGCCAAGTGTCAAGTATTGAATACCAATTAAAATTCAAGATAATGAACTAGATAATATATCATGAGGTTCTCTTAGACAAGAGTCTATCTAAAACATGACATCTTACTTATGTTGGCATAGGGACACTTCATTATCCTTCTTGAAATTACTCTCTTAATGAAGAGTTCACTAATTACTTAAAAATACCTTAGAAATCATTAAAAAATGTTTAATAACTTTATAAGGTGGAAAATTGATTGGTGCATGTCATTATGTACCCCTCTAACTAATGGTCTTCTCTTTTCCAGTTTTTGTTCACTTCCTTATAACTACTCATTAGCACTCTAGGCCTAAAATAACATACTTATCAATAGGGTGACCTACATATGCTCAAGAGAGTTCATTTCATAGATGTGAGACACATATTAAAAACCTCTTTGTATTATATTATATCATATAGGCCTCAATAGGATTCAAAATAACATGTCTCATCTCCAATTCACTATCTTATCCAAGACTACCTACAACACTTAGCTTAGTAAAGGGATATTCATGCATGACTAAGGTGATAATAGGGTATGAGGAGTTATAATAAATCTCCACACACCTTCCGCCATGTATTTCACTTGTATATCCTTTTCTTTACCTTTAAATCACCTTAAAACGTATATATAACCTAGAATTTGGTGCATCCATACAAGTGATGGTACAAAAACATTGAGTGGAAAGGAATGTAATAGAGTGTCAAATAGGACCAAATCACTTTCTGGGATAATTGACCCCTTTTTTATGCATTTATATTCATATAATTCTCATTGGGTTCTTATGAGTGTTATAGGAGGCTTTTAGGTCATTTATGCTATTAACAATTATTCATAAGGGTTAAGACATTAACCCTCAAACCAATGCCCCTAGTTTAAATTTTCTGACCTCCATCAACTATCCCTAAGTGATTGAGACCCCATGAATCTTGTCTTTCTAGATGAGAGTGAAATAAGTTAGTTATCAAGTTATTGCTATGCATTCTAGACAACCTTGAGATAAATTGAGGCTAATATTGGTCAATATAGGTTGTTCTCTACAAATAAATGAGTCTCATAAACTCTCCATTATCCCACGAAGGCTATCATATTTTTTGGGGAGATCACATGATCCTATGAGTGAAGTTTGGAACCATGAGTTTTATGTCTAATTATTAGGCCTAGTAGGCATAGACTAGTTTTTTGAGTATATGACCTCTTATGAGTGGTGATAGTGACTCTAGGACCTATTAAACACTTATTTTCCTTAAATTACATCCTATAAATCTATTTCTCTTAATTTTTTCTCATTTCTTAATTAAAGAATTAAGAAACTTGTAATAAGGGTGTGGTAGAAGAACCTAGTTGTTGACATGGACATGATCTATATGAATGTGGAGAGCTCATTTTTGTCTTAGAAGGATGACATGTAGATAAGAAAACACTAAAAAAAATAGGTTGTTAGAAATATAGTAAGGTGGAATGCCTAGCATAAGCTAAATCTAAGAAGTGTGAGCTTGTTATGAGGATATCAATCCACTCTTTGATAAAAATTAAGTTGAAAGAGATAAATATAAGATACTTACATCAAATAATAGAAAGAAATAAACTAAAATAAAAGAAGAAATAAATATTTGATAAATAAAATAATATAAATATAGAAATATTAGGTCAATACTAGTGTCAAAATATATTAGGTTAGGTTCAAAAAATTAGGTAGGGGTCTAGAATAGGTAGGGACAAAAAATTCATATTTGGTTGGGGGTGAGGGGTTAGAAATAAATTAATTTTATTCCTTACCATACTGACCTTTGGTAGTCAAGGTGATCATTGGTGGTTATGTTGACTATCGATAGTTGGGTAACCATCAGTGGTTAGAGGTGATTGTCAACAGTTAAGGTGATCATCAACCATTCCTATGTGTTTGGGAATGTTTAGAAAAGGAACCTAGTTTAAGTTGTAAAAAGGGGTTAATAAATTTTTTGAGGGTGTGATTAAGGTTAAGTAAGTTAAAAAATATATAAACAAAGCTAAAAAAAAATGTACCTATTGTTTGATGGTTGGTGGTTCGAGAAATTTTGGTAGAGTAACTATATTTTACCTCAAGATAAATTTTGGCAAAGGTTCAGGTCTCTATTATAGTTGTTGAATTATTGGAAAGAAGATTGGTTAGTTAAAATCTTGATTACCAATGTGCTAGAATATTATCTCATGATTTCTTAAAGATCTTATTCACCTCCTACTCCCCTCATTTTATAAGCAAAGAGATATGGAGGATATAAGGTTCCATAGGAGGTTGGCTTGCTAATTTCGATGTTCCATAGTTCATTAGCACCGAGTAAGGTGGACATTAAATTATGTCATGCTAGATTGTAATCAACTAGTGTTTATGTTATAATTGTGGGGACCTAATCATCAATGGTCAAGTGTCTAGAGGTAAATGGGTCAAGGTGAGTTAAAAGGATTGGGTTAAGGGTTAGTTAGTGAGTTAGTGAGTTTAGTTGGCTAAGTAGCTAACTAGACCTAAGGTTTGATGGGTTGGTTAGTAGGTCAAAAAAGGTTAGGTGGTCTCTAAGGGGCCATGAGGAAATTTTACATCTAGAATCAATGTGTGTGGTTTTATAGTGTCTAAATTTTACCCCTTTTCATTATATGGCTTTGAATCAACAAGTTGTAAAATAAAAAGGGATTGTTGATCAAAGGTTTGGTTTCTTCGAGTATAGGAGGAGGTGATCCCCCTCAAATTAGGATTTGATGTGGGAAAGTATAATTGGGTGTGGGATTGATAAGTGTTTGATGGTGAGTCATGAGGTTGGTGATAAAAGGGTTGGGAATTTAAAATACAAACATGTGCATAAAATGTGACTAAGTGAGATAGCCAAGATCACACATAGACTAAGGCTACCAATGTTGGTAAAAATAAAAGGTCAGATCTAGAAGGATAAGTAACAGGGTAACTAGGACACAACATTAGGAATAGTTGATCAAGTTATGCTTATCAAGTCTTCTAAATAGGGTCAGTATTTTCATAGGTATCTGAGGTAGGTAGTGCTCCCTTGAAAAACACAAATGATCTAATTATGAATGATGTGGTGAAAATTCAAATGTTCAACATGGTAAGGTTGGTTTGTGTGGTAAAAAATACCAAGTAAGGTCATCACATAATATGTGAATAGTCCATGTAAAAAATGACCAATATCAAGGTAGACGTGTTCTAATGGTTGTTTAGAAAAGGGTAATCTCCAATGGTTTAGGCAGGTGGAGAAGGTCAATCTTCAAAACTAGGCACTAAGGTGATGGGTGAAAAAAAGTCAAATGATAAAAATGGTGACATCCCAATTGTTAATGATCAGGTGTCCTAAGGTTAACCATCAGTGGTCACCCTAACCATCGATGGTTAGGGGGAAACCTTAAAAGGTTGGAAGATAAAAAGTGAAAGATAAAAAATCATTTTCAATTTTGGCTTTTGACTTTTAGACTTTTATGTATATTGGTTAATTTGTGAGTTTGGAATTTTGCATAAGATAGCTGATGAGGTGGGGTCAAGGTGTTGATTTGGTTATTTTTGATTGGTTGAGTGGATCTGATTGCTAAATTTGAGGATGCATGCTATGCCCTTAACTGTTGGCATGTCTAGGGATATGTGTAGTTGACTTGTGTCTTGTATAATTCTTTTACATTTATTTATGCATTCATATACTTATTATGTTAGCCTATGGGTGGAACATGGCCTTGTTAGAATATATATAAGAGGTAGGGTTAGTTATTCATCATATATTTGAGTATTCATTCTTATTAAAAGCATTTGGGAGGTTTCCCCCTCAAAGTGGCTTATCTATTATTCATAATATATGTTATATTTCCTTATCATTATGATATACTATTGTACATCTACTTATTTGGTGAGTTAATATCATTCCAAGTGGTATCATAGCATCAATTTGGGCCATAATTAGGTTAAAAACATTAGATTTTGAAATTTGGATATATCTTGTAAATAAATGTAAATTTATCTAAAATTTTATTACTAGAGTTGAGAAAGAATTCAAGTAAGTTTTCATTAAAATTTAAGCTTATTTGGATTTGTTTTTCAAAATTTATTACCATTTTCATCTTTTTAATAAATTTGACCCATAGCTCACAATTTGTATAATTTTTTAATTTTTTTTAATATTTTTGGAAACCTTGGAAAATTTTATTTTGGGTCTATTATTTTATATTTTTGATTTGAGGCCTAAATATTTAAAAAACTTAGTGGTCAAAGTTAGATCAACGGGGCAAAATAAGGTTCAGCATCAAGCCTTTATATGGCTGGTCCTAATACCTATGGATGGGGAAAAGGGAAAGAAACCCATAAAAATCCTTTAGGGGATGAAATGAAGTTTGAATCATTTGATATTATTTCTCAAATCTAGTCAAATCTACATGGCCTAATTTAGAAGGATGTGCAAGTCCAAACTCAAATGTCAATAATGGAAGGGGAGCTTACTGGCATGAAAAATTAGTTGCATCAAATCATGACATAATTGGCTACCATTTCATCTCATTTAACACTAAACAACCCTTTATTTTTTAATTTTGTTCTTCTTCCTCTTAATACTAACACTACCAATATGAGGGGAAAATTGATGTTTCCAAAAGTATACTTTGTCAAGTTTGATGGTAAAGATCCACTCACTTGGATAACTCAAATAAAAAATCTACTTGATTTACAACAAGCTCCTAACTCTCAAAAGGTGGTTGTGGCATCTCTGTATCTAGAACCTGAGCCATTTATTTGGTATCATTGGTTTTGTGCTCAAAATAAGAAGATTGGTGCTCTTGTTACATTGTCAATATTCTCTAATGAACTGTTGTCTCATTATTAGGATAATGTTTTTGAAAAATACTTTAACCAATTAGCCAAACTATGAAAAACAAGAATCATGAAGGATTATAATCATCAATTTTAAAATCTATCTTTATGTGTGGATGATATCACTAAGGCAAATTTGACTGACCTTTTTCTAGGTGAACTAAAATATAGTATTCAATTGGAGGTTTGTATGTTTAACCCTACAGCTATATTCAAAGTTATGCCAAGGTCACACTTGGAAAAAAGAGAGATGATCAAATGTCATCCTTTCACTAATAGTTAGGAATGCACCTTACTAAATCCATCATGGCCTCAACCTACCAGATTGACATTGCAATAAATTCAAGAGAAGCATGCCAAAGGGTTGTGTTATGGTTATGACTATAAATGAAGCAAAGGTCATAGATGTGTTGAAAAGAAGTTATTTTACATTGAAGGGGATACAAAGGATGAATAAGATGATGAGGCATTTTTTAAGGGTTTTGAAATACCTAAAGATGAAGCTATATATTTTAAACCTACTATCTCCTACCATGCCCTTATAAGTATTTTTACTTCTTATAATCTTAAGGTGGGGGGTTTTATGAAGAAACAAAAGGTCATAGTGTTGATTGGTTTATGTATTACACATAATTTCATCAATAGTCAGTTGGCTACTCATTTGAATTATTTCATCTACCTGACCCTAGAATTTCATGTCATGATTGTTGATGGTGGTAAAGTTAATTGTTTTGGAAAATGCCATAGTATTAAGTTAGCAATGGGGGACTATTTGATAGATTCTCCTATGCTTGTTATTATTATGGGCAGGACTAACATTATTTTGGGAGTATAATGGCTCATCACACTGGGTACTATTGAGATGGATTTCCATGAACTATTCATACCTTTTTGTTCTAAACGCAAGATAGTGGAACTATGAGGATTAAGATATAAATCTCTAAAAATGGTTAGTTCACATCAGATGACCAAGATGCTAAAAAAAGTGCTAAAGGATTTGTGGCATGCTTATTTTCCATTGATGTTCAAAAAACTAATAAGTATACCCATACTAAGTTATAACAAATATTAGATGAGCATTCAGTTATTTTTAGACCCATGCCAAAAGGTCTTCCTCCTAGTTGTACTCATGATCATGCCATCAAACTCATTCCTAGATGTACATCACCTAACATTCTCTAGTAGTCATGGAAGAAAATAAGGATGAAACTTGGAGGATGTGCCCAAATTATAGAGATCTTAACAAGTTTACTATCAAAGATAAGTTTCTTATTCCTATAATTGATGATTTTTTAGATGAATTACATGGTGTTGTTTATTTTAAAAAATTAGATCTTCACTCTAGGTATCATCAAATCTAGATCCATGAGTAGGAAATTCCTAAAATAACCTTTTATACTCATGAAGGCCATTATTAATTTTTGGTCATGCCTTTTGGTCTCACCAATGCACCATCCACCTTCCAAAGTTTGATGAATATGGTTTTTAGGCTATTTTTGAGAAAATTTCTACTTGTATTTTTTGATGACATCCTTATTTATATAAAAAAATGGGAAGACCACTTGCATCATGTGAAACATGTACTCTCAGTTCTTGATCAACATCATTTGTATGTTAAAATATACAAATGTGCTTTTGGAGTTCAGGAAGTGGAATATTTAGGTCATATTGTATCACATGAGGGAGTAAACTTTTATCCTAAAAAATTCCAAGCCATCATGGAGTGGTAGATTCCCAAGACACTTGAGAAACTAAGGGGATTTTTGGTGCTAATTGGTTATTATTGTAGGTTTGCCAAAACTATGGTAGTATTGTAGCACCACTCAATTCCTTATTGAAGAAAGACTCCTTTCAGTGGATTGATATAGTTACCAAGGCATTTGAACAACTAAAAATGGATCTGTGCACCAATCCAATATTGGCTAATCTAGATTTTTCTAAAATTTTTGTGGTTGAATGTGATGCATCTATATATGTTATGCGTGTAATACTCATGAAATATGGTAGGCCCATTATCTTTTAAAGAAATCAACTGAAGGTTAAAAATTAGCTCAAAGCCATCTATGAGACATAGATGATGGATATTTTTTATGCATTCAAACAATATAGATCTTATCTATTGGGTCATCACTTTTAGGTAAAGACTGATCATGATAGCCTCAAATATTTTTTAGAACAGTGGTTATCCTCTAAATAATAACAAAAATGCAAGGTTTTGATTTTTAAATAGTCTAAAAGAAAATAAAATGTGGTGGTTGATGTACTATTTAGGTTAGATTACCAAGTGAGGTATTTTTATGTGCCATGACCATATGGTAGGTAGACTTGCTAAAGGAAGAAAGGGGAGAATGACAATATTACCCATGCATTGATTCAAAATCTATAATAGGGTTATAATGGGATTTAAAAGTTTACATGGAATGGGAATGCATTATGGTACAAAGATATATTATATCTATGTCAAAATTCTCCTCAAATAGAAAATCCTTTAAGAACTTCATGCATCTCCACTCGGTGGTCACTTGGTATTTTGGAAAACCTATCATAGAGTCAAGAAGGATTTTTTTAAAAGGAATTAATGGGTATGTACAAAATTATGTGGATGAATGTATGGTCTATCAACAAAATAAAGGTGAAACCATTAAAATCCTAGGTCTTTTACAGCCTTTATCCATCCCTAGTCAATGATGGGAAAAGGTATCTATGGATTTCATTACTAGGTTACCACAATCTAAAGGTAGAAATATTATCATGGTTTTTGTGGATATACTCACAAAATATGCTCATTTTTGTTCTTTATCTCAACCATTGGTGGCTAGTACAGTAGCTTATTCCTTAATATAGTTCAAAAATTTCATGATACTCCCAAGATTATTGTTAGTGATCGAGATCCCATATTCACTAGTAATTTTTAGATAAAATTATTTGCATGTTTGGGAACCCAATTGGCTCATAGATCATCCTATCATCCTCAATATAATGGACAAATTTATGTATTCAACAAGTGTCTATAATGGTAAATTCATTATTTTGGGTTAGATAAACAAGATAAATGGGTTCAATGGCTTCCCTTAGTTCAATGGTGGTATAATACTTTAGTGCATAGTTCATCCAAAATGTCTTATTTTATGGAATTATATGGATATCATCCTCCATCATTCACTTCACCCTTGAAAACCCACCAAAAGGTACATACAATGGAGGAACACCTTTAACATCAATGGGAAGTCCTTGCTAGTTTGCATGAAAATTTAGCTTTGGCCTGGAATTGCATGAATCAACAAGTAGATCAATACATGAGTGAGAGGCATTTTGAAATTAGTGATTGGGTGTTTGTTTATTTGTATCCATATAAGTAGATGTCCTTTAATTAAAAAAAAGGATAATAATCTATTTCCTAAGTATTATGGCCCTTATCAAATCTTGTAGAAAATTGGTAGTGTGGCCTACAAGCTATAATTTCCTCCATCCACTTAAATTCATCTAGTATTTCATGTATCTTGCCTTAAAAAGGTCATTTTACAGAGAGTTTCCACTAAAACTGAGTTACCAAAATTAGATGAGGAAGGGAGGGTTATTCTTGATCTTGAAGTGGTCCTTTAAACATGCACTAAGTAGCTATAGTCCAAACTAATTATTGAGTATCTGATCAAATAGAATAATCTACCTTCTGAAGATGTTACCTGGGAGGATGAATCATTCATGTAACAAAATCTAAGTTTTCTTCAACATTGAGGATAATGACTTTGATACTAGCCTATTTGTCGATGTAGTGAGATGTACATGTTTTGAGAGAGCTATGATATACATTATTACATGTATTAGTTATTTTGATGACATGATATATATGATGATGTGATGTTGATGTGTGTGTGTGTGTGTGTGTGTGTGTGTGTGTGTGTGTGTGTGTGTGTGTGTGTGTGTGTGTGTGTGTGTGTGTGTGTGTGTGTGTGTGTGTGTGTGTGTGTGTGTGTTTGTGTGTGTGTGTGTGTGATTTATGTTTCATGGTTCATGGTTTTTAAATTTTATGTTTATTATTATGAGATGTGATGATGATGGATAATGTTTATGATAAATGATTATACATGGTTTATGATTATGTGATGCTTTGTTTTTATACATGGTTATGATGCTATGATTTATAGTGATTTTGTTTATGGTTATGATGTGTATGAATATTATGATTTGATGTTTATGGTTTATGATCATGGATATGTGTGTTTCTATCTAATTTTTGCTTTTTATTAAGTGTGAAAAGTAGAAACTAGTTAAGAAGGGTGTGTAGAAGAATACCTTTTGAATGTATGCATGTTGAATCTAGACTTTGTGAGAACTCCTCTTTGTCTAGGTAATAATTACTTTTAATAAGAAATCACTACCATAAAACTTGTTGGTTAGACAAGTAGTTGGTTGGATTGCCTAGCATGAGCTAGATCCTAGAAGCGAAAGCTTTCTAGGAGGCTGTCAATCCACCTTATTTGAAACACTTAATTGGAAATTATAAAAGAAATATATTTAAATTAAATGACTATAAAACTAAAATAAAATATATCGAATGATAGCCAATCAATTGAGAAACTTAGATGCTTTGCTAAGTTAACCAAAATGAAGCAACTAGTTTTATTATACTAATGTTGAAAATTGGTTAAGGCAAGGTTGTAATTTTGGGTTTGGTAATTTGATAAGGGTCAAAAAAATCATTTATTTGGGGTTGATTGAGATAATAAAATGAGAGGTATGGATTATTGAAAAGGATAAAATAACAAGTAACTAGGGTAGCAAAAGGAGGTAAATGGGATTACAATGGTAAAGGTGGTAAAGGAGGTCAATGGATTAAGATGGAAATTAAATTAAGGGGTAGAGGTCAATGTAATAAAGGGAAGGACTCAAGTAAATTATTGAAATAAAAGAAACCAAATAAGTTTACCTTGAGGCTTTTTGATGTGGTTGATGATGAGATGAAAGAATCCCATGGAAATTTTGGCAGGGCTTCATTACTTTGAATTCTTTTCCTCCAAGATGTGGATGACCTCCAAAATGATGACCTACTTCAAATACCTGAAACAATATGTTAATAACCAAAGACTAACTTTCCACTTAACCTTGGGTGAAAGAGAGGGGGGTATTTCTATCATTTGTTGTGAATAATCATGCAAAAATAAAGAATAATAGAAGTATGGTGACATTTTACATGTGGTTCATGAATGAGTCAAAAGATGAGGTTGGTGGGATTTCCACCTTGATCATGGGTCTCCCATTTGGGTTGGTGTGTCTCCCACCTTGTACATGAATCCAATTTTGAATGGGAATCATGTAGATGGGTTTAAATGATACCAAAGAATTTTCACTACCCTTGCTTTCATTCAAGAACTTAAAGAGATGTCACACAATATGTGGAACCATTTTACATGTGGTGCATGAATTAATCAAAAGATGAGGTTGGTGGGATTCCCACCTTGATCATAAGTCTCTCATTTGGGTTAAGAAGTCAAAAATGGGTGCCCTTTGTCTTTAAAGATGTATGTATCTCATTTTGAAGGCAATTTTCATGTGTGAAGGCAAAATATATGTTGAATGATGGCCCCTTAAGGGGAAATTTTCTATATTTCAAGGGGGCCCTTATGATGCTTAAATGAGGTCATTAAGCACCTTAGGAAAGGGTCCCAGGTGGGGTATGATGTTCCACATGTATCCACCTCACTTCTAAGCCATGTCACTTGAAATATCACCTCCCAAATCACTTTCCATGTCACATTCCATGTCACTTGCCATGTCATTATGAATAGTGATAGTGGGTCCCATAGTGAATAGTGATAGTGAATAGTAATTTTGAATAATAATTTCAAATAGTAATTTTGAATAGTACTATGTGACTAGGATAATAATTATTTAGTTAGGTTAAGAGGGGTTAGTTAAGGGTTAAGAAGGTTTAGGGGGTTTTTAAGGGGTCCTGAGGCATTTAGTCATAAAAAATTGTAAGTGTGCAGTTTTCTAGTGTCTACAATGTGATGTGTTAAATATGGTTATGATGTTAATGAAAGCACATAAATTAAGTTAGATAAGAAAATAGATGTAGTAAAAGAGATAAGAATTATGAGACATATTTATATATGAATCAATGATGAGAGTATATGGAAAAAACATGATGTTTTTTCATTGGTAAGGAAAAAACAAAACTTATGTTAGATTAGCGTAAGGAATATAAGCTTTTGAATGCTTTGAATTAGCATTATTTGGTTGATAAAAATGTGTCTTGATCACATTGTGTCAAGTAAGATTAGAATCTATTCATTTATAGAGGGTATAAAAGGGAGATGGGTAATAATAAGTGTGAAGGGAAATGGGTGATATGTGGGGTAACCTTATGTGAGTGAGTTTGCCCCTACTATAGGTGACCTAAGAACCATAATAGACAAGTCCATGTCCTAATACAAGGTGTAAATTGATCAATGTAGGAAGTCTACTAGAGCTAGATATGAAAGTTGATTATAGATTTCTTGGGATAGCTTGTTCTAATTTTGATATAGGATCTTTTGTTATTACTATTATTTTGATAAGTTTGTGAAGCTGATTGATGAAAAAAGCTTCAAATGAATTATTTTGACAAATTTGACTTAGCCATCCTTCAAAGGAGTGGTCTAGGTTTGGATTTGTTTATTTTGGTAGCTATCCTTCAAGGGATTAGTCTATCTTTTAATCAATTAGTCTTAGGTAGCTATCCTTTAAGAGAGTAGTTTGCAATGCTAGAGATATGTGACCCAAGTGATATTTTGGTATCCAAAATTGTTTTTATGCTAGGTTTAGACATGGAAAATTCTATATAGGCTTAGAGTTTTACCTTTATCAGGGAAAAAGTTTAGCATAAAAGTTTAATGATAGGTGAAATGGGTGGTTTTAGAAATAATGACCATGGGATTCCATCTTATTAGAGACTAAAATTATCCATGAGAACCATTCTATGGGTAGATTCATGGTACCAATATTTGGGATTAGGATATGACTATGAAGGTTGATCACATGGTTATATGTTTTAATTGATTTTTTTCAAAGGGATAGGATGAAGGTGTGAGAAAGGTGAAAATCTCATAAATCAAGGGATGAGCTTAACTTAGACAAAAAGGTGAGTTTGATCCTTATTTAACAAAATAAAGGAAACAAATACAAATAATTAAGGGGTTTAGGTTCTAGTTTGACATTTAAAGAGGACAAATGATAAAATTTTGATCCATATTTATGGGTTATGATGTAGGGTCTAAGTCAATTGAAATAAAACTTGCCTCTTTTACTTTTTTTCCATATTGGTCACATGTTGGTTTTCCTTAAGGAAAATATCTATAATATCAAAATATCATTCTTTTAGGTGCTTATTAGAGGTGTAATTGATTCACTCTTGGTAGACAAGAAGATGGTTAAGCATAGATAGGTGATGTTCTTCAAGTAGCTCAAGTTGTGCTAGATGTTCTTGATGATAGTCACTCTCAGAAATGATATCTTACAAGGATATGTGAAGATAAAGAATTTGGAATTTGATAGGTAGAGAAATATCTACTCCAAATACTAGAGAGAAAGGTTTATCACCCATAGAGGTTTGAGTGCTAGTGCAATAGGCCCATAAAGTGAAAGGGATATGCAAGTTTTAATCCCAACCTAAAGCATTGAGAATTTTGGTTAACATCTTATTGAGGTTTTTGTTAGAGGCTTATACTTATCCATTTTATTTTGGATGATAGGGTGAGGAAAATATTAACTTGATGCCAAATGCATCACAAAGACCTTGGACTTTCTTGTTGTAGATACCTAAAAACTACACATGATAGTTTTCGATGTCGTACTACTTTAGACCCTCGTTCAACCTTGCATTGAGTAGAAAACCTAGTTTACTAAGACTTGTTTACAAATTAATAGCCCCCAACCTAACACATAATTTTATTCACCCAGTTTCTACCAATTCTCTTCTGGCCCCTTGATCATCAATGGTTGGCTAACCATCAATGCTTAGTTGCCTAGACTTGCTTTAAAACTTTAAAGCATTTCCAGCTCTTGTGTGAGATTATAAAATTATAGAATGGTAATTTTCCTTTAAATAAATATTTTAAGATGAAAAGGATTGGATAATTTATCTTTCATCAAAATAATAACTTCCTCCATTATCATTTGGTAAATTCTTTTTATAAAAAGGGAGGAGAAGGAAGTGAAAAGGGATCCACAATCAAGTAATTTGCATTTAAATTATCTTATAGGTATCCAACATCCTTTTAAGTATCTAGTAGTATCATTGGTGACTCTAATATCTATCGAAATAAAATTCAAAGGCCCAAAGCACCAACACTCTAGCCAAATTACTCTAAGATCCTTTCACCAAGCTTCATGTATGTTACTCTTATTTACTTTAATCTATCCTATTTCTAATCACTCTATCTTATCAGAGTTACCAGTACCATATTCCTACCTTCTAGTATTATAAACAAATCACTACTTGACCAAATTTATAATCTATAATTTCTATTCTAGTCATCCCTTAGATTGACATAGGTAACTGCCAATGGTCACTAAAATGTGAATGATTAGACCCAATTATTAACGGTCACCCAACTACCGATGGTCAGCCCCAACCATCGATGGTTCCCCTAACCACTAATGGTTCAATGTGGCATAAATTTATAGCAAACCATTTTCACCCATTTACCCCTACTCAAGCCCCATTTTTTGTGTTTCTCTATAATTATACAACCTTTGCTAAATTTTTGAACTAGACCCCGATCACCCTAACATCAAAATTTAATCATTTTCTTTAACAAGTAGTTTATTATTTCCTTTCTTGTATATATTTATTTTCTTATCATTGAATGAAAGTACCTTTTTTATCATTTAATACTTTATTGTCATAAAAATTGGATTGATAGCCTCCTAGAAAGCATTATGCTTCTTGGATCTAGCTCACACTAGGAAATCCACTCAACCAACCATCTAACAACCCCATTTATAGTGTTTATTATAATTCATAGGGTATTCCTCCCTAGCCAAAGAGGAGTTCCCATATTCATTTGGATTCACGTGTGCATTCTACTAGGTATTCTTCTATACACCCTATTACTAGCTTTCTTTTATTTACTTTCAAAATTAATAAATAAAGAAAATAAACTGAAACATTTTGGCACACCTGGTGGGACCCTAGTGTCCTTTTCTTCCTTTAATATTTTTTCTTAAAATGAAATCTAAAAATTTATTTTTTGGGCTTAAAATAAACCTTTTACATCTATTTATTGCTTGTTGGTCTTAGTTCATCTAGTAACTTAGGAGGCAAAGTAATTTATCCTAGCTTTCACATTTGTGATCACACACTAAACCAAACCACAAAAATATTAACACACCAAAACATACCTGAGACAAGGCTTAGCTATGATTTCATCACCTATTGGTAACCTTACCCCCTCCTAACTATCCTACCTAGATTCCATTACCAACGGGAGAACTAAGTCAGCTCTCTAGTTGAGTATAAACTTTGAACTCAGTATATTTTGGCTAAGAACCTGACACTCTTATCACTGTGGGACCATTAAGTGAGGGGGTATGACCCAATATCAAGCCACATACCAAAGTTCCATATAGATTTTCTCTATTAAGTGCCTAAACAACATGAATCTAGCCATAGATTGCCTCTTTAGTACTTAATTTATATTCCAAATTCCTCTTCACACACTCTAAGGCATAAGCTAAAAGTGATCTAAAAGTAATCCTAGGATAAACACACTTTTAGTGTATTCATTGATTACTTTGAGTTATTTTTTAGTTTCTATTTATTTGAAGTATGATTTTTATCATAATATTCCACAATTTCTGATATGGTCTTTACCAGATAATAATTGAGAAATCAAACCAACCAAACACCACTACCATCATCTTCTTCTTCCATGGAGTAAACTTCTGATGTTGAGGTTTCCCCTCATTCTTCTCCCCTTCCTACCTAGATTTTAGTTATTTTTGAGGGTGATGTAGAATTCACTTCCTTTCTTGACAATAATCAGGTTGCCCTTCAACATTATCTTAATATCTTACCCAATTATACCTCTATTTATTTAGTCCCTCCAATAGATCCTCCTTATGGTATACTTGCCCATCTTATGGTGGGGGTTACCTCAACCCAACCCTCGCTAATACAAGCCTATTCTTCTTCAAGTATCCCATCTAATACCATTACCCAAACCCAATCCAATATTCTAAACTCAAATTAAACACCTCCTACCACACCCCACACTTCACATGTAGGTTCAACTCTACCTCTATTTACCCATACTCCACCTACCATGGGGTTATCTTTTGTCCCTACTTCTTCCCTTCCCTTTATCTCAACTAATCCACCAACTTCTACTCCATTTTACAATCTAGTGCTTTCTATACCTTAAATAATTCCACCTATCAGCACTAGAATCACCACCCAAACTCAACCTACCCAACCTCCACCTACCACCTCAACCATACCATTGAGTCAACCCACATCCATCCCCCAACAATTACTTATTAAAACCTATTAATATGGGTACATACCAACTTCCACTCAATGATTTATGCCAATCAGCTCTTATGTGTCACCATCTCAACATCTCATCACCACTTACCAATATGTGGCCTCTTCAGTGCCTTCTACCACCTATACTTATATAGCTTCCACTCAACCCCAATATAATCTACCCCTCAATTATGCATCTTCCCAACCTCAACTAGATTTGATCAAGATGCTAATGTAAAAAATGACTAATTTGGAATCATCTATTTCTAGATCTCATAAAATTTTATCCTATGACCAAATTTTCAATGAACCTATCCATCCATCTTTTCCCATCCACTCTTATCCTCCTCAATGGAAATTTCCTAAACTTTCTAAATTTCAAGGCAAGTAGGATCCCAAACAACATTTGAGAGCATTACATCACTCTTGTTACTTGATTTCATATGATGATGCTCTCCTCCTCCAAACCTTCCCAATGTCTTTATTAGGAGATATTATTTATTGGTATAACTCTCTCCCTACACATTCCATCTTCTCCTTCTCCCGATTATCCCAAATCTTTTTAGAACAATTCTCAGTAAACATAACTAAAAAGGTTTCCATAACTAGCCACTATTCTATCAAACAATTTGATGATGAGTCAATTATTAATTTTGTGGTAGATGGAGATGCCTCATCAATAAAATTTCCTTCACCTTACCCCAACCTAAATTAATTGAACATTTCTCTATGGTTGTGCTAAGCATATTTCACCCACTCCTAAAGTTCAAACTTTTGAAACATTTGATGAGGCATTCACCATGGCACAAAAACTTGAAAACCATGACATTGATGAAGGGAAATTGAAATTGTAAAATAAGAATTATAATTTTAAACCCAATGACCCTCCATCTAACAAAACCACCAACAAATCCAATACCAAGGAAAAAACATCCACAAATTTGATGGTTTATAAACTTCCCCACCTCCAACTATTAACCAATCACCTCAAAACAATTCTTCAAAATATTTTTATAAACAAAATTGAACTCAAAACCAAGCCCTTCCATGAAAATATGATCCCATTAGGGATTTATATTCATCTATATTGGATAATATACTCAAATATAACCTTATCCAAATTGCACCAATTAAACCACTGCAACAATTTGATTCCTCTTGCCCCAAACCTAGGTGGTATAATGAAAATGACCATTGTGCCTCTTACTAAACTCTTAGACATGACATTAATAGATGTAATACCTTTAAAATTCTTGTACAAAACCTAATTTATATTGGATAGATCATGTTTTATAACCCCAATGCATCTCCTAATCAACCTCTCAACATTTTATGTAAGCCTTTTCCAAATCATGCTCCTTCCACCCAGCATCATGACAATAAACTTGAATCATATAACTCACATGAGGCACATATAATAAATGTTATTATTAATGTGCTCATTTTTGAAGATATAATTACATATATCACCCAAATAGAGGAAACCAACCCACCATTTATTCCTTCAGAGACCCAACCTAAGGAATCAACCACCTTTCTCTCTGCACTTGGTGCAACCAAAACTTTATCTACCCCTCCTTTAGTGGAAACACCAAAAGATGAAATCATTGATTCAAACACTTCCTCCACCCCTCTAATCCAAGTGATATGACTACCTAATTATTTATATGACCAAGACAAAGAATCAACCATCCTAACTCTCCCATTGTGGAACCATTTATGACTTCTTTAGAAGCCATTCCCTAAGGAACCGTTGCCTCATCCACCCAATCACAACCTTTGTATCCTCCCACCAATACCAAAACCAAAAACATACATTCCACCAAAGATACCAATATTTCAACCATTCCTTCTTCACCACCCAAGGGCTTAAGCTTTGAGGCCAATGACCAAGGAATTACACCCATTTATAAGCCCTTCTCTAAGTTAGTCCAAAGTTTAGAGTTCACATCCCAACCTAACTTTGATAGAGCCACCTTTTGGAATCAACTTGGACTTCCTTATCAAATCAATTTTGATTCATCAAATATGATTGATTCTACAATTAAACCCATTATTATCACCCCACCAATTACCTTCTCTAAATTCATAAGTGAACCATCTCATACACCTTCATCTAAAATTGCCAAATCACCTTATGCTTCTTTCACCAAACTAATTAAGAATTTAGGGATTATTCCCACACCTAGTCACACTCACCCTCATTTGAGATTGGAATTAACCCCATCAAGCCCACCAAACCTAAATCTAATTACATCCATTAAGAAGTAAGGATTACCCAAACCTCCACCACAAAGTATTCCCATACCACCTCCTTCCAACCTACCTTTCATTTTAGGACCTCATCCTTCTACCATTCTTGTTACCTATTCTTCTTCTAATAAACCATCTCCTTTTTCTCTACCTATAGCCACCAAACCTTATATTTCTTTATCATTCCTAACCAACATATCCCCATCTACCTTCCCACATGTAAGCAAACGTTCATCATCAAAAACTTCCACATCCAAGTCACCAACCCCCAAGATGATCATATCCAAACAAACCCAACCAAAACCCCCAACCAAGATCATTCCTCTAACTATTTATTTCATAAATAAACCTATGCCCAATAAATTTCTCACCCCTCAAATTCAAAACCCCTTACCTAGAACAACTTTATTAGAGTCTTACACAACAATTTTTCAAAGGTTTTTGCAAACTTATTCCATTAGCTTGCCTCAAATTAAACCTTTTGACCCTAACCATCATAAAACAACTTGGTTTAATGATAATTTGATTTGTCTTTACCATAGGACTCATGGACATGATACAAAGAACTAGAAATCTCTCCAAACACTTATTCATAACCTTTTGGATGAAGATGATTTATTGGAAGAACCACCATTGAGCCCATTATCTACTCTATTACTTAACCAACCCATCTAACAAGAACCTACTCCCTCATGCTCACCTAATAGAAAAGAGGAAGAACTAAAAAAAATATCAAGTCCCCTTATCGAGACCATTCATATGGTTACCCATTCCTTGGTCCAATAGAAGGATAAGGTGAAAACCATTATAACCACCCCTTGGACTTACCCTTCGACCTCTCAACCTACCAACTGAAGCAAAGCACCTCCATTTATACCCTTGCAACCCTCAAAACCCAAAGTATCCATTTTGGGAGATCCACCTCCCAAACCTACTCCATTTATGAAATGGCTCGTACTAAAATAAATTCACCAAAAAATAGAGAAAATGAGCCTTTATGATCTAATCAACACTTCACCTCAACATCATTAAGTATTAATGGAGGCTCTACATTTCATAGATGTTTAACTAGTGATATACAAATTTTTACATCCTTTATTGGATCCCTCCACCAAGTTTCCCTTGTCACCTTTCATGATTTATAAATCCCACATTTTCATATTGAAGATCTTGATCCCTGACTCTTCTTCATAGTATACATCAATCAAACTCATGTCAAAAGGCTAATGATTGATGGACAAGCTAGTATCAACATCATCTCCTCCAATTCGTATGACCAACTTCAACTCCCCACAGACATCATGTCTAAGAGTACAAAATTCCTTCACTCTTTTAATGATACCTTGACAACCACCTTAGGTATCTTGGTGCTCCACATCTATTTGGGACCTTGAACCATTCCCAAACTATTTTACATTTTCAAGGCTGAGTTCTAATATAATTTTTTACTCAGATTCCCTTGGATCTATAAAATGGGTTCCATCCATTCCAATTTACATTGATGAATCAATTTGAGCATGAAGGAAAAGTTATAAAAATCAATAATATCTTTACTTCATGCAATATGACCTATCACCGTAATGATGTTCTTATTCATCTTTCATCCACCTTACAACTAGCTTCTAATCAAACTACCTCATCACTTACCATTGATAAAACTTCCCCCCACCATAATGATGAAGCATCCACTATGTCATCCATTCCTTCATCAAAAATTCTAGTGGAAGACCCCTTGAAATTAATAGTTTAATGATTGTCACTAGGGTAATATCAACTTTTAGCTTTAGATGCTTTCCCTATTCCACATGAATATGTGAATATTTAAAATGACCCTTCTTATGACCCCAACATCAAAACCATTCTCTCCTTTTGGCTTCCCAACAATCAAATGAATTTCATCTATGGGGGACTTGATTGACCACTTCTAGATCCCAACACCACTCCATGTGCCCAGCTCTTTACTTCTATCTTTTCTTACCTAGGCAACCCAACCTTTGCCAAAACCTACCTTTATCAGTTCACTTGAAAGCGATTTGGCCTTGGCTTTTAGGAGCAAGGACCTCATGAGTTTCCAATTATTAAACCCAAAAAGATTATGAGTTCTTTGGTCTTAGGTTTGAACCACTAGAAGAGCCCACATCACCAAAACCCATTGATACCACTACCAAAGAAATTCCACCTTCACCAACCCCATCTTCCCAATATGAGGAAATTGACATCATCCTAGCTAATTTTTTTAACCAAAACTATTAGTTTAGGTCCCCTAACCTATCTCAAGGATTTCCAAACTAAAACCATTCCTCTCATTCACCCATAAATTATTAAATGTGATTCTCCCACCATCAACACCATTCAACATCAAGATGATAATTCTATTCTAACCTACCTAGGTGTAGGGGATTACTCTATCCATAAATATTGACCTCTTGAGAATAAAACAATGATAAATGAATCAACCATTGATACACATTTGAGAACTCAAGAGAACCCTTGCATCATCAAAATCAGCCAATCTTTAAATTTTGTGGAGTAAAAAGATTACCCTTCTTTCTTTTGTGACCATAACATAGTGTTTGCTTGGTCTTTTCAGGACATGCCTAGAATGGATTCCTCTATCACTCTCCATACCACTATCACTCATCTTGAGGTTAAGCCATTTGATCAAAACCTTCATTGTATGCATCCCCATATAACTCTTTTTGTCAAACGAAAACTTTAAAACCTTCTATCCATTAACTTCATCCAACCCATTGACTATCCACAATATGTTTCTAATATAATTCCCATCACCAAGCCCATATGGGGCCTTTGCCTCTACATTTAATATCATGACCTCAATATTGCCTACCTTAAAGATGATTTTCCTCTACCTAATATCAACCAACTTATTTATCTCATGGTTGGCCATGAAATATTCTCTCTCGTGGATGGTTTCTTAGGATATAATCAAATCTTGATTGCCCCTAAATATTAACATAAAACTTATTTTATCACCCCATGGGGAAAATTTTGCTATAGGGTCATGCCCTTTGGACTAAAGAACATAGGGACAACCTATTAGAGGGACATAAGCTATATCTTTCATGACCTCATCCATAAGATTGTAGAAGATTATGTGGATGATCTCCTAGGGAAATCCAAACATCACCAAGACCACCTAATTGTTTTCATCATCATATTCAGATGATTAATCCATTAAAATATCAAACTCAATCCCAATAAGTGTATCTTTGGAGTCTTATCAAGAAAACTCCTTGGCTTCATCATCTCTCTTCATGGAATTGATATAGACCCTGCCAAGGTCAAAGCCATTTTGGAGATGTTTCCTCCTACCAACCTTACCCAACTATATAGCCTATAAGGTAGAATTCAATCCATTTGATTCTTCATCTCCCAACTATCAGACAAATGCCAACCCTTCCACCACCTCCTCAAGAAGGATGTTTCTTTTAAGTGGACCAAATAATGCCAACAAGCCTTTGACTTGATTAAGGAGTACCTTTTATCTCCACCTGTCTTCACCCCTCTTAAAGATGATCAGCCCTTTTACCTATATATCTCCACCATAGACCATTCCATCAGTGTAATGCTCATGCATCATGACAAATAAAATAAAGAGCATGCTATCTACTACATCAGCTACACCTTAATCAAATATGAAACCTGATATACCCGTCTTAAAAAACTTTACCTTGCCTTAATCTTCATAGCCTCACAAATACATCATTATCTTCTTAATCACAAAACCTATATCATCACTAACATTGAGCCCATCAAGTATATGCACTCAAATCCATATCAAAACCAATATATGGCTAAGTGGCTCATGATTTTACCTAAGTTAGATCTTGAGTTCTTACCAAAAAATTACATTAAAGGATATGTCATTGTTGACCAGTTAGCCAAAGCTCCTCTACCTGATAATCAACCAATACCTCTTACCTTTCCCAATGAGTATATTGCAACTCTTTCCCAAGAGGAATCCTCCCATTAAATGACCATGTTTTTCAATGGATCAAAGTGCTAAAATGGTGGAGGTGTTAGAGTAATCCTCATTTCAATTAATGGAGAAGCACTTTCTCTTTCCTTTAAACTTGACTTCAATTGTAAAAATAATGTAGCTAAATATGAATCCTTAGTCATAGGTTTCCAAACTGCCCTATCTTTGGGAGTCAAAATAATTAGTATCTTTGGTGACTGCCAACAAGTCATCAACTAGGTCAATAGATCTTATTAGTAAAAAAATGATGTCCTATTAAAGTATAAACAACTTGTAGATGTACTCTTGGCATAATTTTATCATTACACCATCTGATCAATTCCTCAATCCACCAATAAATTTATAGACACCATGGCATCTCTCACTTCCCAAATTCCATCCCAACCAATTGAATCTCAACTATTTAGCAGCATTCATCATTTTATCATACATTTATATATCAATTTAGACCTTCTAACCATTTTTAATAAATAAATATCACCTTCTGACATTTGGTATGATCAAACTTTCAATTACCTTAACCTTGGTATTCTCCCTCCTAATCTTTCAAAGAATGCCCATAGAGTTTTTACCTGGGGTACTTCTTGTTACACCATTCTAGGAGGAATACTTTACAAATGAGGTTTTAATGGCATCTTTTTCCATTGTCTCTATAATCATGAGGCCTCTCATGCCATCAAAGAAGTCCATGATGGCATCTATGGGGGACACTTTAGTGACCTAGCTGTTGCCAAACATATTCTTCACCTAGGCTACTATTAGCCTACACTTAATCAAGACTATTGTGACTATGTCAAGAAATGCATCAAGTGTCAACAACATGTTAAACTTCATTATGAACCTCCTCATGATCTTCAATTATCTCAATATTAGTGTCCCTTATCATAGTGGGGCCTTGACCTTATTAGGTAAATCAACCCCCATTCTTCATAATAACATCAATATATCATCACTACTATAGAGTATTTCACAAAATGGGTGAACGACATCCCACTTATATCAACCAAAGCTGAAAATATCATTAAATTCATCAACCACCACATCATTTATCACTTTGATGTCCCCTATAAAATCATTAGTTATAATGATAAGTCCTCTAAAAATTAGAAATTACAAGATCTTTGTGATTATTTCAGCATTAATTTAAGCTTTTCCTTGCCTTATCATCCACAAGCTAATGGATAATCAAAATCTTCTAATAAAACCCTCATAAAAATTCTCACAAATGTCATCATTACTTCTATTTAAGATTATCATTTCCATTTCCCTTTTACTCTATAGCCCTATCACACTAGTATTTGAACCACTATGGGTGTTACACCTTTCTCCCTTATCTTTGGAGCCAAGGTAGTCTTGCCTCTTAAATTCCAAATTCCATCACTTCTCATATCCTTGCATGAAATCCTATTTGAAAGTGAATATAATCAAGAATACCTCACATGCCTAGAGATTTTTGATGAGCATCGCCTTGCCACGTTAATTCATCTTCATGTCTATCTAGAGAGAATCAAGTATGCATATAACAAACATTTGAAAAAATGAGAATTCAAAATCAGAGACCTCATCCTTAAAGAAATTTTAACATGTAACTAACATGGAGAAGACCAAGAAAGGCAAGTTTGTTTTTAATTGGTTAGGTCCCTACATTATAACCCATAAGTATGGATCTATTGCTTACCATTTGTCCTCTCTCGAAGGCAAACCATAACTTGAGCCTATCAATGCTTCCCATCTACATCCTTTCTATTGTTAAAATAGGATAGATCTCACGTATGTGTCTAACTTAAGCTCATCCATTGGTTCATGAGACATTTTAATCCCTCTCATCTGCATTTCCCTTTTTCTATTGGGAACAATTGATTACAACTTAGAACCATATGATTCATCCATCATAGATAAAACTTAATCATAAGTATGGGTATCTCAACTCTACCCATAACATGGTTATCATGGAAAATTTTCATCTTTCAAAAGATGGAATCCCATGGTTAGTTATTTCTCAACCCATTAACCTTTTATGCTAAAAATATTACCTCCATATGGGTAGACCTTGAAACCTAACAAAATTGTCCGTGTCTTAATTTGCATTAACAATCATATCATTGCAAACTACTCCCTTGAAGGATAGCTAACTAATAATTCAAAGTTGCTTAAAATAAATTGTTCCCTTAAAGGAAAACTCTAAAGATCAAAATTTTAGACCACTACCTTAAAGGATGGCTAAACATTAATTATTTAAAGCTTCCCACATCGATCAACTTTAGTAACATACTACAATAGTAAAAGTAATAAAAAAAACTCTATCAAAATCAATATAAGTAAGCCATAATCATCTCTTAGATATACCATTGGTAGACTTCCTACATCAATCAGTCTACATAGTATCCCATCATGACACAATCAGATTTTATACATGGCATTAGTAGACTTCCCACATTGATCAGTCTATATCTCATAATCAGGAATGGACTTATCTACTATGGCTCTTTGTCACTTATAGAAGGGGCAAGCTAACCCACATCAGGTTACCATTCACCCACTTAACATTAAACCTCCTACCTATCACCCATATCTCCTTCACTCCTCTCTAAACTCAAGGGACTACAAGATAAATACAAATTGATCAATCTGCCCTTCTTATCAATCAAATTATGCTCCTATAAATTAATTGATGGGCTTGTGTTCACTAAGTCAACCCAGCTTGGTTTCTTACTGATGGGTTCTTACTAATAAGAGCAACATGCCTCTTCCTTATCCATTTCTTATGACATGATAACATGTGTGACTTTCTTTGTTTACTTTCAACATGGCCAAACATTCTCATGACCATAATAGGCTACACCCTCTCCTACCATAACATCAAAACAATACCAAAAATGTTATCATATCAAGTCAAACCTATCCACTATGTTATCACATATTACCAATAATTTTTTTTATATATCTCAATGCATTAACAAAATATCATCACATCCACTATTTAAACTAACTTAAATTAAACATTCTATAAGTCTAGTCACTGCATTATCATCATTATGCCCTAACTAGCCAATCAAAATAAACATAATCATAACCAACCCCATCACATCATCATGTGATCATCAAAGACATCATGACCATCATACACATATATCCTCATAATCATAAATAAAAATAAACATCATAATCAACATAATAATAACATCATCATACCTAAACTAATAAATTATAAATGATAGGCATAAACCATAATCATGATCATAATCATCAACATCATACTTAACATCATCATCATAAACATAACCATAATCATAATATGAATAATCATAAACCACATAAGCATCCACAATCCACGTGATCAACATGAGCACAAACAACATCATAAACCTAATCATAAACCTCATCATAATACAAAATGATACATGTTATAATGTATGTCTCTCTAATAAATACATCTTGCATCATCAGTGCGTAGGCCACTATCAAAATATACATCATAAAATTATCATATCTCAAGGCCCTAGGGTACTAGAACTAGAACCACCTACACCTACCCCACCATCTAGTGGGGGAACCCTTGATGTACCTACCTACACCACTATTAATGCCCACTAAATTGGTGTAGGTACTATTAGACCCCCAACCAGGTTGGCCCTATACTCCTTGTATCTCATTACATCTAGCACCATAACCTCATAATATCTAAGCTCTTACATGGTGTAAAGATACCATGTCCTCATAACTAAGTCAGTTTGTCTTCTTCTTACTGTGGTCACCCCACCTCTCTATCTCAAAGAATCCTTCTCCTACATAACCAATCTAAGAGTGGCTCTTTCTTGATCATTTTCACCCATCAAATTGGAAACCTATCCCTATAAAGTGACTATTTATGATTGTAACATAGTCACCTATCCTTGTAAACTTTTCAATTGGGCCTATGCCTTAACAAGGGTTGTTATTGTTTAGTCATCTAGTCTTCCACCTTGTACCTATGTAAGATCAACATCCATGGGATACTATCCCCCATCTCCCCATACAAAATATATGTCCACATACCTAGCCTAGTACCATCCCATGTATCCATCAGTAACTCCCACATCATCTATGGGATATCTCATTAGAAGCTCCTTATAATCCAACATGATAATATGTAGATGTAGCTTTAGAAGTGGGTACTTTGCATCCTCCTTCCTATACCAAGGAACATCTGGTGGTATATCCTATACTAAGATAAACTATCTCTAGACTCAATCTACTAGGATACACTCAGTCTTTCCATGTCATCTCCCATAAACCCATTACCAACTCTATAATGATAGAGTGTGGTACCTATAACCTGTCTAAAGGGGCCAACTCACATAAGGCCTCCATATAATGTATATTATCACCAAGCCCTCTAGGGCATATTAGAACCAATTTATATCTCTAATTCCACCACCATATCCTAAAAGTGCATAATCACCTCACCACCTCATGAAACCAATCCTGTAGTTAGTCGACACATACCCATACCAAGGTATCCCAAGTGGTCTTAGTACCATTATGTGCTCATATGTCTAGTAGTGGAGTATGAATTTGATGTTGATCCCATATCATCTCCACACTTTGAAGGCTAAAATATCTCTATATATCTTCACTAGTAACACTGGGGCTCATCTAAATACCATCCTCCCTAGAATTATCTTTGTCAACACTCCCAATAACAAACATGGAAACTAGCCACTACTTGAATCCAACACCATGAAATAAGACATACCCATCATCATCATGATCAAAAGACATTTATCCTACGAGGCCTTCTATTATAAGGGCCCATAACATACTCCACCATTATGGTACCTACCTTGGGTCTAGTCAACTCCATAAATCAAATCTATGAAGTAATCCCACTCATCACTCTCAATGTGGTATATCAACTCCCACCAAATTATAAGTTGAGTAATCCTATGGACATCCTCCTATAGTATCAACATCTCCCTAGTCAGTAATAGGAATGTGTTTTTGGTAGGATCCCATCTCTTAATGAGTGCCATAATCATTATTTCATCCTAAATTAGGTGTTGGTAATGCCTCATGGACCCTAGGCCAACATCCTCCATCTACCTCTACTTGACATCTATCATCCCATCTCGAACCTCTACAAATATCTTTAAGACTCAGTCCCTCATTTGGATCCAGTCATGGGCCTACAAAACATAGTCACATTATCATCAAAATTTCTGATCTTACCTATCTATTTCACACTCTCTACCTTATTTCACTTCTACTTTGACCTTCACCAATTTCTATGCACTTTAACCTAATAATCAACATTTAACCATTATCACAAAAATACTACAAAACTTTATATCTTATATAACCACTTTAACATCTTTCACAAAATACCTCTTTCACACTCACTCCAATTCATATACATCTTTACACCTACTCAATGCTTTAACACCTTCCCCTTTTAACATTTTTTTAACCTTTTCATTGACCAACCACTGATGGTTCTTAGAACCATCAATGGCCCTTATGCAATATGGCCCCCTAGGGTTGACTATTGATGATTGGGTCAAACCATTGATAGTCATTATGTGATCACCGATAGTAAAACCCTTCAACCTCCTCCCCCCAAATCATCCCAAAACCTTCAACACAACTAATATCTAATATAATAAACCTATCTTACTCCTCCTCAAACTATCTAAACCCCCTTCCCCCAAATTTCCTTTTTTTACCACACATTTTCCCATTTTACCCACTTTAAAAACAACTAGGGCATCAAGTCCTAGGCCTATTCATATCAACACCTCTATACATTTTAACCTACCCATATTCTCATCTACCACTTTTGTATTCCTCAACTATAACTATTTTATATAATTTTAGACAACCCCTACCTCATTCTATGATCGATGGTGTGGTCAAAGTCCTCATACCACTACTCAGTTGCATCCTTATCCTACCTCTATTTTTCAAATGCTTGAGCACACACACTAACCCAATAAACTACCTTCACATTAGCATGCTCACCACTTAATTCATCAAGATCACTCAATCACTAGAAATAAATCATCTAGAGTAAAAATGGTAAAGAAGACTTATGCTTTTTACTTTTTATCATTTAACTTTTTAGGGTTTTACATTGACCATCAATGGTCATGGTGACTATCGATAGTTGACCTTAAGGGTAACCATAACTATTGATGGTTTGATCCCTTACTCTTATACCTACTTTTCCAACATAACCACTCTCACACACCTATCTTAGCTAGAACTACATTTGGCCTAAATTTCCTCTTAAACTCTATATTTATGGAACTATGTAGGCAACATAAACTTGCCTAATGTAGTTAGAGTTAGCTCGACCACCCCTCACCCTACCTAATCCCCTACCCACCAATTATCACACCATGTCCCCCTTGATGTTGTTTATTTTTGGAAATGTCCCTTCACATGTTTTTCATTGACTTTGCATGGTCCTTTGATCACACCAAAAAAAAATTCCAAGTTGACTATTTAAACTTTATACCACCTCGTGTATGACCCAACCACTTATTTTGTTTTGTAGGAGCATTTCCTAACTTGGATACCTACAACCAATCTCAACCATGTCTAGATAGATCTATAGGCATAACTTGATCAACTATGACCAATTTTGTGGATTGGTTACCCTTTCTTTTGAATAACCTTATAAATTTCAATCTTTTCATGATCTTGACTATCACTCTTAGTAACATTTTATGTGTGGGTTTGTATCTCATTTATCAAACCCCGACCCACTTTAATTTTTACCTCAATCATCTCTTAGTTTTAGGGGGAATACCTCCTCCCATACTTGAGGAAACAAAACCTATACTTTGACACCTCCTATTTTTATTCTCTTACTCAAAGATACACAACAAAAATGGGAAAAATGAAGACACCTAAAAATTGCACATGATAGTATTTGATGTCACACTACTTTGGACCCTTATTTGACCTTATGTCAAGTACACCACCTAGTCCACTAAGACTTGTTTACAACTTAATACCCCCCCAACCTAATGCATCATTTAATTCACCATTTTTTCCCCAATTCTCCTCTACCCCCTTGATCATCGATGATTATCCTAATATAAAAAATTGGCCTAACCATCCATTATTGGTTCCCCAAACTTGCTTTAAAACTTTAAAGCATTATCAGCTCTTGTGCAAGATTAGTAACTTCTAGAATGGAAATTTACCTTTAAATCAAGATTTTATGATGAAAAGGATTGTCAAATTTATTATACATCAAATTAATAACTCCCCCAATCTCATTTAGTAACTTTTTTCTTATAAAAAAAGATGATAAGGAAGTGAAAAGGGATCCACAATAAAGTAATTTACATTCAAGTTATCTTGTAGGTATCTAGCATCCTTTTAGGTATTAAATAATTTCATTAATGACCTGAAGCTCTATAAAAAACACATTCAAATTCCAAAAGTGCCATCACTCTGGCCAAATTACTCTATGATCCCTTCACTAAGCTTCATGTATCTTATACTTATTTTCTTTAATTTATCCTATTTCTAATCTCTCTATCTTATCAGAGTTACCAGTACCCATTTCCCACCTTATAACCTTGTAACCAAATCACTACTTGACCAAATTTATAATCTATACTTTCTATTATGGTCATCCCCCAAATAGACACATGCAATCACCGATGGTCACCAAACCATCAATAGTTAGATCCAACCATTGATGGTCACCTAACCACCAATGATCAACCCCAATTGCTGATGGTTCCCCTAACTATCAATGGTTTAATATGGCATACATTTATATAAAACCATTTTCACCCATTTACCCCTAATCAAACCCCATTTTCTATATTTCCCTCTAATCATATGACCTTTTTTTATTTTTTAAACCAAACCCCGACCACCCTAACATCAAAATTTAATCATTTTATTTAACAAGTAATTTATCATTTCCTTTCTTGCATATATTTATTTTCTTATCATTGAATACAAGTACCTTTTTTATTATTTTAGACTTGATTGTCATAAAAAGTGGATTGAAAACCTTCTAGAAAGCATTATTCTTCTTGGATCTAGCTCATGCTAGGTAATCCACTCAACTAACCATCTAACAACCCAAATTCTAGTGTTTCTTCTAATTTGTAGGTTATTCCTTCCTAACTAAAGAGGAGTTCCCACATTCATTTGAATTCACGTGCATATTCTACCAGGTATTATTTTACATACCCTATTACTATATTTCTATTATTTGCTTTAAAAATTAATAAATAAAGAAAATAAACTGAAACACTTATTTTTGAAAGATTTACCATTATTGATGATGATATTATGGGGAACACCAAAATGATAGATGATTGATGAAGTCAGCTATCTTGTTAGATTTGGTCAAGATGAGAGTAACAGCCTCCATCCATTTGGTGAAATACTTGATGGTGGTGATTATGGATTGGTGATACTATGAAGAATAAGGATTAATTCCCCAATGAGATCGAGGCCCCATTGTGATAAGGGATAAAATTCCTTGGATACTTGAAGGTCATGAGTGAATACATGATGTAAATTAGCATGCTATTTACATTTAACACACTTTTTTACATAATCATAATATTATTAGTTGAGGGTGGGCTAATAGTAGCCAAGGTAAAGGATATGTTTAGCGATAACTAAACTAATAAAGTGTCCCCCATAGATCCCATCATGCATTTCCTTGATAACATGGGAAGCTTCATGACTACATAGATAACAGAGAAGGAAGTTGGTGAAGCCTCATTTATAAAGGATTCCCCCTAGTATGGCATAACAAGAGGTACTCTGAACAAAATCTCTTCAAACATTCCTAGAGAGGTTAGGAGGAATAATGTTGAGGTTGAGGTAGTTAAATTTTTTCTCATACCAAATGTCTAAAGGATATTTATCCACACTACAAGGGGTAGGGAGGTTAGATTTTATATAATAGGGAATGATAAATTGATGAATGGTAACAAAGAGCTTACAATTGTTAGGTTGAGATGGGATTTAGGAAGTAAGGGAAACCATTATATCTATAAATTTATTGGTAGATCATGGAATAGACTAGATAAGGTAATGATCAAATGATGTTAAGAGTACATCTACTAGTTGTTTGAAATTTTTCAAGACATCATTCTTACATTGGTAAGATCCATTAACCTAGTTGACCATAAGTTAGGAATCACCAATGACACTAATCATCTTAACTCCCAAGGCTAAAGTAGTTTAGAGACCTATTACTAGGGTTGTATATTTAGCCATATTGTTAGTGTGCTCAAAATCAAGTTTGAAGGAAAGGGGAAGAGGTTCACCATTAAGTGGAATGAGAATAACTCTAGAACCCCCATTGTACTGGCATGTTGAGCCATCAAATAACATGGTCATTTGATAGATGGGATCCTCTTGAGAAAGAGTCATGATGGAATCATCTTAGAATATAGGCAAAAGTGGTTGGGTGTTTAGTAAAGTATATTTTTCTAATTTATCAACAATGACTTTCCATTTTATTTACTTCTACTAGAGGAAATTAAGGTCAAACTTAGCTAGGAACATGCACCACTTAGCCATACACTAGTTTTGGTATGGTTTAAAATGCATGTACTTGAGTGGGTCAGTGTTGGTGATGACAAAGGTTTTACGATTGAGTAGGTAATGATTAATTATGGAATCCATAAAGAATAAGGTGAGACAAAGTTTTTCAAAATGGGTGTACTAAGTCTCATACTCTATAAGTGTTTGACTTATGTATTAGATAGCTTTCTTTTTGTTTTGTTCATCATGGTGATTAAACATTGCCTCTAAGGAATGGTCAGTGGCTAAAATATAAAGGTAGGAGGGTTGGTCCTATTTAGAAGGGATAAGAATGAGTGGAGAAATAAGGCATTCTATTGGTGAATTAAATGTTTATTGATAGTCCTTAGTTAACTTAAAAGATATATCTTTCTTGAGAAGATGGTGAAAGGGTTAACATCTATCTAATAATTGGGAGATGAAGTGATAGATGGATTGGAGCTTCCCCTATAGGCTATGAAGTTTCTTAAGGTGGGTTTCAGGTGGAATGTCAAAGAGCACTCTAAATTTGGTAGAGTCTATGTTGATTCCTTAAAGAGAGATGATAAATCCAAGAATATTTCTAGATAAGACCCCAAAAACACATTTATTGGGGTTGAGTTAGACATGGAAATGGATTAGGCATTCAAATATAATTTTGAGAATGTCAAGATGATCCTCATGATATTTGGATTTCCTAAGGAGGTCATCTACATAGTCCTCTATGATTTTATGGATGAGATCATGCAAGATATAGGTCATTACATGTTGGTAGGTTGTTCCAACATTCTTTAGACCAAATGACATGACCCTATAGTAGAAGGTTCCCCATGGGGTGATAAATCAATTTTTATGTTTATCTTTGTGATCAATAAATATTTGATTATATCCCAAGAAATAGTCCATGAGAGATAACATCTTGTGGCTAGCTATAAGATCAACAAATTGGTTAATGTTAGGCAAAGGGAAATCATCCTTTAGACAAGCAAGGTTGAGGTCACAAAAGTCAATACAGAGGTAAATTCCCCCTATGGTTTTGGTGTGGGAATGATATTATAAACCCATTGGGGGTGGTCAATGGGTTGGATGAATTCAATGGATAAAATATGGTAAAGCTCTTCTCTAACTAAAAGTGTGATACAAGGGTACATCCTATGAAGCTTTTACCATGTAAGCTTATCATCGAGATGGTTGAAAATATTGTAGAGGTCTATGGAAGGGTCAATTTTGGGCATATCATAATAGGACCAATCAAATTATATGATTTTTTCATGAATTAAGGAAGGGTAATCCTCTTACTCTATAGAATATAAGGATTGGCTAGATCAGAAGGTTTTTGGGTTTGATGAAAGGTAACTCATGGGGTCCATGTTCATAATTACTAAGGCCAAATCCCTTCTAAGAACACTTGTGAAGGTACAATTTGGCAAATATGAGTTTGTCCATATAGGATAAGTCATAGGTAAATGGTTAGGTGGAAGAGGTAGTGGTAGAAGCAAAAAGTGGATAATCAAGTCCCCCATAGATCAAATTGGTTTTATGGTTGGGAAGCCTAAAAGGAATGATGGCTATAATATTGGGGTCATAACTAAGATCATGGTCAATATTCCCATACTCTTGAGGAGTAGGGAAGGTATCTAAGGCTAAAATATGATACTTCCTAAGAGAGAGACATTAGAACATGGGTTCCATGAGGTCCTTTATGGGGATTTGAGAAAAAGGGATAGAGGAGCTAGTTGAAGCTTCATTGATGATACTGGTGGAGTTGTTATTTATTGGTGGTGAGGTGGATGATGGAGGAAAAATAACATATTTGGGTTGATATGTCATGTTTCAAGATGTGAAATCACTAGGGTCAACTTGTATGTTAATGACCTAACCCTCATGTTAAAACTTGACACATCTATGCAAGGTGGATGGGACATAACTCATGACATGGATCTAAGGACATCTAAGTAATACATTATATTGAAACTCAACTTATATAATGTAAAAGAGCTTTGGAATTGTGTGAAGTCCCAAGTGGATGTGGAGGATGACTATCCCCAAAGTAGTGGCCATAGTATCCTTAAAGGATTAAAAAACTTATGCAATTTTTGACATGACATTCTTTATAAATTAGAGTTGGTCATAAGTATGAGAGGAGATAATGCTAATACTAGCACCTCCATAATTCATCACCCTTTTGATGTAGGCATAATTGATGTGTGTAGTGATGAAGAGGGGAGGATCAAGATCCTTAAGATGGATAGAAGGTACCTCTAAATCCTAAAACATGAAAAATGTAGAAACTTGAAGGAATCTAACAAAATATGCAAGAGGTTAGAGTCATGGGGTTATACCTATATAGGTTTCAAGGCCTCTATCAGTGATTGGTGATGATGGGGTCAGGTGCTGATTAATTCATATAATCTCATCTTCATTAGGCTTGGTGAAGTTGTTTCAACACTACATACTGAATAGATTCAGAAGGGTTGGAGGGAGAGGCACCCAAAATAGATATTTTGGGTTTTGGTGAAGGTGAATGCGAGACTATTTGGGTTCGGATGGAAGGTTGAAGAATGGAAGGGCATGTCTATGGAATATACATTTTGGCCTTTCCCTTATCCTTTTGTTGGGTTAAATATTAGGTAACCATATGGATATTGTGGATGAGGGGAAGTGTTGGGCTAGATGCTTGCTTCAGTTCCTCCTCACTCTTAGGTGAGAGTGGGGGAGTGGGTAAGTGTTGGGTAGGTTTTTTTGGTGGTTGGTTTGGTAATGGGATTAAGGGAGGTTCATCTGATAATAGATCATCCTCATCCCATAAGTTATGGATAAGTAATTGGAGAGCTTTTCAGTTCTCTATGTCATGTTTAGGTGTCCTATAATATGAGTAGATTAGACTGTCATTGAACCAAGATGTTTTGGGAATTGAAGGTTCAAAGGGTTTTATAGGTGGTAGGATTAAGGAAGAAGTTTTAAACAACCTTTATAAAATGGTTGAATAAGATTCAATTAAATATGTTGGAGGTGATGGTTTTTTTGTTTTTAGGGTGGGAACCTTCTTAGGAATAGGATTCACCATAGAAGTTGTAGGTGGTGGAATGGTTTTGGTAGGTGGTTTTAGTTAGGATTACTTGGTTGTGGTTGATTTTGAGGTGGAGGGTTTAGATGTGGATGATGAAGGTTTGGAGGTAGGTGGAAAGGTAGAGGTAGATAGGTTGGTTAATAATGATGGGGAGTTTGATGATTTGGAGGGTGTAGGTGAAGATAGAATAAATGAAGGAGGTGTGGTTTGGGTAGTTTTGGGAGGGTTCACCTTTTTGGTATAAGGATGAGATCCTAAGATGGTAGAAGTATGTGGTCCTAAGATAGAAGGTAAGAGGGAAGGAGGTGGTATGGTTTTGGTTTGAGGTGGGAATTTGGGTGGTTCCACCTTCTTAGTTGGTTTGGTTAAGGTTTTATTTGGTAGATTAGATGGGGTTAAGTCTAATTTCAAATATGGGTGAGAAAAGTTAGGTGTAGGAAGTATTCCTAGATTCTTGATAGGTTTGGTTATATAGGTGTAAGGGGATTATATAATTCTAGATAGGGGTGGTTTGGATGGTTCCCATATGGTTTTTGAGGAAGAGGTGTTTGATGAATGGATTGAGGTGATGATATGTTTTGTGGTATATAAAAGTGAGGTTAAAGTTTCATGTTTGTTTTGATAGGGGAGCCTAAGATAATTCCAAAAGGTGGCTCTATCTAGATTGGGTTGAGAAGAAAACTCTAGGATTAGGACCAATTTAGAGAAATTTTTGTAAATTGGTTTGATTCCTTGGTCATTAGATTAAAGATTAATCCCATAGGTTGAAGTGAGGGAGTGGTTTGTTCACCTTTGTCCTTGATGAGAGGTTCCAAGATTTGAGAGGATGTTTCCCCCATGGGAGGAGTAGATAAGGTGATCTATTATTTTGGGATGGTTTTTAAAGAGAGAATGGGTGGTTTTATGATAGGGGAGGAAGGTGTGATGGTCTTTAGTGAAGGAACAAAGGTGTTTTCTTCCTTTTTTTGGGTATCCAAAGGAATGGTGGGTAATTCTACCACTTCAATAAGTGGAGTATGGGAAGATGTAGTTAAGGAAATGGTTGCCTCCTTTGGTATTTCTTGTTAGGTTGTGGAGCTAAAATCTTCAACTCTTTGCAAACAGTAGGAATAGAAGGTTGCTAAGATCCAGGAGCACCAGCATCGGCATCAGGACCAACGTCAGTCATGACCAGTGCAAAAGGCCACCAGTGATGGCAGGGAGTCGACCGATGTTGGCAGAACCAGACAAGCAGGGACCGGCATCGGTCCCCTGTGTGTTCCAAAACTATTCATTGCACAGACAATTAGTTAAGTGAACGAAGAGTTTGCATGTAAAGACCAGTTAGAGTCTTGAGCTGCAAGGATAATTGTCTAAATTAAGAGTCTAAGTTATTGTTTAAGTTAGGGATCTATTTATAGACCCATTGGCATGTATTGTATAAGTATGAGATAGAAAGGAAGAGTTCCTTCTATTTTTGTAAGATCATTGACTTGCAACTTGTTGCAAGCTCATAGGGGATCTACATGTAAGTTTGGTCTGTTGAATTGCAGGTTGTAGGTTTATGGGAGATCAACTTGAAGTGTTATAGAGTGCTTGGTGTACCGGCAGGGTTATTACTAACTGGTTGGAGAGGTGAACACCAATTCTGTGTGTGAGTTGGTTGTTGGGACCATTTTTGTGTAGGAGAGTGTTGTGTAGAAGAATTACTATACACTTGAGGTGTGGAAAACCTCTGTAAGGTGGAAGAGTGTGGCAGCTCTTTGTAGTATTCTTTTCTGTAAAGTGTTAATACAAGATAGTGTATTGTCTCTCATATTCTGTGTTATTGGTGAATTCTAGTTACTTGTGTTTCTGGTTATTTTTGCATATTCAATTGCTTATATTTGGTAATCATATTGTGCTCTTTCTGAGGAGCAAGATCCTAACAAGAGGAATCAGAATAGGTGTGTTTGTTCTTGGATTCCCCCTACAATTGGTATCAGAGCTTTTGGTTGGGATACTAACAGATTGGTTTAGATCTGGGTAGTGTGTTTTGATTATAGGTTACTCATAGGGTTTCTATTTGAGTGGGAGTTGAGCAATGGCAGAAGACAATAAGCTACGAATGGAAAAGTTTAATGGCAAGAACTACCAATTATGGAGGATGCAGATTGAGGACTATCTGTACCAGAAAGATTTATACTTACCATTGGGCGGGGTTAATTGCAAACCCTCGAGTATGAAGGATGAAGAATGGGAGGTTCTTGATCGGAAGGCTTTGGGATCTATTAGATTGAGTCTTGCATCATCTGTGATTTCCAACTTATCACAGTGTAAGACAATGGTGGAGTTGATGGAATCTTTAGCAAATTTATATGAAAAACCCTCAGCTTCTAATAAGGTATTTCTTATGAAGCATTTATTTAATTTGCAAATATTGGAAGGTGGATCTGTTCATAGCCATCTTAGTGATTTCCATGGTTTGATAAACTAGTTAAGTTCAGTCAATATTGTATTTGATGATGAAATTAGAGCTCTCTTAATCTTGTGTTCATTACCTAAAAGTTGGGAAGGTTTGGTAATGGCAGTTTCTAACACTGTGTCTGCTTTAAAAGTCTTAAAAGTGGATGATGTTGTGAGTGTGATCTTGAATGAAGAGATACGCAGGAAAAGCACAGGTGAATCATCAGGAGATGCTTTGAGTGTTGAAGGTAGAGGAAGGCAAAGAGAGAAGATAGAGCGTGGGAGATCAAGGTCAAAGATAGGCAGAAGATCCAAGTCCAGGTATGGCAGAATAACCTACTGGAAATGTGGAAAGCAAGGGCACTTAAAGAGAGATTGCAGATCGGGTGAAGATCAGCATGAAGGACATGGAGAAGAAGCAGATGTTGCAGATTACATTGCACAGGATGCTCTGCTATGTTCTTTGGATAAAGTAGAATCTTGGGTTTTAGATTATGGTGCCTCTTTTCATGCATCCCCACATAGGGAATTTTTTCATGAGTATGTCCAGGGAGACTTTGGAGAAATTTGTGTAGGGGATGGTAAGCCTTGTCAGATGGTTGGCAAAGGAAAAGTGAAGCTGAAATTACAAACAGGTGACACATGGGTGTTAAAGGAGGTCATGCATGTCCCAGTTCTGGAGTGGAATTTGATTTCTGTCAGAAGTTTGGGTGATGAGGGTTACACAGTAACTCTCACAGCAGACTCTTGGAAGGTTACCAAGGGTACACTTGTTGTAGCTAGAGGTAAGAAAGTAGGTACACTTTATCTATCTACTTGTATTATTGATTCTCTTTCTGGGTTATCTACTTCAACTGTAGATTTAGAGATGTGGCTTAATAGGCTTGGTCACATAGATAAGAAGGAGATGCTTGTTCTTGAGTCAAAGAGTATGCTTTTGGATTTGGAAGGCATGGATCATGGTTTCTGTATGCAGAAGAAGAAGGTGAAGTTTCTTGAGGAATCCGATGTTAGTGACAAGAATAGGAAAGCCTTGGTTTTCAAGGAGAAGGTGACAGACAGAGTTCAGCACAAGATGCAGAGGAATTTTGAGCAGAGCAAGGGTGATTTGGACAAGGGTTTGATCCAAAAGGAGCTCACAGGAAAAAGTTAGGTCTCATTAGAAAAACACAGAGACCGAGGTCGGCAGGAAAATTGACGTCGGTGTCCAAACAGGGACCGACATCGGCTATGTACAACCTGATGTCAGTGACTTGGGGCAGATAAAGACCGGCATTGGCTAGGGGAAACTAACATCGGCAAGGTGGCAGTCATAGGGAACCGACATCGGTTAGCTACAGACTGAGATGTGACTGGCATCAGTCACTAAGATGAATTTTGGGTGGACAGATAGCTGTCATGAAGTCTCAAGCACCCATATGGAGGACTGAAGGTGTAAGTAAGTTCTTAAATTTGTCATTTCCCTTCTTTACACTACTTGTTACTCACTTATGGTATAGAACCAGGAAGTTGTTAAAGAAGCAGAACAGGTAGATCCAAGAAAAAGTGGGAGCTTGGCATGGATGAGGATGTAATTCCTTGGAGGAGAACCAAATAGGTGTTTTGGGTAGAGTTGCCAGCTGGAAGTAAGCACTGAGAGACGAATGGATGTTCAGGATGAAGAAGAGCGAAAATGGATACGTGAGATGAAAGATCAGGGTATATGGTCTTATATTAGCTGCACGATAATGGAGGTTTGATCATTGTGTTTCTCTTTACCAGGTTGGATAATATTAGCTACATTATCCTATTTCTATATGATGTGCTTGTTGCAGGGTTACATATACATGTATTGCTAAACTAAAGGTAAAGCTAGTTCAAGGGTGTGTCATGGAGAATCTGGGAGCAGCAAGATTCTTTGGCATGAGTGTGTTCTAGAGACATGGAAGGTCTTGTTGACCTTGTTTTAGGATGATTGTGTGAGACCAGTTAGCACGCCGATGGTTGGACAGTTCACAGAACAGGTGTCTTGATTCACATAATGAGGTTGAGTGCATGGTATGTACTAAACCTAAGTTTTCCCAAGCAGTAGGAGTTGTCACAAGTTTGGAGTCAATCTGGGAAAGTAATACTGAAGGGCAGTTCAGTGGGACCAACAGCAGGTGCACATGCTATGCAGGGTCAAGCTCTTATCTACATGGTTGTAGATGTAGATGTGGTAGGTAATTTGGATGACAGGTTTTGCACTATAGGATTTGTGGTGGTTGGTCTTCAAGAGTGATCTTGAGGAGGGATACAAAGCCAAGGGAACAAACTAGACAGAGTATAGGTACAGGTACAGGTTGCATCTATTTATCTCTAAGTGGGAGATTGTTAGGTTATGGAGCTAAAAGCTTCAACTCTTTGCAAACATTAGGAATAGAAGGTTGTTGAGATCCAGGAGCACTGGCATCGGCATCAGGACCGATGTCAGTCGTGACCAGTGCAGAAGGCCACCGGCGATGGCAGGGAGTCGGCCAATGTCGGCAGAACCAGGCAAGCAGGGACCGACGTCGGTCACCTGTGTGTTCCAGAACTGTTCATTGTACAGATAGTTAGTTAAGTGAATGAAGAGTTTGCATGTAAAGACCAGTTAGAGTCTTGAACTGTGAGGATAATTGTCTAACTTAAGAGTCTAAGTTATTGTTTAAGTTAGGGATCTATTTATAGACCCATTGGCATGTATTGTATAAGTATGAGATAGAAAGGAAGAGTTCCTTCTATTTTTGTAAGATCATTGAGTTGCAAGTTGTTGCAAGCTCATAAGGGATCTACATGTAAGTTTGGTTTGTTGAATTGCAGGTTGCAAGTTCATGGGAGATCAACTTGAAGTGCTATAGAGTGCTTGGTGTACCGGCAGGGTTATTACTAACTGGTTGGAGAGGTGAACACCAGTTCTCTGTATGAGTTGGTTGTTGGGACCATTTTTGTGTAGGAGAGTGTTGTGTAGAAGAATTACTGTACACTTGAGGTGTGGGAAACCTCTATAAGGTGGAAGAGTGTGGCGGATCTTTGTAGTATTCTTTTCTGTAAAGTGTTAATACAAGATAGTGTATTGTCTCTCATATTATGTGCTATTGGTGAATTCTAGTTACTTGTGTTTCTGGTTATCCCTGCATATTCAATTGCTTATATTTGGTAATCATATTGTGCTCTTTTTGAGGAGCAAGATCCTAACAAGAGGAATCAGAACAGGTGTGTTTGTTCTTGGATTCCCCCTACATTTCTATCAAAGGAGATGTGGATAAGTCCATGGTCACATCAAATAAAGAAAGAGGGGTGGTTGCTTCTTCTATTTGGGTATCCAAAGGAATAGAGGATGGTGAGTTCACCACTCCCATGAGTGGAGTATAAGAAGAGGTAATTGAGGTAATGGTCTCCTCAATGATAGGTTGATTGATAATAACATTAACCATATAGACCTCATTAGCATGAGATGATTCTTGTTTATTATTACCATGGTTAGTAGAAGGGGCATGATTAGGAAAAGGTTGACAAAAGATGTCAAGTGACTAATTTGGGGTTGAATTGGGATTATCAAATACAAGTTTTCCCTTATCAATCAAGTTTTGGACAATGGTTTTGAAGGTGTTACACCTACTAACATCATGTCTAATGACACAGTGGAAAACATATAGATCACCCTAATTATACCAACTAGGTGTAGGGTGAGAGGAATAAAATTATTGGGTGGGTTTTATGGGAGTAAGTTCTATGATGTTATCTTTGAGAAACTTGTCCAAAAATGAAGCATGAGACTCCCCTATCAAATTGTATTATTTTTGTAAATCTTGGTTTTGATTTTGGCTTTGTTGATTGGAGGAGTTAGAGGAATTGGTTTGGTTGGGTTGGTTAACAATTAGAAGTGGTATAGTTTTAAAAACAACCAAGTTTGTGGATTCATTTGGTTTGGTATTAGGGTGGTTAGATTGGTTGGTGATTTTTAATGAATAAAGCTCATTGGATTTGAAGCTACAGTTTTTATTTCTTAGTTTCAATTTTCCTTCATTAATGGATCTAATTTCTAATTTGTGTGCCATGGTGAAATCCTCATCAAAAATTCAAAAAGTTTTAACTTAAAGAGTAGGGGAAATGTGTTTGGTATAACCCCAAGATAAAATTTCAATCAAATTATGTTGGGGTAAAGAGAATGAGAGCTAGTTGATAATATCTCTCCATCAAGCTACAAAATCAGCAATTGATTCATCATCAAATTTCCTAATGGAATAGAGGTCAGTGATAGAGAACTTCTTAGGTATATTGACTGAGAAGTGGTATAAAAAGGTTTGGGAAAGTTGGGAAAAATAAAATATGGATTTATTGGTGAGAGAACTATACTAATCTAATGTTGATCCAAATAAAGACATTAGAAAGGTACAAAGGAGAAGATCATCATCATATGCAATTAAATAGCAAGAATGAAAAAATGCTCTTAAGTGTTGTTAGGGGGTCCTCCTTGCTTTGGAACTTGGAAAACATAGGTATTTACCATTGAGGAGGATAAGGTTGGATAGGGATGGATGGGTGAATAGGTTCATTATATATTTGATCATAAGACAAGAGGTTATGAGCCCTAGAGATAGATGATTCTAGGTTGGTCATTTTGTCCATTACCATTTTGACCAAATCTGTTTGAGGTTGGGAAGCTCCATAATTGTGTGGTAAGTTTTGTTAAGGTTTGGTTGAAATAATTTGGTAGAAGGTTGAGAAGATGCCAATATTGGTATATGGTTACCGCAGGTTGGGATGACACCACATAAGGATTAATGGGAAAAAAGGTTAGGTAGAAGGTGTTATGTATCTTTGTAGATTAGGAACATATTGGTAGGATGTCATGGGTATTTGTTGAGGGATTGATATGGGTTGGTGGATTAGGGTTGAGTGGTAACTCTTGTACTAATAGGTGGAAGGGTAGGAGGTATGAAAAACACCAAATTTTCAAATGGGGTGGAAATTGGTGGGTTGGTAGTAATGAGGGGAACGGTGGAAATAGAATCAAAAGATATACCCATGGTGTATGAAGTTTGGGTAGATAAATGTGAGGTTGCCCCTATATTGGATGTGTTGGTTGGTGTAGGGGGTGTTTAGTTATTGGTTGGGATGTTAGATTGAGTTTTGGTGGAGGTAGTAGATGGTATATTGGTGGAATAAAATGCTTAGGTGATCATAGGGTAGGTAGAGGTGGTGCTAATCATAATATGGGGAGGCATACCATAAGGTGGATCACTAGGAGGAACCGAAGTAGGGGTACAGTGAGATAGGGTGTTGAGATAATGTTGGAGGGTCATGGGGTTGTTATCAAAGAAGGTGGAAAAATATGAATCAACCTCAACAACTATCTAAGGCATGGTAGGAGAGGTAAAAAAATGAGGAGAACTCTCAACATTATAATTATACTTCATGGAGGAAGAAGAATATGAAGGTGGTTCTTTTTTGGTTTGATTACTCAAATATTGTCTAGTAAATACCATGTGAGGAATGGAAAGGAAATGATGAAAAAAATCACAACTCAGACACAAAACAAGTAAAATAAAAGGATCTCAAGGTAATAAAAACATACATTAGAGTACATTTAAAAAAAACTTAGGATGCTTTTTATATTTCTTTTGTATTATACCTTAGAAAGTGTGAAGAAGAACTTTGGTTTGTAGATTAGGTACCAAAGAAGAAGTCTAAGGTTAGTTTCAGGTGTTAAAGTCTCTCAAAAATTTATATTGAAAGTTAGTACTAGCTTGATATTAGGGCCTACCCCCTCACTTCACATACCATAGTGATAAGGATGTCAGGTGCTTAGCCAAGATATACTGCATTTCAAAGTTTAGACTCAACCAAAGAGCTGAGTTTTGGTTTCTCTTCTTGGTAATGACCTCCAAGTAAGATAGCCAAAGGGTAAGGTTTATCTATAGGTGATGAAATCCTAGTCTAGCCTTATGTTAATTATTTTTATGTATTGACTGATTGTGTGGTTTGGTAAAGTGTGTGAGAACAAGAGTGAAAACTATGATTAATTACTTTAATTTTAAGTTAACTAGATAAACTAAAAACATGCAAGCAATCAATGTATGCAAGGTTTATTTTATACCCAAAAGAAATTTTCAATTTCATTATATGAGCATATAATAAAGGAATAAAATGTCACCTAGATGATGCTAAGTCCCACTGGGCATGCCAAAATATTTTTCTTAATTTTTTCTCATTTCTTAATTAGGGAATAAGTAAGAAACTAGTAATAAGGGTGTGGTAGAGAAACCTATTTGTTGATGTGCATGTGATCTAGATGAGTATGGAGAGCTCTTTGTTTGTCTTGGAAGGATGACTTACACATAAGAAAACACTAAAAAAATGGGTTTTTAGAAAGATAATAAGGTGGACTACCTAGCGTGAGCTATATCAAAGAAGTATGCACTTGTTAGGAGGCTAGAAATCCATTCTTTGATAACAATTAAGTTGAAATAGAAAAAAAGGAGATACTTGCATCAAATAATAGAGAGGAATAAAATTAAATACAAGAATAAATAGATATTTTATAAAGAAAATAAGCTAAATATAGCAATAAAGGGTCAATATGAGTGATAAAATAGATCAGGTCAGGTTCAAAAAATCAAACAGGGGTCTAAGAATAAGCAGGGACACAAAAGTTATATTTGGTTGGGGGTGAGGGGTTATAAATAACTTAATGTTATTCCTTACCATAGTGACCATTAATGGTCAAGGTGACCACTAAAATTTATGCTAACCATCAACAGTTGGTTAACTTGGTTCAGGGTGACCATCGATGGTTCCTATATGTTTGGGAATGTCCAAAAATGGAACCTAGTTTAGGTTGTAAAAATGGGTCAATAAATGTTTTGAAGGTCTGATTAAGGTCAGGGAAGTTATAAACCAAACAAAAAAGCTAAAAATATAAAATGTACCTATTTTTTTATGGATGATGGTTGGTGGCTAAAGAAATTTTGGTAGTGTAATTATATTTTGCCTCAAGAGTAATTTTGGCAGAGGTTTGGGTTTCTATTATAGTTGTTGAATTACTATAAGGAAGACTGGTTGGTTGAAATCTTGATTGCCTATGTGTTATAATGTTGGATCTTGAATGCTTGAAGATCCTCTTTAACTCTTACTCCTCTCCTTTTATAGGCAAAGAGAGATGGAGGATAGGAGGTTCCCTAGGAGGTTGGCTTGCTGATTTCAATTCTCAATAGTTTTTTATCACCATGTAAAGCAAACATTTTAAACTATGTTGTGTTATGTTACACACAGCTAGTGTTTATGTTAGAATGGTGGGGACTTGACCATTGTTAGTCATCCTAACTATCATTAGTCATGATAAATATCAATGGTAGAATTTCTAGAGATAATGGGGTCAAGGTGAGTTAAATAGGTTGGGTTAAGGGTTAGTTAGTGAGTTTAGTTGGCTACGTAGCTAACTAGACCCAAGGTCTAATTGGTTGGTCAGTGGGTCAAGAAAGGTTAGGAGGTCCTTAGGGGGCCTTGAGGCATTTAAAAATATAAAACCATTTTTTTTGGTTTTTTAGTGTCTACAACATCATCCCATAATGCTTTAAGACTCTCCATTTCATCCTTTTCACCATCAATGCACTATATCTATAGGTTACATTGTTTATCTCAAGTTTGAGACAAAATAGTGAACAATTCCCCTATTAGTTTGACCTAAAGGAAACCATGGAGGTATTTTTAAATTCATAGTTACCCCTGTAATATGTTTAAAATCTTGAACATGTCTCTATATCCCTCAACATTTCAATTTCTCAAGACCAGCTTCTAGGCCTATGATTGTGTATAGGGTTTTGATAGGGCTTAAGAACCTTTATCTATGACTACCTCTATTCATAATTACCTCTAGAAATAACATGAAAGTGTGATTTTATCAATCTAAGATTGATTTATACATGGTTATTCCATCCTACACCTATGCCTACCAATTAATCCTACATCTTTCATTAGCTTAGACTATTCTATTTCCTTAGTTAAACTATAGGTGTTCATTAGACAAGTTTAGAGGTTCCTATAGGTGATAATATATGTTTGAGAACTATATTTTTGATCTTTGGTTTCTCCTAAGGTCAATAGGACCATTTAAAACTTGGATAGATTCATTTCTACCTTGAGACACTGTAATCATCCCTTTACCATCAATGCACTAGGTGTTACATGCAAGTTGCATTATTTTAGGTTCATTTTTTCCTAATGGCACTATGATTATCTAAGTGTTCCCATAAATATTTTGACTAACTATAAAACCCATTCTACCATCATATTATCTTGACCTAATCATCTACTCTTATGTTTAGATTTTACCTCTAAGCCTAGGATGGAAGAATGAATCCATTAGACTTATTTAGACCTCATAAGACTTCACCATGGGATGATATTATGTGGATCAAAATCATTTTTAGAGAATTTAAGGTAAACATTCCCATTTTCAACTTTATTCAACTTTTTACCTTACACCTAGGTTTGGTTGTAGGTAATTACCTCACTATTTTGAATACTTATCCCTCTTCTTAAATTGGTAGATTATGTTATAGGCCTTGAAGGTGATATAAACCTATTGTAAAGCTCAGAGTAAAACTTGGCTCTCCCACAAACCATTAACACCTCTAACCTCTGAGACATACATAATCAATATGCATTATGCATATAGATGATAGTGAGGATATAGGTCCATTATGAACTTAAACCATATTTTATTGCATGATCAACTAAAATTAGAAATCACATTCCACTATGATGGTATTCATTTCAAGTTGTTTTTCAAACTTCCACTTCACACCTTCACCTATGCCTAGGTGTCAACTGTTAACATGAAGACCAATAAGTAAATGACATGTAACACTAGGAAGGATTTAATATAGTAGCCTTGAGGAGATGTGACCACATGCATACCATGTGTTGGGTATTAAAAAAATAGAAAACTAGGCCTAAATAGATAGTTTTAAACTATCACATCACTATTACTAAATCTAGTTGGTGGTGGAGGATCATGATCTTTGAATTTAAATCTATATTAGGAATTAAATAGAGGATATCTATCGACAAACTCAAATTTTAACTCATAACAAATCACCAAATGATATTAATACATGAAGATGAATGTGTGTGTTTATAAAATCCTAAGTAAATCTCACTAATGGTTATCACTATATACCTTCAATAAATAATTAACTCCTTAATTTCCAATTAATATGACATAATTGTATGCTTTTTATCCCATATAATCAATACATTCTTATTGGTATTACATCTTGAAACAATGGATGCATCCTCCTCAAACCCCAAGGCTAAACCTGACTAGGTCTGGCTGGGTATGATTTTATTGAATTGATTATTCAGAGCCTAAAACTAATTTCATATTAAAATTTGTGGGTAACCCTCCTCCATATGATCCTCACTGGGAGAAATTCTATAAGCATATTTCTTCCCTTGGTTCAACACTTTTATCATTTTTTATTTGACATTTATTATTGGTTATGCAGAAGGTGTTTAAAATGGTTCATGATATTTTGTAACTTGTTTATTTTCCTTCAAAACATGATTATTATTATGCATAATTTTCTATGAATAGATAAATAACTTAGTTTGAGTGTTTATTAGAGAACATGCATATTTGTGCACATCCTAATATAAGGTTTTGAATGAATCAGATGGATTATGTAATTCTCTTTCTCTAAGTGGAGAAAGAATGGCTCTACTAAACATAAATTGTACTTGTAAATATGAGGGTGTATAAGTTATGGAATATAGAGTGTCCTTAAATCAAATAGCATAGTCTTGTATAGACTCATTTTCTATTTGTGTCAATGATTTAAAATTTTGTAACTATTAGGTAAGGTATAATGATGAAAATGTGTGACTATAGAACCAGTCAAGGGCCCCTTCGGTTAAGCTGCAATGAAAATCCTTTAAGAGAAAACTTCCATTTTGGGCCCAATGTTCAAAGAAGTTTATAAATTGTTGTAAATGAAAATAAATATCCCCTTGACCATCAAAAGAGGAGAATTTAGGCATAATAAATTTTTAAGGATAAGGAAGCTTAAATACATCCTTGGCAATAATTTGTTATGTTAATATATTTTCATCAAAAATAGCCTCATGAGAAGATATTTGTATCTTGAGAGTGTTGAATTATTATTATAAATATCCTATGGTAGTCATAATAGATAACATATCAGGATAAGAATTGGAATATTTTATTAGTTGTTGTAAATTACTGTGCACATGAAAGATACGAATAATTTTAAAAAAATGATATCAATGGGAGGATCATTACATGGCTTGACTTGATTTTGTAAAGGGGCATCCATGATTAAATAGGTGATTATATTATTTTGGATATTTTAAAAGGTTGTACAATTATCATTAGAAGGTTCTATGTTATTAAAAATCTCATGACATTCATTAGGGGTAAGGGAAGAAACTTCAATTATAACAATTTGGTCTTTTACATCATAAAATGTAAAAGAGGAAGAAAATAATAATTTTATGTTGTAATTTCAACATAATGAGAGGGAAAAATTCAATTTTCACTTTCCACTTTACCTTTTAAAAGAGGGAGAGAAGATACAATTCTAGTTTTGATTTTCTTTGAATTAAATGACTTGATGTTTGAAAATGAAACATGAAATATATTTGGGACTTTACTTGTGTCTATAAATAATGCATGTTGTTTAGGCACTTATTTTTTAATTTTATATGCACTATCATTTTTTGGTTCAAGAAAGACAATAGGAAACATAAAACATGTATTTTAATCATCATAAACTAGAGGGGAATAACAACTTTGACTATTTAAATTTTAATCATCCAAAGGGTAAATAAAATTTTCAACATGAGTATTACTTGGAGAAGAAGTCACACACTTGAATTCATAAGTATTTTCATCATGAAATATATAAGAGGAAAACTCAAAATTTTCAACATTTTCATCATTAGAAAGGGAAGGAACACACTCAATTTTTGAAGTAACTAAAGTATGTATGCATGTAACATTATAATGAAATTACTTAGATGATTCAAAAAAATAGAATTATATATCACATAATTAAGAGAAAAATAAATAGATCCATAAAAATAATTACTAAAACAATAGAATACTTGAATATTATGATTGAGCTACTTTGAGGTAGAAACCTCCATAACAATGCAATAAGAATATAATTCACAATATGATGATAAAAGACTAACCACTAACTCCTATATATACTCTACTTAGCCAAGGTTATTCCATAGGTTGACCATAATTTTATGGTTAACACACCACCTTTTCTTCAAAATGGGGGACCTCTTTATTAAAATTATCAAAATAGAGCTCTTGGGTCCATTATTTTATTCTATTTGGCTCTAACTAAACTAGGTCCTTGGGATATTATGTCACCCTATTTTCCCCAAATAATGTTGAGCCTTATTTATTTAATGACTAAGGTAGGATTCTTATTTTAATGATTTGTGGCACTAACATTACAGGTTAGATTTTAAAATAAGTTCCTAGAGTCTTGCTCCTTTTCTAGAGCAACAAACCCAATGCCCTTCATAGAAAATTAAAATATTAATGGTGGTTAGGTAAGGTATTAATGGATTTTTAATCTTTTCATTTTTTAATTAGTCTTTTTCATGGAATTTATAGAATAAAATGGACAAATAGAAGAGTGCCACATCAAAAGATATCAAATCATCTACTCTATTAAACTTGTCAAAGGCGTCAAATCCCTTGAGAGTTAGACCCATTAATAGGGTGCCACATCACCAATTGTCAAAGTAGCTAGTCCTCCAAACCTATCAAATATGATAGATCTTGGGAGAGCCTAAGCCTCTTAGAGGGTACCACATCACAAGTTATTAGAGTGGCCAGTCTTTTTAACCTATCAGAGATGTCAAAGCTTGGAAGAGCCTAACCCACTTAAAGGGTGTCATATCGCTAGTTGTTGGAGTAGCTAGTCCCCTGGACCTATTAGATATGTTAGATATTGAGAGAGAATGGCCCACTTAAAGGGAACCACATTGTTAATTATAATAAAAACTAGTCCCCTAGATTGGTCAAAGATGCTAGAGCTCGAAAGAGCCCAACCCACTAAAAGGCTACCACATCACCAGTTATTAGAGTGGCTAGTCACCTTGACTTGTTAGAGATGTTAGATCTTAGAATATCCTATCCCAATCAAAGGATGAAACATACCACAACCAATAATATCAATAGGTGTCCACCTATGCCTTAAAATAGTTATAATGGAGTACATATGGAGCCTAAAAAATAATAAAAGTATGCCATGTGTCCCTAAGTGACACCTCACCCTTCCTGAAGGTGTAATAATGAGGTATAAAACTATTATTAGGTGTCAACTGTTAACATGAGGACCAATAATTAAATGACATGTAACATTAGGAAGGATTTAATAGAGTGGCCTTGAGGAGATGTGACCACATGCCTACCATGTTTTGGGTATTAACAAAATAGAAAACTAGGCTTGATTATATAGTTTTAAAATGTCACATCATTATTAATAAATCTAGTTGGTGGTGGAGGATCACGATCTTTGAATTTAAATCTAGATTTGGAAATAAATAGAGGATATCTATCCACCAACTCAAATTTGAACTCATAACAAATCACCAAATGCTATTAATACATGAAGATGAATGTATGTGTTTATAAAATCTTAAGTAAATCTCACTAATGGTTATTATTGTATACCTTCAATAAAAATTTAAGTCCTTGATTTCTAATTTCTAGCACATAACCCTATGATTTTTATCCCCTATAATTAATAACTTCTTATTGGTCTTCCATCTTGAAATAATGGATGCATCTTCCTCAAACCCCAAGGCTAAACTTGACTAGGTCTGGGTGGGTATGATTTTATTGAACTAATTATTTAGAGCTTAAGACTAATTTCATATTAATTAATTATGGGTACCCCTCCTCCATATTATCCTTAATGGATATAAAGTTATATAGATGGGATGGTTAATCAACTTCAAGCTAGTCAATGCCATAGTGGATGCCCAAGTATGAGAAAAATTCTACATGATGAGTTACTTTGTCAATGCAGTTTATAGGGTGTTCACTTTTAAGCCATCCAATTTTCCTATGTGGTTTCCCAAGGGCTTAGTGGTCCATGTGGTATTTTATAAAATATATGGCCACTAGTACTAGAATCACATTTGAGACATCTATGAGGACTTATATCCAATTTGAGATCCATGCCTAGTAATTGCAAATCATAATTACTTGATAACTATTAACTCAACTAGAGTTAGTTTTAACTCACCTAGGTTTAATTTGAACACATTCCAAGCCTAAAATCATCCTTAACTCACCTTGGGTGAGAGTTAATTCTTAAGGCTATAAATACAAGGCCTTGCATATTGAATAATAAGTTTTTTTTGGTGCAAAGTTATTATTCACAAATCACTTCAAAGATTTGATAAGAATAGTGTTATAATTCTCAAATATTAAGCCAAGAAACATCAAATCCAAGGTTGCTACACCCCTAACCTATCACATGTATGAGGATAGTATTAGTCAACTTGTGGCTTACTTATCCCTCTTTGACATTATATTGCATTTATCTATGTTTTCTTTAGATTAGTAGGTCGGCCTATAGAGTAACCATGGCCTAGTTAGACTATATATAGGAGGTAGTGGGTAATCATTTATCATCATATTGTGAATTCTGCTCTTATTAAAGCTTGTGGAGGTTTCCCCCTCGAAGTGGCTTATCTATTATCATATATTTGGATATATTTCAATCATATTTGGGATATAATTCTACCGTTACACTTAATTCTTGAAGTAATTTCATTACAAGTGGTATCAGAGCTGTGATTTGGGCAATCTTGTGGGTGAAACACTAAATTTTTAAATTTTGTGATATAAAAAAATGGTTGTGAATTTATCTAAAATTTTTTACTAGAGGTGCAAAATAATTAGATTAAGCTTCCATTAAAATTTCAGCTCATTTGGATCTTGGTTTCAAAAGCTATCGCTATTTTATGGTTTTTCATAAAATTGCTCTATAGTGCACAATTCAAAGAATTTTTCTAAGTTGTTTAAATTTTTGGAAATATTATAAAAATTTGGCTATGGTTTATTCTTTGTATATTTTGATTTGAGGCCAAAATAATTCCAAAATCGCTTGGTCAAAGTTGGGTCAAAAGTGTCAATAAGGGTCGACATCGTAAAACCCTTTTATGGCAGGTCCACAAACTCGAGGCCAAGGAAAGGGTGTTGAAACTCCAGGTAAAACTTCTAACAAGGATGAGATGGAGTCAGAATTGGGATGTAATAGACTATTTGTACTAGGGTTTTCTGACATAGATCACAAAGTGAGCCAGCTTGACTATAGTGTGCAAGGCATTCAGAGTAAGGTGCAAGACATACAATCTAATATGTAATCCATACAAGATAGTTTGGGAGATATCATGAAGGATTTGAACATTAATCAGTCAAATCATCAAGCTAACTCTATTTCACAAACCCACCAGGGTGGTTCTCCTAACCAGTCTACTTCAAATCCAACTCCATGGCCACAGAGGAACCTATTACCAAAGGTGAATATGCGCAAATTTGATGGAAAAGATCCACTCAATCAGCTTAGCCAAATGGAGAGTTTTTTTGACCTACATCAGATTCCAAGTGGATATAAAGTTACCATGGCATCCTTGTATCTTGAACCTGATCAATTCATTTGGTATCGATGGTTGTGTGCTCAAAAGAAAAAGATGACTATCAATGTCACCTGGTTAGTTTTTACAGAGGAGCTACAATTGCACTATGGCAATAGTGTGATAGATAATTACTTTAGCCAGCTAGAAAAATTGTGACAAACTAGCTCCATCAAGGATTATATTCATCATTTTCAGAACCTATCCTTATGTGTGGAGAAAATTTCTAAAACAAACTTGAATGACCTATTTTTGGGTGGACTTAAGGACCACATTTAACATGAGGTACACATGTTTAATCCACTTAAAACTTTTGCATCTATTATCCTACCACGTAGATCTGAGGAAAAATTCATAGCCAACAAGAAGTAGCCATTCACTTACTTCAAATATCATAGCATATCATCACCAACATTTCCTCCACCTACTAGATTGACCCCTCAGCAAATTGAAGAGAAGCGTACAAAAGGATTATGTTTTGGTTGTGATAGCAAGTGGAGTAGAGGACATAGATGTGATGAGAAGAATTTATTCTACATTGAGGGACCAAATGAAGATGAAGAAGTAGATGATGCCTCCAATGATGATGAGGAAGATATAGAGGAGGTACTTGAAGATTCCCAACCTACAATCTCTTGTCATGCACTTGCATGTATTAGCACTCCACAAACTCTTATGGTGGTGGGTTTCCTCAAGAAACAGAAGGTGACAGTGTTGATTGATTTAGGGAGCACACATAACTTTATAAACCATAAGTTGGCCACTCGATTGAACTGTTTCATCTACCCAGTGCCAAAATTTTAGGTCATGATTGTAGATGGTGGCATAATTAATTGTTCAGGAAAATGCCATAGTATTAAGCTTACTATGGGTGGGTACAATCTCAACTCTCCAATGTTTGCTATTCCCATGGGTAACACAGACATTGTTTTGGGAGTCCAATGGCTCACAACCTTAGGTACCATTGAGATGAACTTCTAAGAACTATTCATGCGCTTTCATTCTGAAGGTAAGAAAATTGAACTACATGGATTACATACAAAATCTCCACAATTGGTTAGTTCACATCAGATGACCAAGATGCTAAAAAATGGGGAAGAGGGAATTATTACATGATTATGGTCCATGTAAGTTCAACCCACATAGGTATCTACACATCCTAATCTACAAATAATTCTTGAAGACCACTCATCTATTTTTGGGGCCATGCTAAAAGGACTTCCACCAAAAAGAGAACATGATCATGCCATTCAACTAATTTCAGGTAGTCAACCACCAAATATCAAAGCATATAGATATCCATATGCACAAAAGAGTGAAATTGAAAAGATGGTCCATGAGATGCTGGAGGTAGGGATCATCAAGCATAGCCAAAGTGCATATTCATCACCAGTGGTCATGGTGTGGAAGAAAGATGACACATGGAGGATGTGCCCAGATTATAGGGAACTCAGTAAGTACACCATCAAAGATAAGTTTCCTATTCCAGTAATTGATGATTTACTTGATGAGTTGCATGGTGCTAATTATTTCACAAAATTAGATCTTTTCTTGGGGTACCATCAAATTAGAATCAAGGATGAAGATGTTCATAAAACTGCTTTTAAAACACATGAGGGCCATTATGAGTTTTTGGTAATGCCCTTTAGTTTTAAAAATGCACCATCTACTTTTTAGAGCTTGATGAACACTATTTTTAGGCCTTTTTTAAGGAAGTTTGTGCTAGTTTTCTTTGATGACATATTGATTTATAGTCAGACATGGGAAGCACATCTGCAACATGTGAGATAGGTGTTGATAGTTCTGGAGAAGCACCAACTTTATGCAAAGCCATCTAAATGTCCTTTTGGAGTACAGGAGGTAGAGTACCTTGGTCACTTTGTTTCCCATGAAGGGGTCAAATTTTATCCCCAAAATATCAAAGCAATAATGGAATGGCCCATGCCAAAAACTCTCAAAAACCTTCGAGGGTTTCTTGGACTAACAGGTTACTATAGAAGATTTGTGAAAGGTTATGGCAGCATAACAGGTCCACTCAATGCGTTGCTAAAGAAGGATGCTTTCCATTGGAATGATGATGCCACCAAAGCATTTGAGAAACTAAAAGTATCTATGTGCACCACTCCAGTTTTGGCTACTCCAAACTTCTCACAAACATTCACTATTGAATGTGATGCTTCTGGGTCTGGATTGGGGGTAGTACTAATGCAGGAAGGAAGACCCATTGCATTTGAAAGTCATCAATTCAAAGGTAAGAATCTACAAAAACCTATCTATGAGAAAGAAATGATGTCTATTCTTCATGCAGTTAAACAATGGAGGCCTTATCTGATGGGTAAACACTTTAAGGTGAAAATGGATCATGATAGTCTCAAATGCTTTTTGGAGCAAAGATTATCATATGAGGAACAACAAAAATGGGTAACCAAAATGTTTGGTTATGATTTTGAAATCATCTAAAAGAAGGGTAAAGATAATGTAGTAGCAGATGCACTATTCAGATGGGATGCATCCACAGAAGCATTACTTTGTGCAATGTCCATATTGCAAGCAGATTAGGTGGATGAAGCTAGGTTATAATGGGAGCAAGACAAGGATACACAAGTTTTGATTCAAAATCTCCATCAAGGTAATTTATCCTTTGACAAATTTGAATGGAAAGGTAATGTCTTATGGTATAAGGGTAGGTTATACTTGTGCAAAAATTTAGAGCTTAAGCATAAGATTCTTGTAGATTTGCATGCATCTCCACTTGGGGGACACTCAGGGTTCTTGAAAACTTATCATAGAATTAAGAAATAATTATTTTGGGAAGGACTCAAGGGAGATGTACAAAAGTTTGTGGAAGAATGCTTGATATGCCAACAAAATAAAGGTGAAATAATTAAGACCCTAGGTTTGTTACAACCATTAGCAATTCCTAGTCAAAGGTGGGAGGAGGTTTCCATGGATTTCATCACTGGGTTGCCTTGTTCAGAAGGTAAGAATGTTATTTTGGTCATTGTGGATAGGCTTACAAAATATTCCCATTTTTGTGCTCTCTCACACCCATTTTCAACAAGTACAGTCGTGACTATGTTTATGGAAGCAGTTCTCAAATTACATGGAACCCCAAAAATAATTGTAAGTGATCATGATCCTATTTTCACTAGTAATTTCTAGATTGAACTATTTTCTTGTTTAGGTACTCAGCTAGCTCATAGCTCATCTTACCACCCCCAATCTGATGGACAAACTGAAGTGGTTAACAAATGTTTAGAGGGGTATCTCCAGTGTTTTGTATTAGATAAAAAAGAACATTGGGTTAAATGGTTACCACTTGCAGAATGGTGGTATAACACATATTTCCATACCTCTTCTAAAATGTCTCCATTTTTAGCACTATATGGTTACCATCCACCTTCCATCACTTCTTCATTAAAGGTGCACACCAAGGTTCGAGATGTGTAAGAGCACATTCAACATCAACAAGAGGTTTTGGCTAGTTTGAGAGATAATTTGGCCTTGGCACAAAATAGGATGAAGCAACAAGCAAATCAACACCAAAGTGAGCAAAATTTTGAGGTGGGTGATTGGGTATTTGTTCATTTACAACCTTACAAGCAGATGTCATTGAAGCAATAGAAAAAGGACAACAAACTTGCTCCAAAGTATTATGGCCCTTATCAGGTTCTATAAAAAATTGGAAGTATGGCTTACAAGTTTGAGTTACCTCATTCATCTCACATACACCCAGTATTTCATGTTTCTTGTTTGACGAAGGTCATTAGACAGAAAGTTTTTGCCCAGACAGATCTCCTAGAACTCGATGAAGAAGGACGAGTCATTTTGGAACCAGAGAAGATCCTCCAAACATGTACTAAGAGGTTGAGAACCAGAGAGATTAAGGAATATTTGATCAAGTGGAAAAACCAAAGCAGTGAAGATGCAACTTGGGAAGGTGAAGAATTTCTGCAACAACATCCAGAGTTGTTTAACGTTGAGGACAATGTTGGTTTGAAGGGGAAGGGCATGATACCCCCCTAACCTATCACATGTATGAGGATAGTATTAGCCGAATTATGGCTTACTTATCCCTCTTTGACATTATATTACATTTATCTATGCTTTCTTTAGATTAGTAGGTCAGCCTATGGAGTAACCATGGCCTAGTTAGACTATATATAGGAGGTAGTGGGTAATCATTTATCATCATATTGTGAATTTTTCTCTTATTGAAGCTTGTGGAGGTTACCCCCTCGAAGTGGCTTATCTATTATCATATATTTGGATATATTTCAGTCATATTTGGGATATAATTCTATTGTTACACTTAATTCTTGAAGTAATTTCATTACAAAGGTGCCAAAGAGAGAAGGAGCCAAGCAACCTTCATTGTTAAAGAATTATTGATGCACAAGTTGAGCAAGCCATTCAACAAAGCCATTTCGAGCTCCCAAGGAAGGTAAAATATTTATGTCTTTTATGTTTTTATTGTGCTTTCATTTAGTTTTGTTACTAAGCTCTCCCTATTATCTAGGATCGAGGTGTTAGGAACTTAGTGTGTTCATTTCATTAGTTTTTTGAGACTAACATAAGACTAACCTCACCTTTGTGTTAAATCCCTAGTTCATAGGTACTATAGTGGTGAAAACATGATTTGAATTATAGGCATTCTCAAGTAGACCCTCCACTTATCATAATCTAACCTATATATCTTGGTGGAGTAGGATATCACCTATAAATTGGTAAAGGGTATTTTCATCTTTTGAATAGGCTACCAGTAGAAGGAATGCCCACCACTCCCTATCTCCATTGGGAACCATGTTTACAAGGCCTTCCCTCCCCTTCAAAATATGGTATCTAGATGGAAATACTTTTCCCTAGGGATATTTGAGATCTATCATTACACCCTAAGGGAATTATCAAAGCTCACCTAGTGATTTATTCAACTTACCTTAATATAAACTATGGATACCAAGCGGAGGATGATGACTAGCTCTACTTAGATGTAGTGGATGAGTACAAGCTACTATCTTAGATCATCGATTAGAAGAATAAAAAAGGAAATAAGGTTAAGGTGGGTACATATACTCCCCCTCTATCTCTTTCTCACTTAGTAGAGGATCCAACTCTGACTCTTCTAACTATCTCCAAGAGGATTTTTAGGGTATCCCACAACCTTTTCCTCCTCATACTCTAGATCCAATGTTGCCTCCTCATGTAGTTATTTATCCTCATGTCCTAGTTCTTCTACCTATTAAATATATCATATTATTTGTTCCCTAGTTATTCCACCTCCTCAACCAAATAACACTCCTCATTTTTTGACTCCACCTCCTCTATAATGTCTGATATCTTAACCCTAGACAAGCTAGAATAACACTACACGGTGGTAGGTATCTCAAGTGTAGGTGACAACCATCAACCCCTTGACCATGAGATGCATATACCTCAAGGTTTGACATCACTATAAGTCTAAAGGAAAGTATAAAATGAGGATCCTAACACTCATTGGTTTGGGTTCCACCCCTTACACCCACTATTTCTTCCATATCCCTTCCACCCCTCACTCCAATCACTTTTCATATCCTAGTTATGGAATCCCAAGTTCTATTCCCCTTCCACAAGATCCCTAAGTGGTGACTCCTCTTTCCCCATTACACCCCCTCAATTTTTCACCTAAGAACCTATATCCTTAGTTCTCCTAAGCATCCTCACCTCTTAATTCCCCTCCACCCTATCCTTTCCACAACCTAAAATTTTCATGGTGCCTTCATTGGGCATGCCCTTATTTTAGGTACCTAGGGCACATCTTCATTAGTGAGTGCATATAAAATTATTAAGACTACATATATAATGTTATTAACTATTCAATCACCCCATTTATCCATCTAGTACCTCCCTCAATAACTAAATAACATATATAGTCAACCCCCATAGCTCCTAAAATTCTTGTTAGTCCTTCCATTGCAATATCTGAATCCTAATTGGGTAAGAGACCCAATAATAATTAGAAGGTATATAACCTTTGGGATTATATTTAGAGACCTTCTTGATTCTATTCTCCTCTATCAACCTAAATAGTTACTCTAACCCTAGTCATAGTGCCTCCACATATTGATCCCCAAGCCCTTCTTTCTATTACCCTAAGTGCCCAGGGATTTGCCTTAAATAATACAATCTCTTCCCTTATATTGAACACCCATATATCAAGAGTCATTTCAACTCAAGTGGTAATAATATAACAGTAGTGGTGGGAATAGATATTCCCATGGGTTTCCCATTTCATCCTTCTTCCCTTTGCTCCCATGCACCCTCTTCATCCATTTATTTCCTCATGCACCCCTTCCAATTCTTTGATATCCCCCTCCCACCTCATCCCCCTCCATTCACCACCATCTCAACCACCCCTCCAACACCTCCCATAACCTAAGGAATGGTCTCACTATCATAAGTTATAGATAAAATATTCCAAGGTTACCTAGACATGTAGTGGTGCTTAGATCAAGCCTCAATAAGCATGAAGAGAATTATAATGAAGAGGTTCATCTAAGAGGTGAACCTGGTAGTTTGACAAACCCATCAATATTTATTCTCCCTCATCAAGGTGAGGAATTCTACTAGGGAATAAAATATGGTTGATGATCTACTTTTAATTATATGGGAAACTCATGATATCTCATATAAACTCCTTAAGGACATGAAAATCTAGGTTTAGACATTAGAAGCCTAGGTGAAGAGTTATTTCCCCACCTAGTTGATTGGGTAGGTTAAGGATTCCCTCTTACTACTCTTCTCATTTATAGGGAAGGTGGTGGAGACTATGGTAGATACTAATATGATTATCCAATAGACCAAATCTTACATAGAGAGGATTTTAGAGATAGATGGGAAGTGTAGGAAGCTGGTGGTGGTGGTAAATAAAGGTATGTCCCCAGACTTAAAATTAATTCCCACCTTAGACTTTGGTTTGTATCATGCATATGCTAGGAACATGAAGGTGAGTATATAGGAATAGTTGGATGTGGATTGGACTATAATGGGACCCTAGAAAGAGTGTAGGAAAAAGATATTGACCTACTTCAAAGAGGTCAATATATCTATGTTATTTTAGCTAGATGGTACCCTACTAGATAAGGAAGAATTTAGAGTAAACATAAGTAACTTTGACCAGGTCATGATGGAGAAGGTCACCAAAGTAAATAGGTAAGGATCATGGGTGGTTCTTGAGCTATCCACAATAAGAATCAACCAAGTATCTTGGGTCTAGGTGTTAGTGGAATCTCCCTTCTAGGTGTATTAAAGGTTAGAGACTCAAGTTGAGGTGATGTTCAAGGAAACCCAAATGAACCTTGATAATATAGACAATAAATTTTACCTTGTATAAGCCAGATTAGAGGCCAAGGATATGAAATCAAAGTAGTTAGAAGTTGGATCTTCATAATTACCTCTGCATATCAACTAGGTGGTCCCCCATAGACATTTTTTAGGGATTGAAGGAATTTATTTTTTTTTAATTTTGAATTATGGTTTTAACTATCATGAGTGGCGATCATGGCATAAGATGGTAATCTCATGCTATTTAGAGGTAAATCCCATTAAAATATATATAACACAAATTTGTATTATAATATAGAGGTTGACTAAAATTTTCTTGAAAGTGTTGTCAGATTATAACCAAGATTTATATAACTTTATCCTTCATCTCTTTAGATTGTAGAGTTAGATATGATTGATATTTATAACAACACTTTCTTTATAGTAAATATAATTTTATTTTTTTCAAAGGGCTTAATTTTGCATCTCAATTATCTTTCATCTCCATTATAAACACTTGTCAATGATAAATTAATTGGACTAATACCTTACTACTATATTTATGCTATAATTATGATGTTCTCATTTATCATAGTCACTTTGTGAATTATCTCATTTATCTTTTCAATTATTGTTAATTTATGTGTTAACCTATAAGTTAATATTAGGTGTTTATGTATAGTTTTTTATAAACTCCTAATACTTATATTTAGTGATAGGTCATATTTGAGGCATGTTCCCTTATTTCCTAAGACTCTTTCCACTTTGTGTTCTTGGAGGTATAAATTCTATTGAAACTTAGTTTATACTGTTATAACTTTGGAAAGGGCACTTAGTTCGATTATTGATGCATTAGTTTCATTTTGAATATAGAGGCTCTCTTTTTTGCCTTACTCTCCCCTCTCTTTTTGTGTTTATTTTTAAATACTAAACTACTCTTTCCCATAGTGTTTAGAAATAAAGGATTAAAATACATAAAATTCAATAGCAACCTTTGATAATCACATCTATATGTAATAATCTTATATTGAACTTTTGATGGTAGCACTGCATCTCTTAAAACTATTCATGTAGACTTAATCATGAAGTTAAATACCTATATTTTTGTCTTAGACTACTCCCAAATTAGTCCTAAAATGGAGTACAAAATTCCATCATTGTTCCCATCTTCCTCTTTGGGGAATACCCAATTTCATGGGTATTTCATGAATCAGACATTTAGATTGAACAACAACTAGCACTAAGAGGGATAATTATATGTGTTTTAGACTTGTCCTTGGTTTACTAATGTGTTAAAATTTTTATTATTGGTAGTAATGTACTAACCAATATTTGATTATGAATCATAATGGAGAATAGTTCACCTATTACCAAAGTTAGGTCCCACTATGGCTAATTGGTAATTTCCCCTACTTTTCCATAGAAAAATTAGGCTCAACCAACCTATACCTACCCTAATCCCAACTAGATTATCCCCATAACCTCTTCCAAGTTTTTATCATAAAAAGGCCTAGTTAGTTATATCTACCATTAACATCCCATGAGTTGTATATGATCTACCTCAAAACCCTAAGAGATATCTCCCCCGTTTCACTCCTCATGTGGGATAGACTACTTAAAAGCACATAAATTTCAATAAAATTACCATAAGGCTTATAAATGTATAATAAGAGGATGTGGAATGTAGGATTTTACCCTTCACACTAATGGAATAAATGTATGATTAATTCATTAAGCTCCCTAAAGATTCCATCACTAGTTGGGACCATTTTAGTACTTCTTTCCTCACCTAATTCAATCAAGTGATAGACTCCAGTGTCTTCTACTAGAAATTTTCATGTATCAAAAGGGATCCCAATGATCCTATAAATAAATTCAACACTATGTTTTAGAAGATGTACATCTAATTCACCATGTTTTATTAACCTAACCCCAAACTAGTACTTGAAATGTATAAGAATTTGTTAGACCCTAGGATAGCCATGTTCCTAAGGAAAGATTATGTAGGATAGATCAAGGTAGATAGGGAATTAAACTCCCAATTATACATGGTGGCTCCCACTCCTAGTGTGTTACCACAAATTCCCATGTTGAAATTATTGCCTAATGTTAATCAAAATGCCCAAATGCTTCAGCCACTCATTGTAATGCATCACCTCTCACTATGTCATCCCACTTCAAACCAATAACTTGGATTTTTTAACATATGGGGACATGAACTAATTACTAAAACACAACATTATGTAACATTGGTAATAATTATAAATACCGAAACTCCACCCTAGGAGTCCATAAAGAATAAGTTAGATACCATTCAGTGAATAGTACACAAACATAGAAATGATTTCCTTGGAATAAAAAGAAATGTAACTCTAATTCATAAAGTTAAAACACAAAATTAACATATAAAAGACCAATAAAAAACTATAACCATCCTCACAATACCCTAAAACCCTCACCCAATAGGTTTCCCTAAATCAATATCTCTGGCATAGCCTTACCTAACTAGTGTCGAGTGCATAACACAATAGTTAGTGGGGAACTAGACTACAAAAAGTTTAGTTTTACATTGGAGATATTCCAAAATGAAATGTAATAATATGAGATTATCCCCAATCACCTTAAATCCTCTAACATGGGTGAAACCCCTAATACCACTAAGGTGTTAGAAACCATGTATTTCCCCAACCATGAAGAAAATGAGCCAGAAGAGGGTATCAGTGAGATGAAATCACTTCAATAATTATAGAGGAGAAACACATCATTAATAATAGGCCATAAAAAAAACCATTACTACCTAAACCCCCTAATAATGGTGCAACCCCACCAGACCAAAATGCTAAAAATGATCCCCTACCTCTGAGACCTCAAGAACCTAAGGCACCCACGTAAACCCCATCAGTATAAATTAAATGGGGTTATAACATAGTGGAATATATGAAAAAGATAAAATCCATCACACTTTATGAGCTTGCTCAAATCACTAAGCAACATGATCTCCTATTGAAATCCTTTACTTATAAGTTGACCTAGTTGACCTAATAGAAACCAAGAACAACACACACTAATGTTATAATTCACAAGAATACATTGGAGGTCCCCCCTTTCCTCTTAACCCTCTAGTTTTTTAGGAAAAATATACATAACTATTTATTATATTTATGAGCCTCATCTAATGTGATAATAATAGGCATATGTGAGAAGCTCAAGTTGGTCCCTATAAAGTTAGAGAAGGTAATGGTTCAGCTCAAAAAAACAAAATTAAAAGTGATAGGTGAACTAATAAATGCACACATATAGTTGGAATATTATCCTAGGATTTAACACGACATATAAATATAAGTAGTGTAGACTCATAAAGCTTATGGCATGCTCCTTTATAGAGACTAGTCCAAATCTATAAACATATAGGTAAACATAGAGACTAACCCTGATAATAGACAAAAAAATATAGGTAATCATAAAACCCCACATGAAACACATGATAAATAAGTCCAACACCATTAATGAGGAGTTAAAATTAGTTTCCTCATACCTAGGCATCTACACTATGAACACAAAACTACCCAAAGATCAAGCTAGTTATAGCCAAAACCTACCCAAACTATGGTCTGTCTATATAGATTGAGCTCATTACAAACGTAGTATTGGGGATATTTTTTAATTATATAACCCCTAGGGAGAAATTATTTAGTATATTATAGGTTTAAGTTTCTTTACACAAATAATCCAATGGAGTACAAAACATTAATCCTAGGATTACAATTTGCATTTAAGTATAAGGCAAATGAACTAGTATTTAGCAACTCTAAGCTTGTGGTCAACTAGATCATAACTAAATTTTAATGAAATTATCATACCTCATAAGGTATAATCATAGGTATTGGGACCTAATGGATATTATTAATTCATTTAATATCATCCCTATTCCTTAGGAGAAAAACTAAGTAGCTAACTCACTATCATCTATAGTAGCAAACTGAACACCCCTATATGACATTGAATTACAAAAGTTTAATATGGAACTCATCCCATACCCCTCTATCCATAAAAAAATGAAAAAATTATAGTTCTTTGAGGATGACTATAATATCATCCAATTTCTTAGTAATGAGGGAATATTTAAGACCCAAGTTATAGATGAAAAATATAGAGATATCATGAGGAATGAGTTGGATAAAGATGGGCTATTAAATTTTAATGGGAACCAGATTTTGAAAAGTATGATCTCATTATAAATTTCATTTGATTATTTATACCCCACCTTCTAAGAGATAAAACCAAATTTTTAGTACTAATAGTTTTGATTCATCAACATCGGTCCTACAAAAAATCCCTAAATGGTGAACATAGGTCCTAACTAGACAGACTACAAATTAGAACAGTTATGAAGGTTACTATTGATATGTAAGGATGTGATTACTTGGGCTTATATAGACCTTAAGGTATTTTTTGGGCCCCTTATTTTTTGAAATAAAGGATTCATGCTAACATGACATTCACATTAGTGTGAAGGAATCATTTTGCATAGTGGGTTGCATTTTGGCATTTTGGTGCTAGATGAAGGTTACAATGCATAAATTATGCCAATTGGTAAATAGATAATTATCTCCAAGATTTTTGATACATATGATAGGTTTGTTAATACATGGTGAATTTAGCACAAATCTCATGAGGTTATGGATCTAGTAGGTATTATGACCAATCTCTAACTCGACACTCAATGTGTACCTTCCACCCTAGCGAAGATGCTCCTGAAATCTATTTAAGGTTGTCAACCCAAATGTATGAAGATATATGAAAAATTTCAATGAATCTTTGGTGAAATAGATTTTCTTTGTATATATTATTTTATTATCCATTAGACTTAGGAGTAGTATGGATGCCATAAAAGATCTATTTGTAAGTAACCAAGCTTATTTATGAGCCTCTAGGTTATTAATTAATATGAACTAGACATATATTATGCTATGAATTCTATACTTTAATTTAAACTATAATTAATGATGAATATTATTGTATCAAAACATGATGAGTCTGGGTTATATGTCTTTTGTATTATTGTTGGGATGTGTAACGGTTATAATGTCATATTTTCAATATATTTATGTTAATTAATATGTATGCATGATTTTGGTTCACATATTTAATGGAGTCCCTTCAAACATTAATGCCAACATTTTTAACTTGCATAAATCTTAAGTATAGATTTTTCACCAAGTATTCTTATCCTTGTTATGAGTATGAGTTTAGCATGAGTAGTTTAAGTAAGAGTAACCTTTTGACCTTTTAAGCACCTATATGACCCTAAGATTAGTCTACAAAAAGTTTTCACCCACATGACACTAGGTTTAGTCCATGAAATTCTTATGCCTATGTATCTACCTAAATATTTTGATGAATTGATCAAGTCCCCTAATTGAAGTCTCATGCCATGACATAACTAGCCTAATGCATGCTCTTGTTCGCTCTCAGCTATGCTTTGAGTGAGCACATAAGGCCTATGCCTTATGTGGATTGATTTCGAGACAACCAAGTGTTAAAATGTTGAGTACAAAGGGAATATACCATGTTTGTACCTAGTTTTAATAAACTAAAAACCAACTAAGACAACTTTATGCCCCTAAATCTATAACATTTTAGTTATATTACTAGGAACTATGTTGAATTTTGTTGTTATGATGGTGTGATAGAAGGATGTATCAAATTTGTCTCAAAAGCATCAAGTGCTAGCTACAATAGGTGGAAGATAATTTTTCACTAAAGTATCCAAACTACAAAGGATAAAAGATGATAAAATTGGTTCTTAACACCTTATATGATTCTCTATACAAAGTCTTTTTCTATGAGCTACCTGAGCATGTGTATAGGTGGTTGGCTGCATATTCAACCCAAATAAAAAGAAGAAGCTATGGACAGTACTACAAGTGAAGAAATGAGAAATTAGATAAATTTGAGACCCTAGATGCTACTTAGACTAGATCAATAGATAAATGGTGGTAAGGAGTGTTAAATAGCTACATACTTGAGTTCATAGTCTCAACATACTCATGCTCTAAGGAAGAAGAGTACCAAATTTTATATAACCTTAAAGACATGATTGTGAAGGAATTTTGCACAGATCTCAAAAATTTAATGCTGGATTATAGTTTTGAAGCTTTGGGGATGAAAGGTTAAAGTCCTTTCATGTATGAGTATCATAAAAGGGGAAAAGGGGATGTGTAGGTGAGGCATAATGGAAGGGGATGAGAAAATTGACACTTGAGAGCTTAAAGATAGACCTATAATAAGAGATGGTGTTGAATGATGGAAGATATAAAACTTGTAAGTATCAAGAGAACCCATAGCAAGTAGGAAGGGCATGGGGAAGGATCTCTTAAAATACAGTAGTGTGAGGATGAGAGATATAATGAAGTGATGGATCGATCTCAACACTTGATAGGTGTGGAATTCATTAGGTTCCTAAATGATTTGGTGACTACAAATATGCTTGATACACCTAAATCCTTTAAACCTATGGTGCATGCTCACACATTAGATCCCCCACTTGAATAAAGTATAGAAGTAATAATTGACTTTGTTCATGACTTAGATCCTAAACGTTTTTTAGACTTGGGGTGTAAATTTATGATTGAATAGATTATTCCATAAAAGAGGTGAGCATAAATACCTCTTGAACATTGGGTGTTAGCTCACCATAATAAAAATTTAACATGAGCATACCAACTTAGCCAATGTTAGCAATGCAAAGTGGTAAATAGCCCAATGGAAGTGGTTTGGTACCACAAGTAGAACAATTCCAATGACATTAATTGTGCTAGTTGTAACAATAGGAATAGTGCCTAACCTAGTGGTTAAAGGCATTAGAGGACCACTGGCAAGATAGGTGCTAGGGGAAAATAGCCTTAGATACTAACTTCCCCCATAAAAAAATTACTATGAAATGGATATTTACTTACTGGAGTATTGTGTTGTGGAGAATGCCATGGAAAATGTGCTCAAGTGTGAAATATAATGGCACACATAGGACATAACCCAATCAGAGTGTAAGGTGACCCAATTTTTTACAACTCTACTTGATTGTGCCCACACCTAGTATATAAAATTTGATCCTAACTAGTCCATGGTTGATTATGATACCCTAAAAGATGCATTCTTGAAGGAATTTAACATTCCAAAGTTTGAAAAATAGATCATCATCACATTAAAAGAGATTACAAAATGACTCTTAGAGAGTGTGTACATGTATAATTCAAGGTTCAAAACTCTTATATCAAATCTCTCATATGATATTCACCCTTCCCAACATGTGTAGTATTTCATTGGAGGGTTACTTCTGTCATTTGGAAATTTGCTTTCCATGAAGACATTTATAGACCCTCAAGAAGTGCTTGAAGTCGTGATTAGAGAAGAAGCAATTGGAATTGTAGATATTATGATCAACCTACTTATGGAGGTATATATTACATCTAAGGCCTCTCATCTCCAAAATCTTACTACTAGCTCATCACATGATGCTTAAATTGGACTATGGTGCATTGACTATAAAGCAGAAGACCATAATAGGACTAACTACCCATGAATGAATGTGTGCATTTTAATTCTAAACTATAAATTTTTTCAAGAGGTGCATGACATCCATAACATCCCTTTAATACAACATGCCAGCCAAGTTAACACAAGCATTTATTATTAGTTGTGTGATTCCTACACCCATAACACTACTAATTACCAAGTGATTGAAAAAATACATGAGAATATGGAAATATGCACATGATAGACTACCATAGCAATAAGAGGGTAGGATAACCAAGGTAATGAGGTCTATAACCAACATAACATATACTTAATATGATATTAGGAATGAGATGGCAAGGTAGAGGATATGGTGGTAAAAGGTTCCTACCATGCTCATGTTATAAGTGTGTCTCGATAGAGAATTATTAGTGTGAATTCACTACACATCCCATGTGTGGGTATTGTTGAGGGTATTATAATATTGAAGATGCCTTGACCTATACAAAAATTTGACCCAAGGTAAGCCTAGTGATGGGTGTCATCAATACAGTTCATTTAATGATGTCAATCAAGGGTTGGTGTATGAAGGTTGTATGCAAAAGGAGAGAGATATCTATAAAATGTTCCTTATATCACACTCCATACTTTGCATGAATTAAAAATCACACTTGATGGAATTGAAAATCACACTTTCTAGAATTGAAAATCACACTTACATGAAATTAAAGTACACTTGAAAAAAATAAATCACACTTGTAGAATGTAAATTTATGAATTGAAAATGAATAATAAACACATAAAATACCTACCGGTTTACAACAAGCTATACAAAAAGAAAAAAAATTACAGAAAGAAAGAAATAAAATAATAATTTACAATAAAGTGATAATTACAAAATAAAGAAATAAAATAAAAATACATGGATCCATCTTCCTTAGAATGAGTGGCCAGCGCATTCCTCAGAAGAGGATTTACTTAGAACACTAATTTCAAAATAGGCTACTTAGAATGATGGAAGGAAAAATGTATTGATTTATTGATTATTTCATTCAGGTGTGGAAGGTTACATTTATAATTCCATGCTTTCAACCAACACCTTATTTGGGAGTAAAAACCAAGATACTTTATCCTATCTCAATCTCCACAAAATATGGAGAGAGATATTTATTCTAATAATGAAATCTATGACAACATAATATTGATCTCTACCAAATATTGAAAGAGATATTTATTGGAATAAAATTACATATATTTGAATACAACCTAATATGGAAGATATATACATATAAATTTATATATAGAAAGAATATAAATGGAAATCATTCTTTGTGATGGTTGGAATATTGAAATACTCTTATAAATACTTCCCAAACAAGTTTGTAGTATATTTCTTGTAGTCTAGAGTAATTCTATTGAAATTTATAGCATCCTGGTGAAATCCATAGTAGGCTTGCTAAAATCTGTAACAAGCCTAGTCAAATATATAGTAATCCTAGTAAAATCCGTAACAAGCTTGGTAAAATCCATAGGTGGTCTAATGTAATCCATAGTTTCTCTATAGCTGGTTTGATGTACTCCATAACTTATCCATAACAAGCCTATTGTAATCCATAGATATTTTAGAAATCCTATTATAATCTGGAGCTATTATGGAAGTCTGTAGCAAAATAGTAGGATTCCATTCTTGACCAAAATATTGGATCTTGGTTGTAGAAGACTTCAACATGGTCACTCTTCATACTTTGAATCATTCTTAGCATATTATGAAATGTATACACACTCATTAACAAAAAATTTCTCAGTAGTCATTAGAAATAGCTAAGCAATAAATAAAAATAAATTCTAAAGACAACCATTATATATACTTACTATATCATTCTAAATAAACTATAAGTTCAGAACCTACATTTAGATCCACTTCTAATATAAGAAGAAGGAGGTTATTTTATGGATATAATGATACATTTTATGGGCTCATCACCTAAAATAGACAAGGGTGTAGGAATGGTCAAGTACAAGCTAAAAATGGAAATATGGACCCCAAAGGCTTAACATACATGCATAGATGTAGTCAAGGTATAGGTGAATACTCTGAGTGGATTCACCATTCAACCACTAGTTGTGTCAGTACTTGAGTCATGCCTAGAATATAGGGATAAGGGTTGTAATGAGTGTATAATGTGGCCTAAACACAAAGTTATGCCATACCTATACCTAGTGCACTAAAAATATGTATTACAATAGGCCATGAGTGTAATACAAAACCTTTAATGGGACCTCTAATTAGCACAAGACCTAGAAGCACATTTTTCTACCTCTCATAAGAAGCATGATAGATAAGGAGTTGAGATATAATAATTAACTAAGATCATGTACCTCATACAAATGGAGGGAATGCTTCCCCTGCTGAATAAGTTGCTCTTGGAACATGTAGGAGAAAATTAAGTTGAGGTCACCACACCACATTGGAGAGGGTGAAAGAAGTTTGGCATACAAAAAATGTTGAATATTACTAATAACTCCTCATGGATGCCATTACTGATGGATGGTCTATCTATGAGGTCCTTGTAGATAGAGGCATTGAGGTGAACATCTTGACCAAGAATGCCTAGGAGAAAATGGGTAGGTCAGCCTTAAGACCTTCCCCTCATGTGCTTTTCATGGATAATAAGAATTGATTATAGCTAATTAGAATTTTTAAGAGCATAATTGTAGATATAATGGGCACCAAATTCTATGTTGACTTTGAAGTAATTGAGTTAGAAGAGGAGGAAAAATACCTAGTTCTTCTAAAAATGCCATAGTATCATATAAACAATGTAGATATGAACTTCAAAAAGAACTACATGACATTTGATAATGGAAAGGAGAGGGTAGTTATACCCATCTCAAATTACCAAGGACCCCCTATGTTGAGAGTATGAACATCGAGGATGAAATCAACCACATCTATAACATCATATCATAACACACTAAAACTTTAGTCAAATGATCAAGGAATCCTCTCTTGGGAGGATGGAAAATCAACCTTAGACACCACCAACATCACTAAAAACCAATGGGTTTAGGAATCATATGCCACCTGTGATCAAAGGTACCACTTGGTAAGCACAAAGGTGCCAAAACCAATATAGATAGGTTGGATCTAGATTAATCATCCTTCTAAAATATGGGTCCCTTGCACTAATAAGAAGGGGAAAAGAGTGTTTTTATTTATGATGGGAAAAATTTAAATGTTCCCAAGATATGAAGGGATTAATCCAATATAAGACTATATCTATGATCTCAAATCATGTATCCCAAAAGAAGTTGATAGAATGGGTGCAATAGTGTATATATTGAATATCACTATCACTCATTGGTGGGTAGCACAAAAGTATATCTTACCGACTTGGTAATATGTTAAGGTATCCATTTACACTTGATTTTGGAAAAGTAACAAGGACCTATACATCTTATCCTACTCTAGTGACTCTGACCCTATAATGTATGTACATATTTATGAAGAAACATGGACTATCTACAATGAAAATGCCCCAAGTAATCTCTAGGTACATGCCTTATATAGGACCTTGAGGACATGGGTGTGGGCATGGTATGTATTTAATGAGATTCTCTATGAGATATCCAACTGGGATGCCCTTAAGGAGTAGTTTATTCACACCTTCTCCTTTTATTCATAAAACCTTGAATTGATTAAGCCACTATAGGTAGTTTGAAGGTCAGTGTTTGAGGACACTAAAATATTGGATGAGTGCCAAAAAGACATGTTTAGAAAAAAAGGGTTATCACTCCAAACCTTATTCAAAGAGAAAAAATTGAACAATGACTCTAGGATGAAGATGATGACACATGGAAGGCATGCAACTCAAATAATTTGATAGGTAAAAGGAATTTACTTCACCAAATTGAGGATATCATCCTAGAAGAATAATACCCTATCCATCTTCAAATAGAAAAAATCAAGGGTAGTAGACAAGTCAAGGATTTGCACTAGGAAAAGAATGAACCCTACTACATACCATTAAAACTATAGAGGTAGATATGAACTTGGAAGGGGAACTTAAGATTTCCACTTTGGGCACCTATTGGTTTGACATAGATCTAGCATGTATTATAGACATCTTGAAGTAATTCCAAGACTTATTACATCATAACTATAGAGATATGAAAGACACACACCCATCCCTTAGGAAGATGAACATCAATCTAATTGATGGCACAAGACTAGTCAAGAAGTGAACTTAAAATATGAACCCACATCTTTGTACCAGAGTTAAGATGGAGATTGATGGCATGCTAGCCACAAACATCATCTATATTTAATAGGAATATTAATGGGTTAGCCCCATGGTCATCATCATCAAAAATTATGGGTGCATCTACATTTATGCTAACTATATATTATTGAATTCTACCTCCATGACTTGCCCCTTTCCAACTATGTTCACTAATAAAGTATTGGATGATGTCATAAGGTGAAAGATATACACATTTAATAATGCATTCTTAGGATACTATCAAGTATAGATTGAGGATGAAGACAATCCAAAAACCACCTTTATGATTGAATGGGGTTATTTTACATATAATATGATGCCCTTTGGGTTAAATATTCTTCGAACCATGTTCTATTCAATGGTGATCACCATTTTTAAAGAATTCATTCACAAGTTATTATAAGTCTACTTAGATGATTAGATAGTGTATGGATTAGTTAAGGATCATTATGATAAATTGTAATTTATGTTTGAAAGGTGTAAGAAATCACAAATTTCATTAAACCTTAAAAAGTGTGTTTTTACAACACCAATTGGCACTTTTCTCAAGCACATCATCTACAAGGATGGTCTGCTCATTGATCTAGCAAAGATTGAAATAATATTTTTACTCCAAACCACATCAATATAGAAACATGTTCATGCATTTATAAGAAATTATGAGTACTATAGTAAGTTAATAAAGAACTATGCAATATTTTATTACCTCTAGAAGAGCTCTTGCAAAAAGATAACCGATTTTATTGGGGTACATTACAAGAAGATGAATTTGAGACCTTGAAGCTCAAAATAGAAAGTGTGTTGATATTATAATTTCTCAACTGGGAAAATACCTTCCATGCCCATGTCGATGCCTCTAGTATCATAATTGACACTATTCTGGTGTAACTAGGTGAAGGTAAAATAGACCATCCCATTTATTTCACTATCACAAAACTAACCAAGGTAGAACACAACTACACTATAAATTAGTGTGAGGTACTTACCATGATCTATGCTTTATAGAAGTTTTGACAATATTTTCTAGTAACCCCCTTCATACTTTCCATTGATCACGAGGTGCTTAAATACCTAGTGAACAAACCCATTTTATATAGATGTATTTTTAAATGGATTATTTTGTTCCAATAATTCTAGTTTTCTAATTTAGTGAAGCTTGGAAAATAAAACTGGAGCCTAGACCATCTATCTTGCATTAACTATGGTGATGTGACAGCACCTATTAAAGATCATATGCCTGATGTATAAATTTATAGATTATAGTGTATCTTAAAGACTTGGAAGAGATTACCACATTTTTAACCTCTAGATCTATGCCCTAGACCATGATGACTAAGCAAAAGAAGAAACGTGTATTTCATGACACCCCTTTTCAACTCATTAGAGGGTAACTATAAAAGTTGAGCCATGATGAATTCATGCACTGATGTGTCCTAGAGCATGAATGAGACTCAGTATTATAAGAGGTGCATTAAGGAATTTTGGAGGCCATTAAACTAGAGATGTTATAATGTGCAAGGTATTATAATCAAGTTTGTGGTGGCCAACTCTATTTTAGGATGCAAACGAATGTGCTAAAGCATGTGACATCTACTATCACATGGGAAAACCAAACCATGGGGATGAGATGCCTCTCATCTCCATCCTTACCCAAGTTCCATTTGAAAAATGGGCCATTGACATTTTTGGGCCTATTACTCGCACTATGAGGTACACAAGCACATGATACATTATAGCTACCATAGATTACTTCACCAAGTGGGCCAAAGTAGCATTGGCCAAATATTTTACCACTACCATAATAACAAGATTCATCTAGGAGAATATCATTAGTCACTATGGATGTCTACTTAGCTTAACTAGTAACTATGGTGCACACTTCATCATTGAAACCATTTAGATCCTTATAATTGATTTTATGGTGGTGCACCATAAAATGACACCTTACCATCCCAAAGTGAATGGCACCATAGAGGCATTTAATAAAATATTGGGAATGTATCATACAATTTTTTTTGATGTTAGTCATAAATATTGGGATAACCATGTGTCAATAATATTATGAGCCTATCATACTATGTATAAGCTCCTAAATAAAGATACACCATTTCAATTAGTGTTTGGAATAAAGGAAATTTTAACTATTGAATTCCTAGTTCCCTCATTATTCATCACATGTATTAGTATATTATATGACCAAGAGTCTTTTAGCTCGTGCCTGGAAGATATGGAGTGCTTGGATGATATATGTACCCAAGAAAGATAGAGCAAAAAAATAGAAAAGACATTCTAGATTCTATGACATGACAAGTACATTAATCACAAGGTATTTATATAAGGTGTACTAGTTTTTTTATATGAATCTAAGTACCTCAAACACCCAAGAAAATTATAGATTAGGTGGATGGGACCTTATAGCATCCACAATATATTGGATACTGATGCATGCAAGCTACGCATGTTGAAGGGTGAAATGTTCCCTGGGCAATTAAATGATAATATATTGAAGCTATGTAGTCACTAGAATAACACTTACACCATAAAATAGATGGATTATGTAATTCTATTTCTCTAAGTGGAGAAAGAATATATTTATTAAACATAAATTGTACCTCCAAATATGAGGGTGTATAAGTTATGGAATATAGAGCATCCTTAAATCAAATAACCTAGTCTTGTATAGACTCATTTTCTATTTGTTTTAATTATTTAAAATATTATAATTATTAGGTAAGGTATAAAGATAAAAATACATCCTCATGTTTTTTTAAAGTGGATAATGAACCATTTGGAAGACTACAAAACCAGTCAAGGACCCCTTGGGTTAAGATGCAGTGAAAAGCCTTTAAGAGTAAACTTCCATTTGGGCCCAATGTTCAAAGGAGTGTATAAATTGTTATAAATGAAAATAAATATCCCATAAACCATAAAAGTAAGATAATTTAGGCATAATAAATTTTGAAGGATAAGGAAGCTTAAATACATCCTTGGCAATAATTTGTTCTGCTAATATATTCTCATCAAAAATAGCCTCATGATAAAAAAATTGTAGTTTGAGAGTGTTGAATTATTATTATAAATATACTATGGTGGTCATAATAGATAACATATTAGGATAAGAAGTTGAATCATTTACTAGTGGTTGTAAATTATTGTGCGTATGAAACATAAGAATAATTAAGAAAAAATCACTATCAATGGGAGGATCATTACATAGTTTGACTTGATTTTGTAAAGGGTCATCCATGATTAAATATGTGAGTATATTATGTTGGATATCATAAAATGTGGTAAAATTATCATTAGAAGGTTCTATGTTATTCAAAATATCATGACATTCACAAGGGGTAGGGGAAGAAACTTCACTTATAAAAATTTGGTCTTTTGCATCACAAAATGTAAAAGATGGAAGAAAAGAATCATTTTATATTGTAATTTCAACATCATGAGAGGTAAAAATACAATTTTCACTTTCCACTTTACCTTTTAAAAGAGGGAGAGAAGATATAATGCTAGTTTTTATTTTCTTTGACTTACATGACTTGATGTTTGAAAATGAAACATGAATTATACTTGGGACTATACTTGTGTCTATAAAAAATGAATGTTATGTAGGAACTTATTTTTTACTTTTATATGCACTATCATTTTTTTATTCAAGAAAGACAATAGGAAACATAAAACATGTATTTTAATCATTAGAAACTAGAGGGGAATAACAAATTTGACTATTTAAATTTGAATCATCCAAAGGGTAAATAAAATTGTCAACATAAGTATTAATTAGAGAAGAAGTCACACACTTGACTTCATAAATATTCTCATCATCAAATATATAAGAGGAAAACTCAAAATTTTCAACATTTGCATCATTAGAAAGGGAAGGAACACACTCACTTTTTGAAGTAACAAAATTATATATGCATGTAACATTATAATGAAATTACTTAGATGATTCACAACAATAGAGCAATATAACACAAAATTAAGAGAAAAATAAATAGATCCATAAAATAAATATCTAAAATATTTGAATACTTGAATATTATGATTGAGATACTTTGATGTGGAAACCTCAAAAACAATGAAATAAGAATAGAATTCACAATATTATGATAAAATACTAACCACTAACTCCTATATATACTCTAATTATCCAAGGTTATTCCATAGGTTGACTAGACTATTGTGGCTAACACACCACCTTTTCCTCAAAATGGTGGACCCCTTTATTAAAAATTATCAAAATAGAGCTCTTGGGTCCATTATTTTATTCTATTTGGCTCTAACTAAACTAGGTCCTTGGGATATTATGTCACCCTATTTTCCCTAAATAGTGTTGAGCCTTATTTATTTAATGACTATGGTAGGATTCTTATTTTAATTATTTGTGGCACTAACATTATAGGTTAGATTTTAAAATTAGTTCCTAGAGTCTTGCTCATTTTATAGATCAATAAACTCAATGCCCTTATGGAAAATTAAAATATTAATAATAATCAATTAAGAAGTAGGATAAATAATAAGTTGAGATATAAGAATTAACTAAGATCTTTTGCCTCCTAAAAATAGGGGGAATGCTTCCCCTATTGAATAACTTGCTCTTAGAACATGTAAGATAAAATAAATTTGAGGTCACCACACCACACATGTAGAGGGTGAAAGAAGTTTGGCATACACAAAATGCTGAACATGACCAATAACTCCTCATGGATGACACTACTAATGGATGGTTGTCTATGAGGTTATTTTAGACACATGCACTAAGGTCAACATCTTGATTAAGAATGCCTAGGATAAAATGGGTAGGCAAGCCTTGCGACCTTTCCCTCATGTACTTTTCATGGCCAATAAGACCCGAGTATAGATGATTAAAATTATAAAGAACACAATTGTAGATATAATGGGCACCAAATTTTGTCCTAACTTTGAAGTAATCAAGTTAGAAGAGGAGGAACAATACCTAGTGCTTCTAAGAATGCCATCATGTTATGGAAAAAATGTAGATATTCACTTAAAAATTCTCTACATGACATTTTAGAATGGAAATGAGAGGGTATTTATACCCCTCTAAAATTACCAAGGACCCCCTATGTTGAGGGCATGGACATTGAGGATGAAATCAACCACATCTATATCATCATACCGTAAGGCATCAAGAATCTAGACCCAAATGATCAAGGAATACTATCTTGAGAGGATGGAAAATAAACCTTAGACACCACAAAAATTATTGGAAACTAATGGTTCAAGGAAGCATATGAGACCCCTAATCGAATGTACCACTTGGTATGCACAAAGGTGCCAAAACAAAAAAAGATAGGTTGGGTCCAGATTAATTATGCTTCTAAAATACAAATCCCTTGCAATAATAAGAAGGGTAAAAGAGTTTTTTTCATTATTAAAGTAAAACTTAAAGTTATCCCAAGATATGAAGGGATTAATCTAATGGAAGACTATATCTATGACCTTAAATAATGTATCCCAAAAAAAGTTAATAAAATGGGTGCATTAGTGTTTACATTAAATATCATTGCCACTCATTGGTGGGTAACATAAAATTATAGATTAACAAATTTGAAATATGTGAAGGCATCCATTTTCACTAGATTTTGGAAAAGTAATGAGGACCTAGACATCTCAGCCTACTCTGGTGACTCTGACCCTATAATGCATGTGCATCTTTGTGAACAAATATGGACTGTCAACAATAAAAATGACCCAAGTAATATATGGGTACGTGCCTTATATAGGACCTTGAAGAAATGGGTGTGGGCATGGCACATATTCAATGAGATGCTCTATGAGATAACCAACTGGAATTCCTTCAATTAGTAGTTTATTCATACCTTCTCCTTTTATTTGTAAAACCCTGAATTGATTAAGCCACTATAGGTATTTTGAAGGTTAGTGTTTGAGGACACTAAAATATTTGAGGAGTGCCTAAAAGACATGTTTGGAGAAAAAGGGTTAGCACTCCCAACCTTTTTCAAAGAGAAAAATTTGAACAATGATTCTAGTAATGAAGATGATGATACATAGAAGGCATGCAACTAGAAGATTTCATAGGAAAAAAGAAGTTAGTACACAAATTTAAGGATATAACCTTAGAAGAATAATACCCTACCCATATTTGGGTAGAAATAATCAAGGGAAGTAGACAAGTCAAGGATTCACACTAAGAGAAGAATGAACCCTACCACATGCCATTAAAAATTACAAAGGTAGATATGAGTTTGGAAGGGGAACCTAAGATTGCCACTTTGGGATCCTATTTATTTGAAATATATATAGCATGTATTATGGACATCATAAAGGAATTCTAAGACTTTTTCCCTCATAAATATAGAGATATGAAAGATACACACCCATCCCTTAGGGAGATAAGCATCAAGCTAGTTAATGGCATAAGACTAGTCAAGAAGCGACCTTAAGGATGAACCTAAATATTTATTCCAAGGTCAATATGGAAATTGATGGCATGTTACATGCTTCATATATCTTTTATAGTAAAATGAATGGGTTGGCTCCATGGTCATCATCATCAAGAAGGATGGTGTATCTATATTTGTGTTGACTATAGATTCTTAAATGTTACTTGCATGACTGACGCCTTTCCAACTCTATTCACCAATAAAGTATTGGATGATGTCATAGGGTGCAAGACATACACCTTTACTAATGGATTCTTAGGATACCATCAAGTACAGATCAAGGAGGAATACAATCTAAAAACCACCTTTGTGACTGAATGGGTTTATTTTGCATAAAACATGATGACTTTTGGGCTAAAGAATGTGTCAACCATGTTCTCCTAAGTGGTGATCACCACTCTCTAAGACTTCTTTCACAAGTTCCTCCAAGTATACTTAGATGATTAGATAATGTATGTATTAGTGAAGGATCATTATGACAACTTGTACCTTATGTTTGAAAGGTGTAGGCAATTAAAACTTCTCATTAAACCTCAAAAATGTGATTTTACAACACCATTTGGCACTTTTCTTAGGCACATCATCTACAAGTATGGTCTGCTCATTGATCTAGAAAATATTACAATAACCCTTTAGCTCCAAACCATATCAATGTAAAAATATGTTCATGCCTTTCTTGTACATTATGAGTACTATAGTAAGTTCATAAAGAACAATGTAATATTGTGGTGCCTTTAGAAGATCTCTTATAAAAGGATGGCCCATTTTATTGGGGTTCATTACAATAAGATGAATTTGAGACCCTAAATCTCAAATTAGCAAGCACACTAATATTGTAATTTCTTAATTGGGAAATGCACTTCCACATCCACATCAATGCCTCTGGTATTACAATCAACACTATTTTGGTGCAACTTGTAAAAGGAAAAATGGATCATCTCATTTATTTTGCTAGCATAAAACTAAGGTATAATAGAAATACACCATAATTGAGAGCAAATTACTTGTTATGGTCTACACTCTACAAAATTTCTAGAAATATTTACTAGTAACCCCCTTCTTCTTTTTCACTGATCATGAGGTGCTTAAATATCTAGTAAACAAACACATTTCATATGGATGTGTTTTCAAATGGATTTTTTTGTTACAATAATTATATTTATCTAATTTAGTGAAGCTCAAAAAACAAAACTTGGTCCTAGACCATCTATCCCACATCAACTCTAGTGATGTGATAACACCTATTCAAGATCATATGCCTGATGCATAAATTTATAGAGTATAGTGCATCCTAAAGACTTGGTAGATATTACCAAATTTTTGACCTCCAGATATGTGCCCCAGACCATGATGAATAAGGAGAAGAAGCAATTCATAGTTTATGCCACCTATTTTTAAATCATTTGAGGGGAACTATACAAGTTTAGCCATGATGAAGTCATGTACTGATGTATCTTAGATCATGAATGAGACTCAATATTGTAAGAGGTGCATGAATGAATTATTAGATGCCATTACACTAGAGATGTTATGATGTGTAAGGTACTATAATCAAGTTTATGGTGGCCAAATCTATTTTAGGATGTAAAATAATATGCTAAAGAATGTGATGTCTACTAGAACATGGGAAAACTAAACCATGGGGTTGAGATGCCTCTCATCTCTATCCTTGCCTAGGTTCCATTTAAGAAATAGTATATTGACTTTTTTGGTCCTATTACTCCCAATATGAGGTGAAAAAACACATTATACATTCTAGCTACCATAGATTACTTCACCAAGTGGGCCAAAGTAGCATTGACCAAAGATTTTACCACTACCATAATAACAAGATTCATCTGGGAGAATATCATCAGTCACTATGAATGCCTACTTAGGTTAAATAGTAATTTTGGTACACACTTCATCAGTGAAACCATTTAGATCCTTCTAAATAATTTTATGGTCGTGCACCATAAAATAACACTTTACCATCCCCAAGTGAATGGCACCATAGAGGCATTTAATAAAATATTGGAAATGTGTCATGAAAAAATTTATGATTTTGGTCACAAATATTGGGATGACCATGTGTCATTAATATTATGGGTCTATCATACTATGTACAAGCTCTTAAATAAAGATACACCATTTCAATTGGTGTTTATCATAGAGGACATTTTAACTATGGAATTCCTAGTTCCCTCATTATGCATCACACGTATTGGTAGATTGGATGACCGAGAAAACTTGAGTGCATGATTAAAATACATGGAGTGCTTGGATGAGATATACACCCAAGTAAGATGGAGCCAAAAAATATAAGAGGTACTCTAGAAGCTATGGCATGATAAGCACATTAAACACAAGGTATTTATATAAGGTGCACTAGTTTTTCTATATGACTCTAAGTACCTCAAGCACCTAAGAAAATTATGAATTATGTGGATGGGACCTTATATCATCCATGGTATATTGTAAATAGGTACATGAAAGCTGCACATGTTGATGGGTGAAATATTCCTTGGGTATTTCAATGATAATATATTGAGGGTATATAGTCACTAGGATTGTAGTTACACCATCAGAGACTGACTTCTTGGTCACAAATTGGTTACTTTATTTTGACCATAATAAATTTGGTATAAGCCATATCTTTCCTTATGTTTGTTTTGTTTGTTTTGAGTGAATAATCATGCCACTTTTAATCCCATATAATAACTCTTATAGCACTTACATGCATAAATCTAGTCAGTTAAGTTGAGCATGGTCACTTTCTAAGTGCCTAAGGCTAGATACCAAAGTTTCTAGTCACATACCAAATATTTTAGGTTCAAAAAAATTATAATTACAAGTTAACAAAGGAATATGCACAAGATGCTCATGCATAATAAATCTAGAAGAGAGAATGAAGTGTTGGAGGACCAACACAAGGATTTGTATGGGGTAGGGACGATTGAAGAAAGAGACATAAAAGCATAGAGAAATAAACCAATAAAAAAAGGTGAAATTGTAAAGAAGTTTAGCACTAAGAAATATAGAATTGAGGAGGCTGAATCATGTGTATGTGAAGTGTTACACATAGGTTACCATAAGAAGGGTGAAGGTCATGTTAAACTAAATAAAGTTGAAGAAAATGATCATTGAGATAAATGGCACCCACCAAATGGCTTACAAGAAGTGACCATTTTAATTACCTATCACTTCACCAAAAAATTGTTAATAAAATTAATGTTATGATGGTGGAAGCACAAAAATACATAATAAATGAGAAGTTGGTGGCATATTTTAGTGGATTTCATGGATTTAGAAAATTTCAATAAATCCACATGCTACCAAGGCATTAATTTCTAACCATTAATAAGGTAACTAAAAATAGAGTATAAAGGGGCAAATGACAAATTATAATAGGTTACATACCTTTGTGAGAATTCAAACTAGAACACATTGTTGAAGCTATCAAAAACAAAAAAATGATACCATAGAGAACCATGAATGCACATCCCCCCAAGAAAGAATGAGTGAATAAATATAAGATTGAGTTCCCACCTTAATTTAAAAATGATGTGAGTGGAAATAAATTAAGAGAAATAGGGTAGTATAAGTTTTGTATAATGATGAAGCCACCATTAACAGTATAGGAAACTCAAATTTGAAGGCATAGTCACAGTTCTCATAACTATAAAGAAGAACCAATAATAATTATGGGCTTTAGAAAGATCAACCAACCACACTTCAACAACAATAAGTTTAGAATGGGAAAAAAGAGACTAAGTATAGGTTTATCATAGGCATAGAAGGATGCCAAAAAAGTATGGGTGGTAAAATAAGTAGCCACCATGAAATGAGAGGTGTAGATGATAGAAGGAATAAGCATTGTGGAGGTAGATTTATAAGTTATCAAAAATCTCACCTAAAAATAAATGAAATTCCCCTAAAGTTTATGGTGGGGGAGAAGTGGTTGTCATTTGTGCACATGTGCAAGCTCAAAGATTAAAACCACTGGATAGGGAGAAATACAGAAGAATCAAACTAGGATTGTATGGTCAACATAGGTAAGGAGACAAATTTGGACACCACACTCTTTGATGTCTCCATGAAATACAAGTTAGCAATAATGACCATAACACAACTATTCAAGATACTAAGATTTGGCAAACCAAAATATCTAGTATAATTACTCATTTTGCATGTACATGGCAATCATTTATAATTTTTAGGATGATGCATGAGGATCTTGGTGCACCTCATTGGTAGAATCATAGGACTACCTAGCATAGGGTCAAACATCCATGAGATGATGGAAAATAAAGTGGAGGTTGAGAGGGTTATGAAGATTTTGGGATACTACAAGTTAGGGTTCACATTCTTTATTAAGGACATCCAATACCTTGACATGGGGGTAATGATACACCTGGTTAGTCGTCAACTATACCCTAGGGGTCGATGGCTTGACATTAAAAATACCCTCTTATGCATTACCCACCATATAGTGTAAGGGATAAAATTTAACATCTCTAATTTTATTGTTGAGGAGATTGTCAAGAATGTGTAACAGTTCCATCAAGCATGCAAAACCTTTAGGTGGGGGTATATATTGATCTTGATAGTGATCAAAGAGATAAGTGTGATGGATGGTGATGACAAAAACCTATGGGTGTTCCCATACAACCATGAGTCCCCTATGATGAATCATCAATACTTCATTTTCTCACCCAACTTCTCAAAAAAGTATAAGACAAGAGTGCAAGGGTGGTGCAATAGGTACATTGAATCCTTTGGGATTGAGTGGTACATCCCTCAAGAGATTCCCCAATAACTGGTGGGAATAAAAACATTTGCCATAATGTATATTTTTTGTGTGGTGTAATTAGAACTCATGGATGGGAACCTATTAGGGTGGCTCTAGTTACCTTATGCATTTTCCACCAGGTATTTCATGGAAGTGATAATAATAATTCATAATTCATAATAGCTAGAGATCTTGGTCAAGACTATGGATCAAGATAGAATCAAGATGATGCTTTAGTTTGTGTGCCCTAAATCCAAGGCCATGAAAGATGAGGAAGATGACTCAAATAAGATGGCCATCTATCCTCTCCAAAAAGAGATTATAAATGGGAGGATTTTCAACCTCTATTATGAAATGAAGTAGTATAAGAAGGGAATCAATCCTAGAAAGGATGATGATCAACCCCTCATAGTTAGTGATGAAGGGAAGGTTATGCCAAAGATGTAGGAGAAGAATATGTAGAAGAAATGGGGACAAAAATTTGAAAAGATCATGGAGTGAATCCAGTTAAAAATTACCTCTAAAGATAAAATTATGCCCCCATATCCTAAAAAGTAGGTGACCTTCATGCAAGATAGTGATTCCTATATTAAAAATAAAAATAAAAATACCAAGGGACCCATCATTTTCCCTACTATAACTCTTTCAAAGATGGAGAAGGAAGAGACCCTCATGCCTGAAACTGAGGAGTAGATTGAAGAAGATAGAGTAGGGACATATATCATATAGATAGAATAAGGGGAATAAGAAATAAGTACCAAGGATATACATGAGGACATAAAAAGTGGCATGATCACTATGCTTTAGGAAATAGAGGATCTAGCAAGCTCCTCATCCATTAAAAAACCCTCAACATTGCCTTCATAAATAGAAGAGGAGAAGAGGAGGGTTTAGAAGAAGATGGGGTTCAGTGAGGACATAAATAAGATTTTGGTGTTTGAAGATAAATAGAGACTTACCAAGGAATAATAATTGGCCAAGTTAGAGAAAAAGGCCATAAAGGGTCCTACAAGCATAATACTAGTAGTTGAGGTAGTCAAGAAATCACCAATATCCCCCACTAGGAAGGAAGAAGAAGTTGTAAAGAGGTGTGCCCAAGTATTGAAGGGGTGATTGAAGAAAAAGAAGGTGATACTAACACCTTATAACTATAAAAAAATATAGTAGAGGAACCCCAGTAACAACAAGGTGATGTTGGCATTGAAGGAATTTCCTTGGAGGTGAGTATTAAGAAACCTTAAGAAGAAGTAGATGAGGGGGAGAATTTTGAGGAAGTAACCCCCAAGGATTAAATAGATGTGTCCTCTAAGGAGAGCACCAAAGAGAGTGGTGCTTCTAGTGAAGAAGAGGAAGTATAAATAGAGATGGCCATTATAGAGAATGACAACAAGGATATGAGAATAAGGGAGAAGGTGGTGAAGGGATGGGTACACAAATAACTTTGTATGACACTATGCCTCCCAAGCTGCCACTACTAAGATGTGTAAACAACTCTTGTTTGTATTTGATCACTATATGGATGATTTTGAATTTGAGGTTCCTAGAATGGCTAATATTGTGGTTTTAATTTGAAACTTTAAAGAGGGTTCTTCAGGATCTCTCCAACTCAGCCATAAAATAAGAAAAACCTCAGGTTATAGGTATCATGTGATGAGGTTGAACCTCTAGAGAAGGTTGGATTTCTCTTGGTAGGTCACCTAAACTAATGATTCTTCTTGGAAAATTGATAGAAAGTGGGTATAGGTTATCTAATAGTGATAAAAAGTTGATGCACCAAATGAGATTCACATAATCTTAAAATTGACACTAATTCAATATAAGATAATTATTTCTCACAAAACCTCACAAACTAGCTAATTTTCATAAGTATTTCATAAACTAGGCTCACTAAGCAATGAATGAAAAGAGGAATTATAATATTCACCCCAAGCATCCATTAATTATAGGAAAAACACAAGTTCACACTTAAAAATAGCTTGAAAACACCTTAAAAGAGGCAAGAAAGAAGGACAATGGACATGGAAAAAAACTTATTCACAAAGCTATGCTGCACAAACTTACTAAACACAAGTTAGAGGCAAGAGATAGGTAAAAATTGATCTTATTACTTCAAGAGGTAGTTATTACAAATTTTGATAGGGTTTTGCCTTGTCAAAATGAGAGTCTCTTGATAATCAAAAATGTGATTATATATTTTCTAAATGGGGAAGAAATGGGAGATCTAGAGAAAAGGGGAAGAGAGAGAGGAGAAGCACGTAAATATAATTTAATGATTTATAACCACCCTCCATAAATTATAAACCACCTTTAGATCAATTAGCACTAATACTACCCCAATAAATTAACCTTTGTCAACTCCAAATAGCCTTCAATCCTTCTCATTATCTTAAAAACATACTAGAAGACAAGAAATTATTAAGGATGTGGATGTCATGATATACTAAAAGAGAAAAGTCTCTGAAGACTTTGGAACTTCATTGAATGCTCCACTTGCCTTTCTCAACCTCTAAACTCTCCATCTTCTTAATGAGCATATGGCACTATGTTTCATCTTGATATGTCCATTACATTATCAAATAGTCACTTGAACTTGTGAACATCAAAATTTAACAAAGAGATGAGGTTAGATTAAGTGTTAGTCTATAAAACCATGAAGTAAACACACTAACATTATAACATCACTAAGCCTAGATCTTAGGGGGGAGTTTAATAAAAAAACTATGATAAAAAGATAACTAAAACATCAAAGACAAATATTTTTACCTTCCTTGTGTCTCCAAGATTGCTTGTTGAAGTGTCTTGCTCGTATTATGCTTAGAAAGTCTTCATCAATAGAGTGTAGCTACCTTTATCTCCTTTTAGCACCATGATTGGTTTGGCTTAGATTGATTTTGACATTATAACACTATGCATTTAATTTATGGATCAACTCCAACATTATAACTCTACTATCTTTCAAGCTCTCTAAATGAAGAGCTCTAGACTTGTATTTATAGATTTTAAAATCAAATTAGAATGGGTTAAATCTTTACCTTGGTTAGCTTAAAAGTAACTATAGTAGAGTTATGAGTTGTCAAACACTCAAGATTTTCAATAAATAGGCATGGGTCTCTAAAAATATATTTTTAGATATTTTCCAAAAGTGACAACTCATAAAAGGTAACGATTAGCTTTGAAGATGCTCTTGATATTTGAATTTTCCTTTTTGATAGTTGATTTAATTACTCATAGATGAATTCAATTAGGCTTGATTAGGATTTGATTTTCTTTAACATGGTAATTAATATTTTTTAGAATTTTGAACATTTTTGTATGATTTTGAATTAATTGATGGTGTATTTTTTCAATTTAATTGATTAATAGGCCAAATTGATTCATTGCATGGTTATAAAGCCAAATTTGAGACATTTAGAAATTCTTAGGCTAAATGGCCAATGGTTGGTAAGAATTGGTCTAAAGTCAGATAAGAAGCCGTTGGTGGCCAAATTTAGGTGTCTAAAGTTTGACCCTATTTGGGAAGGTGTTTCAAGGTATAATCAAAGTAACATCTTCTCAAAGATTTTTTTTTATTTTGTACTTACAAAATCAATAGTCATGACTGAACTATAGTTTTCCCCTTGAAAGAGTAGTTGGAAAAAGAGTTGGTAAATTATCACTCAAAATAAAGAAGTGAGAAGTTTAAACACAATAAAATGATGGGGTGATAACATAATGATTTATCCAAAATTGATTAAAATTATTGATAATGCAAGTGGGATGGTGTACAATGGTTTTCTCAAAGGTGGTTATAAGTAATGTATCCTAATAGTGTAAATGTCATATGATAACATAATTAATCTTCCCAAAGGTGGTTATAATAATTAATAAGATGGAGCTACCCTAGTTAAGATAGAAAAACATGATCATAACATGCCCCTATTGGGTATAAAAAAGTAAATTGGTGATAACATAATGATTTGCCTGAAGGTGGTTATAATCATAAAGAGATGTTAGTGGGATAGTGTATAATGATTTGCAGATAGACAGTTATAATCATTGGACCTTGATAACATAAAACATGATTAATTGGCTAATGATGATGATAACTTGACATAGAGGTTAATGATGAATTATAACAACGTACTAGTAGGGAGATGCTCATCTGAACTAATAAAGGTTTTAATTATTTCATGGTTAATTACTCTATTTGGGATATGATTTGGATGTTGCTAATGTCAGTGCCAAGGAGATGTTAATGCCACCATTTTTAGTAGACTTCCCTGAAGCCAATTTTTGTTGGAACACTATAAAGTAAGCATTATGGTAGAACACCATGAGGACTGAGCCAAAAGATACATAAGGATTAACTCCTGTAATCCAATATTCAAGGGAAAATAATGCACCAATGATAAAAACCATGATGGTAATGTAGACATATGAATATGGATAGATTAAATTATAAATTCATAATAAATCACCCAATGAGTAGATTTAGAATAAATTAAGGAAATAGTACTAAAATCAAATAAACAAGCACACAAACAACAAACAAATAAGCAAAAAAATAAACAAAGAAACAAATAATAGTTAGTCCTAACGTTTGTATAAGTAACATGATGAAAATTTCCCTTGGAAAATAGGTGATAAATTAACAAACAAACATGACTATGGGTATATAATAAAAGGAAGGGGATGGCTGAGCTATCTCCATATGCACTAGGAAAGTGGACGTTGCCTACATAGTTTTATGGACATAATATCCAACAAAAACTTTAGGCTGAATGTAGTTCTCCTAGGAAATGGGAATAAAATGATAACATATGTAAATAAACATGATGGATGAGATAGGATAATAATAATTAGCTCATAAAATGGAAATATCATGAGGTAAAAGGCCAATAAATATGGGGAAACTAAGTGACAAGTTATTTGTATGTGACTTAGTAAGGGTTCCCAGAATCCTTAAGGCAAAGAAGTGGTTAATGTTTATGGTTTTTCTAAATGATTTTACATATGTTTATTGTTTTTTTGAATATCTAAACTCAATCAAGAATGACAAGATATTAAAGGGTTCAAGATTGTAAAATAGTGAGAGTGTTTCTTAGGTTTCTCACAAAACAATAAAAGAGTGGCTTAAATTGCTCACAAAATGGTTATAGAACAACTTAGGTTACTCAAAAAATGGTGAGAGTGTGGCTTAGGTTGCTCATAAAATGGCAAGATCATGTCTTAGGTTTCTCAAAAAATAATGAGAGTGTGACTTAGGGTGCTCACAATATAATGAGAGTGTGGCTTAGGTTGCTCACAAAATGGCAAGAGTGTGGCTTAGGGTGCTTGCAAAATGGTGAGAGCATAGATTAGGTTGATCATAAAATGCTAAAAAAAGGGCTTAGGTTTCTCATAAAATTTTTAAATCATGGCTTAGGGTTATTTAAAAATGATGAGAGCATGGCTTAAGTTTCTCACAAAATGGCAAGAGTGTGGCTTAGGTTGCTTACAAAATGGCAAGAGTGTAGCTTAGGGTGCTCACAAAATGGAAGAACATGGCTTAATTTGATCATAAAATGGTGATAAAATGGATTAGGGTGCTCAAAAAATGGTGATAGCATGGCTTAAGGTGATTGAGTTGACCTTGATAAGTATCTAGTGCTTCCTACATAGTCCCAAGATGGGACCTCAAGTCACTATAGTTCTACCTTACAATGGAAGAATCTGACTAGTGTAGCAACCAATTCAAACAAAATAGTCATAGTTTTTATGAAGGCATAGTAAAACATAAGAATGTATATTTTGTGTGTCAAGTCACAATAAATATATATTCCCCTAGTTTTATTATAGGAGGTTATAACTAGGATGCATCTTATCATATCAATGATACTAATTTGCCCATAGGCAGTTATAATTAGTAGCAAGCTTGATGAACACTAATTTTCCTTGTAGGTAGATATAATCAGGCTCACATAGACAAATATTATAAGAGGGGAATAAGAAACAAAGGACACAACTACAAAAACTTATGTCATACTGCTCCAAAATACTACCTCTATTTGGAATGCTTGAAACAACTACTAAAAATGATATGATTTTAGTGGTAAAAATGTGAAACCAATGGATGAACCAAGATCAAATAGGTTGGGATAGGATGGATCAAAACATGTTTTGGTAGAATGGAATGGTAGGATGGATAAGTGATAGGATAATGATATGCTAGCATAATTATAGGATGATAAAGAATAATGTTGAGAGGGTTGCCCCCAAGTGGTTAGGTGATTGGCTAGGTATGCAACAATAGAAAAAGGAATGATAAATGAGATGGTATGGTACACGTTTGTGTTTGGTATATTATTGGTTATTAGGTTGGATGTGTTTGGCCTAGGTGTGGTTTTGTATTATGTTTTTCTTTTTGATGTGGAGATGCATATCCTGATCAACAAATGATATAGTTAGAATAATCAATCATATAAATTTCTAGCCCACATCTCATCTGAATAGCTTCTTTATTAAGAACTTGCTATAGATTTGGATGCTAAGAATGTTGTTGTGATATTCATTGGTCATTGATTATTTTTCCTTTAAACTTTGAGACAAGGTATATTTATAGCCTCTACAAAGGAAAGTGTAACCATGGATGGTAAATATGGATAAATTTTGGATGATAGGTTTGTTTGTGAAATAAAATGGTGGATGATAATGGAATGTATAATGGTAGGGTAAAAAATAAATATCAAATTTTTTAGGTAAACATGGTGTTTTTGATTCTAGATTTAACATAAATTTTGATATGGTGAGGCCAAATATTATGCATAATCTCTCGATAGGACCATCATATTTTTATATTGTTTGGGCTTAAGAGTAACTACTAAATGATTAGGTAGTAGATATGAATCCATATTGATTTGATCTTTGATAATGTTTTCATAAATTAGTGAATAAATTTTGTGCTCAGCTATTGGCACCTTAAAGAGGTTTCTACCAATTAATTTGTCTTGATTACCCATAGTGCCTTTGAGAAGGTTTTACTAAGTAACATGGAATTTTGACTCTGATTGTCTTATAACACCTCTAAAAAGGTTTCAATAGAAGATGTTGAGTTTGAACTTTGATTGTCCCCTAACATCTCCAAAAATATCTCACTAAGAGAGTGTTCTTCTGTATGAATGTGGTCTTGGACTCCTTTCTCTTCAACTACTATGTCACCATGGATGTCATTCAATAAGGTGCCATTCTATTAGTCCCAATTGACACTTGTGGGAGGTGGAATGTCAATGATATGGTTAGGTTGGTTGGTGGTAATGGCATGAGATGAGGTAACACAATCCTCATATAAGATACTAAGATAACTTATGTCAATTTTGAATTACTCATCCTCAAAAACATAGAAGGATTGTAAATGTATTCAAACTAATCTTCAAGGCATGTATAATCAATGTTGTAATAACCATGAATGTATTCTATTTATGAATCTTATTTTGACTCAATGGACTCTAAATCCAATGTCAAGACTGACATTGATTTTGATTCTGATGCTAAATATAATTTTGTTCCAATAATAAAACCTAACTCTAATTGTAATTCTTCATATGATGGGTACTCTATTAGAATGATGTCTTGTTGAATATTTGGTATTAGACAAGTAATGACTTGTGATAACATAATGAGCTCCACAAAGACTAGTTTATCATATTAAGACTCCTCAATGATGGTGAAAAGGTTAAGAAACAACTCCTAAAGACTATCTTGTCAATAGGAGGCTCTTGAAAAATAGGCATATGATCAAGGTAATGATTTTCCCAAAGGGTTATAACCATTAAGAAATGACTCAGCAAATAATGGTTCATCAGAGTGAGAATCCTTGACAAAATGTATAGGATTTAAAGGTGATACATCATAGGTTGACTTATCACAAATGGTTCGTTCAAGAAAAATAGCCTGGATGGGTTGGTTCTCTTGGCCTTGGTTTCCAATGAGTTGGAAAATACTAGTTTTGAACATAACTTGGTCCTTGAATGATTGGTTTGATTGGATAGGTAATGATTGGATTGGTTGATGTTAGGATAATATTGGTACTACATGAGGAATGGCCTATGGTTGGATAATGATAGGGTATGGTGGAGTTTGATTGATCACACAAGACAAAGGACCAGGTCTTGGTATGGAAATGGTGTGACATTGTGGAGCCTAATCACTTGCATAAGCCAAAACATCCAAGTCTTCGTCATAAACCATATCATCCCAATCAAGGTTTTGAGTTGGATTATATGTTGGTTCTTGACCTTTTTCCCCAAATGGAGTATTTTAAGGATAGTAATAAAAATTATTACAAAATTTATCCTCATAGGGGGTTTTAGTAGGATTTTGTGTTGCCATTATATCATAACTTGGATTGTATATAACTCTATCATAACTACAGTTAGACATATTTGCATGAATGAATAAAGACCCACAACCAAAATGCTTAGATTTTTATAAACTCTAAAAAATCAATGTCCAAAGGACAAAGGGTTCAAACTTGGTCTAGTTTGGTCAAAAGGGGTGGAGTTGTATCTCCAAACAATGATTTGAACACGAAGTTGTATCTCCAAAATGGTTTTTTCTAAGAATTGGTGTAAAATAGTTTAAATTCAAATTTCTAATGTCAAATTTCATACACACAAAATTTCAAACATCTGAATAGAAATTGGCATGTCAAAGGTCTAGGCCAAAGTGTTTTAAACAAGGTTTAAACTAAGAAAGGGAAAAGAGTCACTAAGTCTTTTATCTAAATGCAGAGTCAAAATCTAGTTTGAAGTAGGTTGTGCTAGGACTTTTGGCCAAACAACATCAAAATAAAGGCTTGAAACAAAGGCATGATGTGATTTGATTTAATATAACAAGTATGGAAACAAATTTGACATAAACCTGACACATGAAATCAAACATAAATGTGATCAATTGGTATAAGATATAAGGTAAAAATCTTTTGGATAAAGGCTATATTCTCCTAAATAAAGGCACAAATAATGATGAGGATAGGCTCTACAAATAAATAAATAATCATTAGTCTTCAAATTTGGGTAGTCAATTAATCGAAGCTACATAACCCAAAAGAGAAAGATCTATATATTATCCCCTATGAAGTGAGGCCTAAATAAAAATCAATCAATATTTAAATGTGAACTAGGCAAAGTTAATTGAAAACTCAATGTTGAAGAATAGGATTTGGCCAAACAAGCTAGACAAGATTGGACATCATGATGATGCATGACTAAGGTATAAATGGCATATGTGACATGGTTTTAAACAATGGTTTTGGTAAAATTCAAATGGGTTTTGAAATAATTTTATCATCATATTGGCATAAACATTCTCTAATAATATGATCAATGTTATGTTTCAAAGACTCAAAATCATAAAATTGATATCTAATTTAGGTAGCATGATGGTAACTATATTAGTCAATTCACACACACACACACACACACACACACACACACACACACACACACACACACACACACACACACACACACACACACACACACACACACACACACACACACACACACAAGTTTATCAGAAATTACAGACTCAAAGACACAAACTTGATATCTAGTTTGGGCAACATGATGCTACCCATATCAATCAATTGACACACACATACAAATAAGTTTAGAAAAAATTGTAAGGCACAAGTGTGGTGTAAAATGGCTAGCATAACACCTCCTTGAAAAGGGAGTGGCGTAAAAAAAGTTATTTTGACATGGTTTATAAAAAAGAACATTAGTTTTAGTCTCAAAAACACCAAGCAAGAAAATGAAAAAATATAATTAAGTAAATCACCCTAAATCCTATCAAAGGTGTGGAAAAATGGGGTTGACTAAAACTAATTGGTTTTTGATTGTCTAGATGGATTTCATGTCTACCAACTTTTACATCATCAAATAAGATAAGTAGAACATCATCTGGTTCCACATCATATGGTTTATTGTAAAAATTTCTTACATTTTTTACAACTAGTACATCCATCACTCACTCAGTGTAGTGCAATGTCTAACATACTCAAACGTCTTGAGATTAGCCTCTACTAATGGATATGGTTTAACCACTCAAACCACTATCCTAATGAGTGGATCCCAATTTTTATACCCCCCCATGCAGAGGGGATGAAGATTATGTCAATAGATGAAGTATCGGGTCAAATCCTCCTTATAGAACTTATGGGAGGTAATGAAATCCCCCTCACAAGCCAAAATTCATGCAATAAAAACTAAGTAAAAATACTTTATGGTTGTTTCTAGATCACCCAAGCCATGCATTTCTTAGGGAAAGCCTTCCCAACATCTTTTTTACCATTTTGACTAAGGCAATTTGCAATGAAGATGGTTCTTTTTATCCCATAAGTTACCTATGGGGGATGGGGGGAGAGCATACATGCACAAATTCAATTTTTCTAAACAAAAAATTAACAAACAACTTGCATGAAAATGGACTTTCTCAAAAAGACATGTAAACTAATATGATGTTAAGTTCATTTTAAGGCACCAAAAATAAATGTGTTTTGAATTTTGACCCCTTATCTTTGATTAGAAACTTGTAAAAACTTTAAAAAGCATCTAAAGCATACAAAACAAATTAAGTTCTTTTTAAATACTGAGAAGATGATGCAAGTTTAAAACAATTTTAGATTTGATTAGGTTCTTTATTATGAACCAATTGAAATGTTTGGATTAATTTTCATAACCAATTTTAAATAACTTGTATAAAAATAAACTAAGCAAAAAAACCACAACCATGTTCGTTTTATGCACTTAAGTCCAAATGTGTAAGAGTTGGCAAGTTCATTTTAGATCCAAATTGAAATATTTAAAATTTGTCTAATTCTTTTTAAAATCCCAAAATGAGATGTTTTATTAGTCAAAAACATACAAATTATTATTCAAATCAACCCTTCAACTTACAAATCTTAGTTATGAAAATCAATATTAAATTTATGAAACAAAAAAAAAAATATTAAATTTATGAAAATATGCAAACAACAATTTAAAAGGCAAAAAAAAATGAACACACAAAACACAAAAGCCTACAATCAGTATATTTTATCATAACTTTTAAAATATATATCATTTTGTTATGAATTTTTTGGATGTTGTTTATAGGTACAATTCTCACCTATATGAAAAAAATGTTATTATCTCTTCACTAACCTTTTTATCAAAAAAATAGAAAATAAAAAGTGACAATCACTAAAAGAGTCATAACTTATAGACTAAAAATAATATTCTAATAAAATTTTGAGATAATTAGGATGAAAAAAGTAATAAAAATTTATCAATTTAAAAAAAAAAAATAGTAAATGGATAAAAAATACTAGCTATTTTAACAGACATTTTTGTTCAAATATGTAGGGTGCACAATCATATCCCACTAGACATGTCATTTGTGAACATATGAATTTAACAAAGAGAGGAGGTTAGATCAAGTATTAGTCTATAAAACAATGAAATCAACACACTAACATACTAACATCTCTAATCCTAAATCTTAGGGGTATATCAACAATAAAACTATGATGAAAACATAACTAAAACATCAAAGACAAATCCTTTTACCTTCCTTGTGTCTCCAAGATGGCTTGTTGAAGTGGCTTGCTCAGATTGTGCTCAATAAGTCTTCATCAATGGATTTTTTCTACCTTCATCTCCTCTTGTCACCATGCTTGGTTTGTCTTGGCTTGATTTTTATATTATAACACTATGCATTTGCTTTATGGGTCAACTCCAACATTATAACTCTACTATGTTTCAAACTCTCTAAATGAAGAGCACTAGGCTTGTATTTATAGATTTTAAAATCAACTTAGAATGGGTTAAATCCTTACATTGGTTATCTTAAAATTAAATCTAGTAAATTTATTAGTTGTCAAGAACTCATGATTTTCAATAAATAGGCATGGGTCTCCAAAAAGATATTTTTAGATATTTTCTAAAAGTGATAGCTCACAAAAGGTATTGATTAGCTTTTAAGATGCTCTTGATATTTTAATTTTCCTTTTTGATAATTGATTTAATTACTCATGGATGAATTAAATTATACTTGATTAGGATTTTATTTGCTTTAACATGGTAATTAATATTTTTTAGGCTTTTGAACATTTTTGAATGATTTTAAATTAGTTGATGGTGTATTTGTTCAATTTAATTGATTAATAGTCCAAATTGATTTATTGCATGTTTATAAAACCAAATTTGAGACATTTATAAATTCTTAGGCTAAATGGTCAATGGTTGGTAGGAATTGGTCTAAAGTTGGGTAATAAGACATTGGTGGCCAAATTTAGGTGTCTACAAAACTCATTTATCTGGTGTCCCCTATGACACTCCTTTCATAATCATAACTCTACCCTTACTCCAAACCCTAAAGATAGGTAAACTAAAGATGAAAACCAATCCCATTTTTTTTTTCATATAGTCATAATATCGATAAATATCCACATACTACTAGGATTGAATTAAAAAATCCATAATTCAAAACCTAATATAGACTTCATAACCTGATTGAGTAGACATTTACATATAAACGAGCTTTAATGGTGGCATACAAACTTGTAGGGCTTGCTCTGGTAACCCAAATTACATTTTGATCTCATGTTAACACATCTACATGCCTAGGTCCATAAAATATTTTGATCTAACATGTCCTCCTATGTGGCATGTCCTTGCCACACTAATATTTATTTAATTATAAAATATATGATTATTACAAATTTAGACACATATCCTCATCTCATGCCCCTTATGAATTGATCAAATTTGCTCCATGAAAATCCTTGGGAGTCTCCTAACTTTGAATTTTAACATCAATCATTGATCTTTGATCTGCATCTAAGATCGTGACACTTGGTTTCCCTATGTTCCTCCTATAGATCTTATTATCAATCTTCATCTGGTTAACATGTTTACACCACATTTTAGCCTCACATATAATCTAGGATTATTGACTTCTTAACTTGATTTTCACCATAGATCTTCATATGCATATTTGAATGCATGAATTTTATATTTTTTTTGCTTGATCAAACATGCAATGTTGATCTACATTTGTCTTATTAAACCTAGTGATCACCCACATGTTGTTGATCCTTCATCCGATTGAAAAAGGCTTTGATAATTAGTTTTCCTATGTTTAATATCATGATCCTTTAAATATTTTGTATCCAAATGGATACTTCTTGTGGATTTAAATTGATGTCCTTGGCATGTCCCACACTATTAGATCATCTTTAAAGGCTTATACCTTAAAATAGAAAACACGCCAAGACACCAAACTTATAGGGGATATTCATGGTATAAAATACATCATTTTCATGAAATCCTTTAACTTTGGTTTAAATCACAAGTACACCTATTAAATTCATAACCAAAATAACCTCTTCATTCCTTCATGTTGTGTTATGATAGTTTTGTTCCTTAAAATAACCAAATTCACACTTTAATCTTGCTTAAAGTGTTTCAAAAGCTTACAAGTGGCATGTGATAGGGTCATGAAGTATGTCTACTCCTACCATTAGATCAATCTCTCAATAAGGACTCTACTCAGCTTCTCACCCCATATCTAGGAAAGGTTTCTTATGTGGACCAATTTTGGCCAACATTTCTTGTGACCTCCTAGGATTACATGTCTACTATATAATAGATTAGTTGTCTTGTTTAATCCATTGGGCATACAAGGTGACAAGAATTTCCTTCCCAATTGATATGAAAATGATATAAGGTTATCCCTTTCCAAAACCTCCTCTTGAAGTAATAAGGTCAACAAAAAACAAAACCAACACTGTGCCCAAGGAATTTAGGGAAGGGAAAACACAACTAAAAATATGTGCACAAAGCACTTAGAGAAAAACATGAAACTATAAAAAATGTACAATATATATAATGGATGAAAACTCTTATAATAACAAGGATTTATATGAATCCCTTTGACTGGGATGGGTAATACCTCACCATCTAGTTGGGCAAGCTAAAAAGCATTATGTTTTTTACATCAATGGATCAAATAAGGACCACTCCACAAACTATAAAACTTGGTATGGTTGCTTTTTAATCTTTACAAAGTTTAATGAAATCATGCCATTTATTCTTAGTGCTTATTATTGACCATTTTTGGCCCAACGGGCCAAAAATTAGTCCCCCCTTTTTTCATGCTATTTTGAGCCAATACTTTTGATTTTGCATGAGTCTTGAAAATTTCTATAGACTCTATAGGTTTTCTACAAACTCTACAGGTCCATTTCTATGAAATCTACAGAGCTTGGATTTCTACAGACTCAACAGTGAGGTTTTCTATGGACTCATTAGTGAAGTTTTCTATGGACTCTATAGGTCCATTTCTATAAACTCTGTAAGTTTTCTACAGACTCCATAGGTCTATTTCTATGAACTTTGCAGGTGAGTCTTTTGGCGCGTGAAGAACTAATTCAAAGAGTGTAAGGTTTTACAAAGCTTCTTCAGACTCTTGTCTGAAGAAATTCACAAGGAAAGAGAGCTAAAAGTGGTTTAATGACATGATCTTTCCAAGAGTTATCATCTTTAAACCATTGAACCATTGAACTAGTTCAATGCTTTGGTTCAATGCTTCATTTCAAATCAAATGGTTCAATCACTCAGTTCACTCAGTCGGTTTAATGCTTTAGTTTAATGCTTGGTTCAATCGGAAAAGTTCATCACTTTAGTTCAAAGCTAAGTTCATCATCAAGGTTCAATGCTTTGGTTTAGTTTAAACAGTTCAATGGCTTTTAGTTCAATCAAAGGGTTCATCACTCAGTTCAACACTTAGTTCAAAGCCCTAGTTTAATGACCATTTAAACCATTGAACTAGTTCAATTAATTAGTTCAACGGTTGGTTCAAAGGAGCGGTTCAATGCAAAAAGTCAAGAGAGCCTCTTGAAGGACAAGTGACCTTATAGAGGGCACTCAGTCGGCAAAAGCACCCTTCAGAAGGGTTGATTTGAATAAACCCAAAGGGCACTTTGAAGGTAGTTGAAGGAATTCAAAACACATAAAAATACTAAGGCATTGAATGAATTCTTTCAAACTTTTGTATGAAGGAATTTAGGGGAAGGCCATGGAAGAAAGTTGAGAAAATTTTGAAGGCAAAGCGACCAGACAATTCTCGTGGACTTTTTGTCAATGAGAAAATTGTTTTTGTAAAAATATCGTAGGGAAGAATCCATAGGAAAATGTTCGTGCAAAAATTTTGAAGGAAAATATTTGCACAGAATGCCCAAAGGAAAGTGGCCAAGAAGAAACCTAAAGGATTAACAAAAGGCTGAAGTAGAAAGCTGACAAAAAATCCAAGTGATGACGAGTGTGCAGACGTTAATTTTAAGACAGTGAAATAGCTATTTGTTTTTTAACTGCTTGAGTGCCAACTAGAAAAGAGCCCATGGAACATAACGACCCACCAAAAGATAGCCTTGAGGGTTGAAGGAGATAGAAAGAGACAAAACTAGGATGAGACAAGACAAGAAATAGACAACACATCCAAGTGGCAAAAGGAGGTGTCAACTCAGGGATTTATTCTTATAGTTGGAACAATGCTTGCCAGGTGGTCACCAAATGATGCAAATAGTAAGTAGTGTGGCTTGTTTTCTTTAGTTTGCATTTTATAAGTAGACAAGCCATAAAAATGACTTGAAGAGAGTAGTTTGTTTGTAGAGAAAAGTCATGACTCATGCTTCCTCATTAATGTTGGGATGCCAAAGTCAAAGCAAGAACTGACAATCAAATGGCTCCCTCTTCCCAAGGCTCAGAATGCACATGGGCCACTTGAAAAAAGAGCACAAAGTCTTTCCCAAAAAGCACCAAGTTTCTCTTCCCCTTTCTCTATATATTTTAAAATTTCTCATTTGAGAAGGATCCATTCTCTTAGCCTTAAGGCAAAACTCTACCCAAAAATCTCTCAGGCTTGTAAGGCAGAGCTCTAGTAGATTTTACCTTAAATCAGGACTTAGCATTTTTACCTCTATCTAGACTTGCACTTTAAAGTATATGTTTGTGTTCTTCTTTTGTGTTAAGTCATTGTCTTTCATGCTTTTCATAGATCAATTACAACATGTCTAGTGCATTATGAATTCTCTTTTCTATAGGTCTACCAGAAGTGTCTACAGCAAGAATATAGGTGCATGTGAATAGGTTACCTAAGTGTGTTGCAGAGCACCTTTGGTAGTTCCTTCCTCCCTATATCTCTATAGACCCCTGACTCACTGAAATAGAAGAGGTTCCAACATTAGATGAAGTGTGTGGGTACTTCCTCTTGGTGAAAAGTGTATGTTTAGGCCTGAGTGGATCAAACTTTTATGGTGTATCACCTTTTCATTTTTAGGCTTAGGTTTTATTTTCAGCATCTCTCTCTCCCTTTTCATCCCCCCTTTTTTCCATTTATTTTTTAGCAGTAGGAGAAACCAAGGCCTAAAAGATACATCAGAGGGATCTAGCCCTTATCTAGAGACTCTCCCCTCTAGCTTTGTTGGTCCCACAGGAAAGAGGGGAGTTTCCATTATTGCGTGTGGAAGGCAGGAGCTCGGCCTCCTACCCAAGGTGCAATCCACTGTGTCAACAATTTTTGGCACACCCAATGGGACCAATTAGGACAGGTTTTGTCCAAAGAGTTGAAGATTTTTTGGTGTGTTCTTTAACCAACTAGCCTTTGGAGGCTTTTACATCAACACCAATGGTGACTCTGAGTTAAATCAACTGGTTAAGTAGTTCTAGTACTGTACCATCAAGAAATAGTATTTTGGTATGTATAATTCCATCGTTCAGAACCATGGACCATGTTTTCCTTGGCCAGTCTAGCTATGACCCTTACTAGCCTTATGTTGACCCTTATCAGGTCCAATATGATTAGTCTCAACCCTGTCATGAGCTATATCAGCCTTATGCCTAGTCTTCTCAATGTGTCACTTCTCCTACTCAACCTAGTCTCTTTGCTAATCAACCTGTTTCCACCTTCAAAGGAGCACTAATGGGATACAAAAAATATGCAATAGAGCTTGACACCAGAAGGGGATGTGACCAAGAAATCCTTGATCATGTCATCCATCAAGTGAGAAATGCATTAGATCTAGTTAAGAGTGAATGGGCTCCTATTGAAAGAGCCAATTGGAATAGGCTTATAAGTGAGATGTTGGATGTGAGTGGTTTGATTGCATCTTTGGAAGAGAAGTTGAGTATTCATGAGAGACAGCCTTACCAAGTCTATCAGCCTACATACCCACTACCCTAAGTATCATATCAGTCATACACAACCACTGCTTATGAGCCAAGTCAAGCCTGTCAAAGTCCTTTCCCCAATCATGTTGAGGAGAGTTCCGAAATAGTAAATTTGGTGTTTTAGGCTAATCTTGATAAATAGATTGAATTGGAAAATATTCAAATGCATCAGTCTATTTTTGTAGCAAGGGAAGTGGAATCCAAACCCTCACTACCCTCTCACATTATGGCCCCATCACCCCAAAAGGAGATGCCCAGTCCTGATATCTTGAGCTAGAATAAAGTGATTAAGTCATGGAACAACAAGGAGGAGAAAGACATTGTCCAAGAGTGTGAGGTACAAAATGAGGTTAGTCCTTTTCAAGCCACTCCTACCCTTCCTCAAGAAGCTTCTTGTATTTCATGGAAACCTTCATGCACTCTTGCTCCTGATGATTGTTATGAGCTCCAAGAAAGACTCTTTCAAGATAATCTAGCCAAACAAATTTAGGAATTAAAAGCTAAGATGAGACTACTTCAAGAAATAGAGATGGATCTTTCAGACCTTATAGAGGAGCCGATGCCAAAAGATACCCCTTCTACCAATCCTTAAGCTAATTTCAATATCTGTGAAGTGTTGGTAAAGTGGACAGATGAAAATCAAGTGATTTTGGCCCAAGGTCTGCCCTCATTTTCTCATGAGGTTTTAAAAGGATCCCTTGCTTCCCTTTCCCAACCTAATTTTGATGAGCCTTGTGTGCCCCCTCTTTTTATAATGAAAACCCCCTCTGTGTTCCAAATCCTTTCTATCAAATGGCACTTACTCATTCTGGCTCATCTGATGCATCAATCGATCTTACCCTTAATCCTATGTACCTAGCTTTTTGGCACACCTCTTTTTAGACAGCTCTTTTTGTACATGAGCAGACCCTCCCAAAGCTTCCCCAACCTCCTCAAGTCTTTCAACATGATCTCCAAATTCCAAGCTGGAAGAAGGAACATCATGAACCAACTTAGGTCCTTGAAGTGGATAAAGTTGCTACCTGTTCACAGGAGTAAGATTCTAATCCCAAGATCATAAGTTGGAAGCAAACAGTAAAATAATGGGGCAAAAAGGAAGAGGAGGAGAAAGGTTTTGCTCAAAACCTTGAATAAGATGAGGCTTCTCCTGCTCCTGATGATGATTGGGACCTCTAGGAAAGGCTCTTCTAAGAAGATATAGATAGGCAAATTGTAGAGTTGGAGTCTAGAGTGAGTTTCCTCAGCCAATGTGTGGTGGAAGTTTCAGACCAAGTAGCAGATTCCATGTTTGAACACACCCCATCTACACACCTCTAAGAGAGATATCAAGCCATGCTGGTATAGAGGAATTGATAACCAAATGGAAAGAGGAGAATCATTCAATTTTAGCTCAAGGACTGCCTCCTCTTCCACATGAGTTCATCCATTAGCCTTCCATTTTCCCCCTTCTCGAGGAGGAACCTATCTTGAAGGAAGAAAGTGAAGAGGAGTATGCTCAGTTCATGACTAATCAGGGAGACTCCATGAGTGTGGATGAGGAGGAGATCACCATAGTTACCCCTTTTGATGAATAGGAAGACAAGTCACAAGCTTTTGCCTCTATCTCTGATGAGGAAGAAGTGATTTCTACCCCTTTTCTCATTTTGCAAGATGTCATGGACACTTTCTTGATCATGTTTTGAATGTTTTGTTTAAATTCATTGGGGTAGGTTACACTATTCTTCAAGGAGGCTATGAGTTAGATAAGAGTGGAGAAGGCAACATTTGGACTCAAACAAGTATGCAAAGGGGATGCAAGCTTTCAAATTTATCCTTTCAAGAGGTTGGTGAATCTGAAGATATTTTCTTTGAAGCGATCAAGGAGGATGATCATATCATGGAACCTGAGCATGAGGTAGAAGGGGACAAGCCAATCAATGATGCATATCAAGGGGCTTATGGTAATGAACTAGCAGTGATTGATTTCTTGATGAGATACACCATCATGAAGAATCAACAGGAGGCAAGCTTTTGAGAACAAATAGAGTAAATATATGTTGGAAGCATGTTTGAATCTGATCCACTCAGATACAAGCCAATCTAGGTGGCAGGCAAGAGGATCAAGTCACCAAGTCTCCACTTCATTTAGCCACTTGTTTGGCACCATAAGTTTCCTAGCTAGGGAGGGAACTTAAGAAATTTTCCCTTCGATCTAGGAGGGAAGCAAATATACCTAGTTAGTTATACATAGTAGTTTTGTTTTCAATTTTCTTTCCTACTTTCCCTAAGTGATATTTGCACAAGTAGTGTTTTTAGCCTTGTGTATATTTTCCCTTGTGTCTAGGGTAAAATGTTTCATGATTTATTTTTGGATCCTTCAAGGTAGTGGCTAACTTTTCAAAGCTTCATCTGACTCCATGCCCAATGGAATTCAAGGCAACTAGTCTCTAAGCATAGTAGGCATGCTTCCCCTGGGAGTTGCCAATTTGTTGACCATTTTTGGCCTAATGGGCCAAAAATTGGTTTCCCCTTTTTTCATGTCGTTCTAAGCCAGTACTTTTGATTTTACATGAGTTTTACAAATTTCTACAGACTCTGTAGGTTTTCTATGAATTTTGTAGGTCCATTTCTATGAACTCTGTAGAGCTTAGATTTCTATGGACTCAATAGTGAGGTTTTCTATGGACTCAGTAGTGAAGTTTTCTATAGACTCTGTAGGTCCTTTTCTACAAACTCTACAGGTTTTCTATAGACTCCACAGGTCCATTTATATGAACTCTGTAAGCGAGTCTTTTAAAGCATGGAGAACCAGTTTAAAGAGTGCAAGGTTTTACAAAGCTTCTTCAGACTCTTGTCTAAAGAAATTCACAAGGAAAGAGAGCTGAAAGTGGTTCAATGACATGATCTTTCCAAGAGTTAGCATCTTTGAACTATTGAACCATTGAACTAGTTCAATGCTTTAGTTCAACACTTTGGTTCAATGCTTCATTTCAAATCAGATGGTTCAATCACTCAGTTCACTCAGTTAGTTCAATGCTTTGGTTCAATGTTTGGTTTAATAGGCAAAGTTCATTACTTTGGTTCAAAGCTAAGTTCATCAGCAAGGTTCAATGCTTCGGTTCAGTTCAAATGGTTCAAAAGCTTTTGGTTTAATCAAAGGATTCATCGCTCAGTTCAAAGCCTTGGTTCAACAACCATTTAAACCATAGAATCAGTTTAATTAATTGGTTTAATGGCTGGTTCAAAGGAGTGGTTCAATGTGAAAAGTTAAGAGAGCCTCTTGAAGGACAAGTGCCCTTATGGAGGGCACTTAGTAGGCAAAATCACCCTTCAGAAGGGTTGATTTCAATAAACTTGAAGGGCACTTTGAAGGCAGCCGAAGGAATTCAAAACATGCAAAAAGGCATTGAATGAATTCTTTTAGACTTTTGTCCAAAGTAATTCAAGGGAAGGCCACATAAGAAAGTTGAGAAAATTCTGAAGGCAAAGCGACCATACAATTCTCATAAACTTTTTGTCTACAAGAAAATTGTCCACAAAAAAATCCCATGGGGAAGAATCCATAGGAAAATGTCTGCACAAAAAGCCTAAAGGAAAATATCTGCATAGAATGCCTAAAGGAAAGTGGCTAGGAAAAAACCCAAAGGATTAACAAAAGGCTAAAGTAGGAAGCTGATGGAAAGTCCAAGCGATGACGAGTGAACAGGCATCAATTTTAAGATAGTAAAATAGCCATTTGTTTTTTAACTACTTGAGTGCCAACTAGAAAAGAGCTTAAGGAACACAACAACTTGCCAAAAGATAGCCCTGAGGGCTGAAGGAGCCAAAAGAGACAAAACTAGGATGAGACAAGGCAAGAAATAGATAAAGCATCCAAGTGGTGAAAGGAGGTGTCAACTCAAGGATTTATTCCTATAGTTGGAATGGTGCTTGTCAGGTGGTCACCAAACAGAGCAAACAGTAAGTGACACGACTTGTTTTCTCTAGTTTGTATTTTATATTAGACAAGCCATGTAAATGCCTTGAAGGGAGCAGTTTATTTGTAGAGAAAAGGTGTGACTCGTGCTTCCTCATTAATGTTGGGATGCCAAAGTCAAAGCAAGAACTCACAATCAAATGGCTCCCTCTTCTTAAGGCTCAAAATGCACATGGGCCACTTGAAAAATGAGTGCCAAAGTCTTTCCTAGAAAGCACCAAGTTTCTCTTCCCCTTTCTCTATATATTGTAAAACTTCTCATTTGAGAAGGATCCATTCTCTTAGCCTTAAGGAAAAACTCTACCCAAAAATCTCTTGGGCTTGTATGACAGAGCTCTACCAGATTTTACCTTAAATTAGGACTTAGCATTTTTACCTCTATCTGGACTTGCACTTTAAAGTATATGTCTATGTTATTCTTTTGTGTTAAGTCATTATCTTTCATGCTTTTCATAGATTGATTACAACATGTCTAGTGCATTTTGAAGTCTCTTTTCTATAGGTCTGCCAAAAGTGTCTACAATAGGAATATAGGTGCATGTGAATAGGTTGCCTAAGTGTGTCGCAAAGCACCTTTGGTAGTTCTTTCCTCCCTATATCTCTACGGATCCCTGACTCACTAAAATAGAAGAGTTTCCCACATTAGATGAAGTGTATGGGTGCTTCCTCTTGGCAAAAAGTGTATGTTCGAGCCTGAGTGGATCAAACTTTTTTGGTGTATCACCTTTTCATTTTTAGGCTTAGGTTCTATTTTCAGCATCTCTCTCTCTTTTCATCCCCCCCCCACTTTTTCCATTTATTTGTTAGTAGTAAGAGAAACCAGGGCCTAAAAGATACATCAGAGGGAGATAGCCCTCATCTAGAGACTCTCACCTCTAGCTTTGTGGTCCCACAGGTGAGAGGGGAGTTTCCATTGTTGCGTGTGGAAGGCAAGAGCTTGGCCTCCTACCCAAGGTGCAATCCACTACATCAACACTTACCTTTCTAATCTTGAGGAGCTTGTCTTTGAGGATAAGAACCCTCTCATAGTTCTCATCAGTTGACATCACTACCTTATCTTTCCTCATATGGCCTCCCTCATGGAAAAAATCGTCAAGGGTGACCAACCCTTTACTAAGTTTGTTAGACCTCAGCTGAACAATTTGATCCTCATACTGATGTTGAAAATTACCTTGGTTCATTAAGGAAAACTCTACCTCCTACTATAATAAATAAGTAATCTATTTGTCACTTTCAAAGACCTACTAATGAGATTCATTATCTAGCATTGATGGTCTTACCACCACTTTAACATGTGGCTATACTTTGGACTTATTCAACTCATTTGGGATATCTAACTGAGCTCCCACAACTACCAACCTATTAGCATGTTGGTTTTGGCTCTTTAACATTGCTTGGATGTTAAAGGCTTCAAAATATTTTATTATATACCACACTATATGTTTATAGGATTTCATTAAGGGATTTTTTTGATATTTTAACCTCTAACTTGATGCACTTTTAGCTCACTATCTCTATATACTTGTAACTATTTGATTCATTTCCTACTAGCCCATTGAAGGCTATGGATAAGACCCTTATATTTAAAAACATTTCAAGAGAAACTAAATAGAAGCCTATAATATGAGAATTACTTATCATTGGAGTGAGATATTAACATTTCACCTATACCTACCCCATGTTTTCTCCTTGAGCCATCAAAGAACAATTTCCATAAACCACTAGTATCTTTATGGTACCTAGTGAGGGATGACATGGACTCATTCTCCTCATGCAAGTAGTAGATTCTCATGTATCTTTATTCAACACCTTCTAAAGGGTCAATTAACTAATTTTAACTCCATAACTCATCCAAGAACATACCAGGTATCTCTTTAGGATGAGTGTTTAGTTCTTGACCAACCAAGTGGTCATCTTCATCTAGGATGGTATAATTGATTTTTGATATATCTGGCCCATAAGGCTCAATGTAAGATTCTAAAGTAGACTCAACTTTGATGTATATAAACCCTCTTAAAGGATTGACTAGGAATGGAAATCATGCCCCACATTGGCACACTCATGTTGGACTTTTTCATTTGTTCAACAATGTTGATGGGCACACCACCAAATTTTTATTATGATTTGGGATCCATAACTATACATATAAAGGCATTCCCTTGGTTATGATTCTTTAGAGCTATTAGAACCTTTGGATCAAAAATAGGTTCACTTGGATTTGATAGTAATGGAGTAATAGTAGGAAGATCTTTGACTGCTTCCTGATTACGATCCATATTCCTTTTTTTTAACCTTGTATTAGTTTCCTCTAGAGTGTATTCTTGGGTAGAACTAGCCTACTAATTGGATACATAGAAATATTCTTAATTATAGTTAACCATTGTAGTATCCAACTAGTTTGGTCCCCCTCACTAGGCCCCTAGATTTGTTGAGGTTCTTCTAGTTTTGTCATCCTAGGTAATTTTTTATTCTAAGCCATAAGAGCTTGATTAAATCCATAGCTAGCACACTAATGCCATTGATCATTGAAATCTTATTTGAACTCAGTGCTTGGGATAATAGATTGATTGAATAACTAATTCCAAGGCATATTACCCTCATTTTCTTGAGCAATATTATTTGAGTAGGAACCAAATTATTAGAAGTTCTTGAAACATTTGCATTATAATTGTTTTACCTAACATAGTTACGTTGTTCTTGTCCTTGGCCTCATCCTTAGAAATTTCCTTTGTAAGGTGGCCTATTTGATTAATAATATTATTAATAAGGATGATATGGATCTTGATAAGGTCTACTAAACTAGGCTTGCTACCTATTCACATTCACCAATTCATTTCCAAAAGATTGAAACATGATCTTAAGCTCTTGGAAGTTCTTGTGTTCTTGGGAGTCACTAGATTTACTAGTTGAAACCTTTTCTTGGTTTGGTGTAGGTATGATAACAAGTGTTAACATAGGAGGAATGATATCAAGGGGATTAATGATGATAGGAGATGGTTTAATCTTAGGAAATAAAGACATTAGTGGTCTAGGTGTAAGCTTGTCAACTTGTACTAGATAATTTTATACTTTGATTGCCACCTCATAAGCATTTAGTAATGTGTTTCCTCCCATATACTGAATCATTACTACAATATAATTTTTAAGATATTTTAGATAGTAAATAAAAGCATAGTTAGGGTTAAACATGATAGAGACTAGTATCTAGTCCCATGTCTTTTGAAACCTATTATTGAAATATTACATAACCTCATAAGGATCCCTCTTGATTGTGCTTAACTTTTCAACAAGTGACAAGTGGTCACTTTTGTCTTCAAGCCTTTTGCAAAAATCATCACCTAAATAATCTCATGATGTGATGGAGTTATCAATAAGGTTTATATACTAGTGTAAGGTTTTACCCTTGAAAGAGATGGCCAACAACCTAATAGCCACATTCTCTTTAGTGATATCATGAATATTTCAAAAGTTGGATATATCTTTGAGGTGTTCAGAAGGGGTTGTAGATTGGTCTCCCATAAAGTAAGGAACACTTTTAAGAGTTATCACTAGATTAAGATCATACTGTTGGAGGTCTAAAGAACTCTGATCATTGAAATATACAAAAAGGAAAGCTCTATGGGATACCATGGTAATGAAAGGACCCAACAAAGATCTTGTTGTAGAGGTAGATTTTTAAATTGATTTAGGAGGAAACTTTCCTTTATATGGATGAGTATTAACAAATCTTAACCTTATTACTGAGTTTAAAGGTAATTAAACAAATTCAAAATGAATACCTCTAGAATCTGATCTTGTAGTCACCTTTGGCTTGAAAGATAGATATTTCTCTACCACCAAAATGTTGAGTGTTCTTTGGAGTCACTAGATATTGAAAGATGAAAGATATAACCATTGTAAATTGATCAAACCAACATCAAATTTTATCAATATTCTTAAAAAGTGGTCCCACCAAGCATGATAAAAACTATTGAGGCATTAATTTTCACCCTTGGAAAGGTTTCTTTAGGCTCTCTCTAACTAATCCAAAAAATGGGAACAACCTCAGGCTTTGGGTATCCTTTGGTGAGTTGAATATTTGGAGAATGCCGACTTCCTCTTGGTAGATCACCTAAACTAATGATTATGCTTCAAAAAGGGATTGAAAGGGGGTATAGGGTAACTAAGAGATATAAAAAGGTGATGCACCAAATTGAAATGAGACTGACATAATCTTGAGACCAACATTAATTCATCATAAGACAATTATTTCTCACACAACCTCACAAACTAGCTAATCTACATAAGCATTTCATAAATTAGGCTCATTAAGTAATGCATGAATTAAAGAGGAATGAATCATCCATTAATGGTAGGAAAATAATAAGTTTAGATCTACAAATAGCTTGAAAACACTTTAAAAGAGGAAATAAAAAAGTACAATGGACATGGAAGAATACTTCTTCATAAAGCCATCAGGGACAAACTTACAAAACATATGCTAGAGGTAAGAGATAGGTAAAAATTGATCATATTTCTTAAAGAGGTAGTTATTACAAATTTTGATAGGGTTTTTCCTTATAAAAATGAGAGTCTCCTAATATTCAAAATGTGAATATATATATATATATTAAATGGGGAAGAAATGGGAGGTATAGAGAAAAGGGGAAGAGAGAGAGGAGAAACACACAAAACAAATTCAATAAATGAGATGAAATCATCCTCCATGAATTATCAACCACCTTTGGATAAATTATCACTAATCCTACCTTAATAAATTAACCTTAATCATCTCCAAATAACCTTTAAGCCTTCCTTTTATCTTATAAACATATTAAAAGATAAGAAATTTTTGAGGATATGGATGTCATGATCTACTAAAATAGAAAAGTCTCCAAAGACTCTGAAACTTCATTGAATTCTCCACTTGCCTTTCTCAACCTCCAAACTCTCCATATTCTTAATGAGCTTATGGCAACATGATTCATCTTGATATTTCCTTTAAGTTATCAAATAGTCACTTGAACTCATTCATTTGGTGTCCCCTCTGACACTCCTTTAGCAATCAAAACTTTTCCCTTACTCCAAACCCTAAGCATAGGTCCACTGTAGATGAAAACCAATCCCATTCATTGGTTTTCATATAGTCACAATCTCAATAAAGATCCACAAGCTACTAATCTTTAATAGTGAAAAAGACATAATTCAAAACCCAGGATAGACTTCATAACCTCACTGAGTAGACCTTTACATAGAATTGATCTTTAATGGTGGCATACAAATCTACAAGGTTTTCTCTAGTAACTCAAATTGCATTTTGATATTGCATTTACACATCTACATTCCTAGGTCCATGAAATATTTTGATCTAACATGTATACATATGTGGCATATTCCTCACCACATTTTTTTATACTTAATTTTAAAATATAAGACTTCTATAAATTTATAAATGTGTCCTTATCTTGTGCCCCTTGTGACTTGATCAAATTTTCTCCATTGATCTCCTCAGGGGTCTCCTAGCCTTGACTTTCAATGTTGGCTATTGATCTTTGATCTACATCTAAGATTGTGACACTTGGTAAAACTGCATGTCTCTTATGGATATTGTTGTTGATATTAATCTAATTAACATGATTAAACCATGTGGTGGCCTCATGTGAAATATAGTCTCATTGAATTTTTAATTTTACTCATGCCATAAATCTTCATCTGTATGGTTCAATGTGTACCATCAATCTTTGATTTACTTAATCAAACACACATCATTAATCTGTATTTGACTTATTGACCCTAGTGATAGGTTGTGTGTCATTGATCCTTGATTTGATCATGAGATGATTCAACACTTGGTGGCCTTGCATTTAATCTCAGGATCCTTTCAATATTTTGAATCCAAATGGCTACTTCTTTTGGTTTTAAATTGATGTCCCTAGGTATGTCCCACCCTGGTAGATAATATTTTAAGGCTTATACCTTAAAATAGAAAACACACCAAGACACCAAACTTGTAATGGATATTCATGGAATAAAATACATCATTTTCATGTAATCCTTCAATTTTGGTTGACATACCAAGTACACCTATTAAATGCACAACCAAACTAACTTGTCCATTCTTGTATGACGTGATATGATAGTTTGGTTCCTTAAAATCACCAAATTTTCACTTTAAAAATGGTTAAAGTGTTTTAAGAGCTTACATGTGACATGTTATAGGGTCATCAATTCTATTTTCTCCTCTACCATCATATCACTTCTCAACCAAGACTCTGCTTAGCTTCTCACCCTAAAACTAGGCAAAACTTCTTATGTAGGTGTTGTAGACATAGATTACACCCTAGTTGAGCAAAGGGTTATTCATGTCCCCTACCCAAATATAGTCAAACATGGGAATAGCCCTAGGTTATGGGTCACCTATGGTGGGGTTGAACCTATAAGATTTTTATCGAGGCTAGCTCCTATAATTCATCATTTATCTCACTTATACTAGGACCTACTAATTTTTGGGAAAAGGGAGAGAGAGATAATTGAAAGGGAAATATAAGCAAATGTTGGTGATGTACCAAAAATTATTATTCATCCACTCTTACTTGAGACTTTTAAAAAACTAATGAGATATAACATAGGACTAGATATATAGCTCTAAAGTCTATTATGCATCAGTATTTCATGTAGAGGTTCACCAAGTGATCAAAACTTGAGGGAAGTAATGAAGAGGACTAATTCAAGGCACTAACTAGTTAATGTATCCACATGATAACTTACATCAAATGACATTAAACACTAAACATAACCTACATAAAAATATAATTAGTAGATATCTAAGATTAGGACTTGAAAGGGAGAGGTTTTTACCACATATAAAAATCAAAATGACATGAACACACTACACTAGAATAATGAAATCTAAAATCAGTCTTATATTCATATCAATAGGTTACAAAGCTCAATCTTGGTAGAGTCTAGTCATACCCAAGAGAGGGATTCATTTTAAGGCTTAAAATCTTCTATATATATTTGAATGGGAATGAGAGAAATGGGGAGATATGATGGATTAGCATTAATCCTAAGATGTTGAGTCATGATCTTATAAAACAGGAACCAACTTTTAAAATCTCTGTAAAAGAATTCAATGCTCTGTTATCCTTATCTAACTACCATTTTTCTTTGGTTTGATCCTCCATGCCATCTCCATGCTTCATTATGATGGCAAGGTCCTTAAATCCTTGGTGTTGACAAAGCCATCACCCTGTCTAATTTTAGTAGATATTTATCAGAGATATGATCATCTCAAAAGATGAGACTCTCTCTCATTAATCACATATTTTCCCCATTTCAATATCTAAGAATAAATATTTTCTATAGATGTAAAACTAATCTCCTTTATTGGTTTTCATATATCTATTATATTCATGTAGACTTATAGATCACATAGCTTCCTTATTGATCTCTATGTTAGGTATAACATAGACCTATCCTGCCTTTAGACCCTATGGAAATTGATAACTCATTATATGTATAGATTTTTATTTAAATAGAAAAGATTACAGTTATGAAATAATAATACAACCTTGAAAACTAGGGTTGATATGTTCTAAATCTTCAACCATAAGTCCTGAACTATGATTTAATGGTGATGGAGCTTTATTATCAATTGAGATTCACTATTAATAAACTTGACTGTATAACCATGTTCACTCAATAATGTTTATCCAAGCTCCAACAGTGACATATACCCATTGAAAAATTGTTCCTAGTTTGACCTTGATCACATGTTTAACCTCCATTAGAAGTCCCTAGATTTAAATTTTGATTTTATCCATTGATCTTGATGCAATCCCTCTCATATTATGCCAAGTGTCAGTTATTTATTTGCTCCACAAGATCCTACTAACTCTTTGAACACTCTTGTACCATTTATCTTGATCTATATGATTAAACATGTACCATTTTTATTTTAATAGGTTAACGTGCTCATAATACTTAGTAGCTTATTATTTTGATTTGAGATGGATTGACTTGTTGACTCAATGCTCATCATTATATATTTGGGTATGAATGAATACACACTTTAGATCTACTTAGACCCACTAAAATTTGTTAGTTGACCCTCATCATTAGATATTAGGTATGATTTAATTCCAACCATTGATATTTATTGTTTGAAATCAAATGGCTATTTCATGGAGCTTAAAATTGATGTTCGCACACTTTTTTCACTCTACATGTTCAAATTTGAGGCTTTATATCTTGAGGTAGCAAGCTCATCAAGACATGAAATTTGTAGAGGATGATCTAGGTATGAAAGGATTCATGTCCATGTGGTCTTTTATCCTTGAATGATTCCCTAAGTAAATGTATTAAATTCACCATTAAGCTGACTCATTCTTCTTTTCTTGATGTCCTATGATGGTTTGGTCCTTCAAAGCTTGTATAAGTCATTTGATCATCTACTCAAATAGGAACTTTTCTCATCTATTCTATCAAATAAAAAATATTTATATGTGGGCTAAAAATGGCCAACATATTTGGTGACTCAATTGGGAAGCATGCCTACTATGCTTGAGAACCCAAACCACTTGTCTTGACTAGTCCATTAGGCATAGATTCTCCTCTCTGGTTCAACATATATATATGAATCTAAAACTGACTACCCCTCTAGATACCTCTCTTAAAACAAATAGGGACCAAAATGATAAACACAACACAAAGTTCCCAAGGCACTTGATAAATGGAAACACAAAATAGAAGGGGAAGGAATCTAACAAAGCAAGGAACACTAACCTAAGTAAATAGGTAAAACTAGACAAAATGGAAGCAAATTACTTCTTGTGTTAATCACTTATTGAAAAAAAATAAACCTAAAATAACTAACCTAAAAAAATATGCTTCCCTATAAGATCAAATGGAAAGTTATTTTCTACACCTTGGAGCTTTAAAATTGCTTGATTTTCCTTAATAGCTCTCTTCTATAGTTAATAATAATTAGATGCTCATGTCTTTTGATGATGAAGCTGGGCCTCCTATCTCTAATCTTAGGTACATGGATTGAAGATATGGATTTAATACCCAATCATACTCCTCCCATATTTATGGATTTTTCAATAATAATTTCAATTATTCTTAGTTCATGCACTGTTAATCATGAACATATAGACTAGCTTGATTTGTTCCCTTTGACATATTTTCAAGGTTGACCCCTAAGGGAGGTGGATCTAATATTGTTACCTCTTGGGGCTAGTTGAGCTCATTTTTAGCTTTTAAGAGTAGAGAGATGTTTGAAGTTTAATGTAAAAGTTGATAACCATGTTTGAAAAGTTCAAACATGTCATCTCCTAAGAGAAAATTGGTTCTTGATTGATGATAACACTCCCCTTAGCATGTAATGGACCACATTCAAGTAAAGAATAAATTGAATGAAATATATAAAACAAATCTAAATATTTATTCTCATGAAACTATAGTTCAATTGGAGCCTTTTCAAATTGAATATCAGAAGCAAGCATATCAATTCTTTGACCATAATCATGAGGTTACAAGTATTCCTTTGGTTTCTTAGATTAGTCAATCAAAATTACTTCATCTTCAACATTAAGCTGATGACTAAGCATGCTGTCAAGTTCATCTTGTTTTTCATATTCAACATTTGATTGGTACTTGTATTCTACTCCTTATATAAGCTCTTGTCCTTCATGATGAATGGTAGATGTTGAGTCATCAAAGAACTCATGGGAAAAACCTTCAACTTATATAATTAGAGTTTCCTCTTGAACATTAGTAACCTCTTACTCATGAACTTGTTATTTTACTTGCATCTTAGCCTCTACTTTAGCTTTTTCTTGTACTTGCTCCATATTTGCATCACTATGGATGACTAAAACATGTTTATCCTTGCCAAGAGGTGTCCCAATCATGATCTCTTTTTCCTAATTTTTCTCATTGAGTTGATCTTATTGGATCACCTTCACCTCTTCTCTCTATTGCTTTGCTTCTTGAATGGCTCTCCATAAAGGAAATTCTTGGGGATTTTAAGGGGAAAAGAGTGGAGGTTAAATGATATCCTACTTGATATTGACTTCAACATCTTGTCTTATGACTGATTATTCTTCTTATTTTTTAAATTTTTGAATTTGATTCCAAGTCATAAACATAGGTTTAGAAACCTCTACTTCTGTACTTGTTTTTTCTAGAGGTGAGAAAGAAGGAGCTTGCTACTATGTTGATTTTACATCTATTATTTAATGCTATAGATTTTGATTGCCAAACTCAATTTACTTGACTAAATTAGCCTCAAAATCATAGACTAGATCACTTGAGATCTCTTCCTACAAACTTGAAGATATAGGCTCCTATATGGTCTATTGAGAAACATGGAGATTAGTCTCCTCAAAGCATGCTTGTTTAGTCTTCTGAGGCCTTTCTTGGATGGAATTCTAGGTAGGAAATTTAGTCAAGTCCTAAATGGACTCTTGAGGGACATAATAAACATTGTTTTGGTATTCATGAAGGGAAGGGGGTAGCTCTATGGTAACATGATGATGATTATGATGACCCTGGGGTTCCTCATAAACTACTAGCCTCTCTTTAGTGTTTACTATTAGACCACTAATGTCTAGAATATTAGAGTTAAACTTTAAATGACCTTTCCTTTTGAAAGATGAACATACCTCTTTAGATTTCTGAAAATTAGCTTTCATACTTTGAATTTCATGCTTGGAAATATCCTCTCTATATCCCTTCCTAATGTCTATGATTATAATCTCTTTCCCATAACCAATCAGAATTTTATTGAAGTTTGAGATGGATTAATTTGGGGCTTGATAGGTCTAATCAGGAAGGTAACCAGATTTATGAGGGTTGTTATAGTATTGGTAAGGGTCACCATATGGTTGGTAAGGCTCTATACATGGTTGGTTATGCTCATCATAAGGATGATAGAGATCATGGTATGGCTGATATGGGTCATGGGGAAGGTAAGAGCCATGCCCCTGATAATAAAGATCATAAGAAACTTGATAAGGCTCATCATGGTTTTGATAGAACTTTTGGTAAGGATGATTAGGATCATATGGATCATGAGGATCATGTTGTAACTAATGATAAGGAGGTGAATTATATGGGTATTTACCATAGCTATTTATATGTCAAATGAGAGGTAAGAACTAATAAAAATCTTTATTGAAACATAGACTATTTATAACTAGAAGCTTTGATTTGGAGTTGTTATTGGTGCTAGCTTATTTGCTTCCAAAAGTTGATTAAAGAAAAGACATACCAACAATATTTACATTTTTTGGGATCTTAGTCCCACTAAGCATGCCATAACTATTGTAGATGTAGATTGTACCCTATCTAAGAAAAGGATCATTCAGGTTCCCTACCCAAATCTAGTCTAACATGGGAACAACCCCATCCTATGGGTCACCTATGGTGGGGTTGAACCTCTAGGATTTTTAACAAGGCTAGATCCTTTGATGTATCATTTAACTCACTTATATTAATACCTAGTGATTGATAGGAAAATAGAGAGAGAGATAAATGGAATGGAAATATAAAATAATGTTGGTGATATACCTAAAATTATTGTTCATCCACTCTTAGTTGATCCTTTTAAAACATGAATGAGATAAAACAAAGGACTTGATCTTTAACTCCAAAGTCTCTTATACATCATTATTTCATATAGAAGTTCACCAAGTGATCAAAACTTGATGGAAGTGATGGAAAGCCTTGATTTAATTCACTAACTAGTCAATGTATCCACATGATATATTAAATCAAATCATATTAAACACTAAATATGACCTACATAACAAGATAACTAGTAACTAGGTGAGACAAGGACTTCACAAAGGAGAGATTTATACCACATATTCAAATCAAAATGACATGAACACACTATACTAGAATAATGAAATGTAAAATTAATCTTATATTCATATTAAGAGGTTATAAAGCTCAATCTTGGTAGAGTCTAGTCATACCCAAGAGAGGGATTTATTTTAGGGATTGGAATCCTCTATATATAGTAGAATGGGAATGAGATAAATATGGAAATTTGATGGATTAGCATTAATCTGAGGATGTTGAGTCATGATCTTATCAGGAAGGAACCAAATTTTAAAACCTCTATAAAATAATTCAATTTTCTCTTGTCCTTATCTAACCGCCATCTTTCTTTGGTTTGATCCTTCACACCATATCCATGCTTCATTATGAGGAAAAGGTCATTATATACTTGATATTGAAAAATCCATCACCATGTCTACTTTTAGAAGCTATTTTTTGGAGCTATGATCATATCAAAAGATGAGACTCTCTCTCATTTATCACATATCTACAACATTTTAATATCTGAGCATAGATCATTTCTATAAATAGAAAACCAATTTGCTTTATCAGTTTTCCTATAGATGTCATATCAATATAAACCTATATATCACATATCTTCCTTATTTATCTCTACATTAGGTCTACAATAGACCTATCCTACATATCTTTCTTCTTTATCATTGTATACATAGATATTTATTTAAATACCAAAGATTATAGTTATGAAATAATATTGTGGCCTTTAAAAATGGGGTCAATATGTTCTAAATATTTGACCAAAGGTCCTAAACTATGTTGTAATGGTGACATAGCTTTATCAACAATGGAGCTTCACTATTACTATTCTTTACTTTATAACCATGTTATCTCAATGGTGTTCATCTAAGTTCTAATGGCAACATATGCCTATTGAAACATTATTCTTGGTTTGATCTTGATCACATGTTTAACCTCCAATAGAAGTACCTAGATTTGAATTTTTATTTTATCTATTGATCTTGATCTGGGCCCTCTCATATTATGTTAAGTGTTAGTTATTTATTTGATCCATAAAATCCTACTAACTCTTTGACCTTTCATGTGCCATTGATCTTTTGATAAGTTAACATGCTTGTGACACTTGACAACTTCTTATTTAGATTTGAGATCCATTAACTTGTTGACTCAATGATCATTATTAGATCTCTAGGTAAGAATGAATACACACTATTGATCTACCTAAACCTAATAACATCTATCAATCGATGCTCACCATTGGATCTATAGTATGATTGAATTACAACCATTGATATTTCTCATTTGAAATCAAAAAGATATTTCACAAAACTTAAACTTGATTTTTGTACACATGTTTCACTCTACAAGTTCAACTTTAAAGATTTATATCTTGAGATATTAATCTCATCAAGACATGAAATTTTCAAAGGATGTTCTAGGTACAAAGAGCTTCATGCCCTTGTGTTATTTTGGCCTTAACTGATTTCCTAAGTGTATTTATTAAATGCACCATTAATCTAACCCATTCATTTTTTCATGATGTCTTGTGATGTTCTAGTCCTTCAAATCTTATACAAGTCATTTGATCATCCGATCAAATAAAAAAATTTCTCATCTATTCAATATAGGCAAAAAGCTTGGTATGTGAGCCAAAAATGGCCAATAGTGGGCTAATTTTGGCCAATAACTAATTCAATATTAGAAGAGCCTGATGAGGGGTAGGAATCCCTCCTTATTAACCCTCATGCCATAAACCTAATCTATTTTGTGAATGTGTTGATTAAAATGGCCACTAAAGTTGCATTCTATAATATCATTAATGATATTAAGGTGAGAAAATAGAAAAAGCTCCATAAAGAAGCTAAGGATGAGGTGCATGACACTAAATTCAAGCTATAACAACTCTATGAGCACATAGAGACAACCAAACCATCCCTTATGGTCAGTGTTGATACTTTGGACCTTTTATAGGCTAGTAAAATATATGTTTTGGTGGACCAAATTCTCACAAGATTAAAACTTGAGCCAACACAAGAAGAAGAAGATCCCAACATCATGTTAAATAAAGAGTTAGTTGATAATATCTAAGAGGTAGAATACCTCTTCACTAAATTATAAGAGGGAAAAAATATTTTGAATTCCATCTTCTTAAGCTTCTCTAATCAAGCCTTACTTACAAATGCACACCTAAAGTAGGAAAAGGAAGAGAAGGAGAAGCTGATGGTACAAGTATACTTAGTGATCAAGTCAAAGTACATGAAAATCATGGGAAACATAAATGTTTTTAGAAACTATATTAAGGATCGAGATTAGAACTTGGAAACACTCTTTCAATCTTTATAGACTAAGGCCTATAAGCAAGGAGTGATCCTAGATAAGAGTGTGGAAAAATCAAAATCTAATATTGAGGCCTTCTGAAAGGATTTAGAGATGGATGAACTTGCAATTACTATTGATACATTGAAATAGATAACATTTCTAAATAAATTAATATCACTACTAAGGGATTTGAAGACTTCAGTACCAAACTCAAGGAAAATACACCAAGGTTCTATGCTCCTAAGAGCTTGATAGCCTACTCTGAGAATTAACTAAAGTTTTTTTATGGGGTAACATTGGGTCCCTTATTTCATTAAGTAAAGGATTTATGCCAAAATGACATCACATTGGCATGAAGGAATCATTTTTTAGTGATTGGTTATTGGGCATTTTAGCACTAGATGAAGGGTGCAGTGCATATCTTACACTAGCTGACAGGTGAATAACAAACTCCCAAATCTTTGAAGCATCTTTGATGATTTGGTAATATGTGGAGACTACAACATATAGTTCATGAGGTGATGGATCTGATGGTTATGATGACCAATGTTTTATCTCAAAACATGGTATGCACATTCCACATTAATGGAGATGCTCCTGAGATCTATTTAAGATGCTCAAACTAGTCAAAGAAGAGAGATGAAGAATAATATTATAGCTCTATCAAAATGGATTTGCTCTGTATACTTTGCTTTGATATCCTTAGACTTATAAGTAGTATGTATTTCATGAAGGCCCCATTTTTAAGTACCCAAACTCATCTATGAGCCTCTGTTTTATTAATTAATATGAACTGGACATAAATTATGCTATGAATTCTATACTATGCTTTAACTATAATGAATGGTGAAGACTATTATAGTAAAACATGATATGTCTAGGTTACATGTACTTTATATTTCTAATTAAATGTGTAATGTATGTAATGCTATAATTTCAATTCAATTATGTTAAGTAATGTTCATGTGTGCTTATAATTTGTGTCATTAATGGAGTCCTTACAAACATTAATGACATCATTTGTAACTTACATAAGGATTAAATATAGATTCTGCACCAATTGTTCCTATCCTTATTAGGAGCATGAGTCTAGCATTATTAGTTTGAATAAGAGCAACCTTTTGACCCTTTAAGTGCCTATATGACCCTAGGATTAGTACATAAAATCCTATGCCCATATGACATTGGGAATAGTACATGAAAAGCTTGTGCCTATGGATCTACCTAAATCTTTATTTGAATTGATCAAGTCACCTAATTGAAGTCTTACACCATGGCATAACTAGCTCAATGCAGGCCCCAATTCCTTTTTAGTGTTGGAAATATTGTCATTGATGTCAAAGGTCTAGCATTATTGGTGATAAAGGACCCATTACATTTAATGGTGTTTTTAATATTCATATCTTGGCTAATGTATGTTAATATTTATTTAATATTAATGAATATATTTTTGTTGCATATAAGTCAAAAGAGGCCCCATGGAGAAGTCAAAGAGTCATGGGGTAAAAGACAAAAGAGGAATGGGACACATTTTCTCATGAAAAGTCATCTTGATGAATTCTAAGAGTCACCATGTGAAGACAAAAGAGGGTATGGCACATTTTTCCATGAAGAGACACTTTGAGGAATATGAAAAATCACCAAGATAAAGACAAAAGAGAAAAATATGCTTTTGCTTATGAAGGGTCACCATATGACTTTTCAAATGCAAGGATACGAAGGGTCATGCAAGTTTGACACCATTTTCCATGAGGATTGAAGGGTCATAAAGGGTGAATGCCAAAGGTCATTTGGAAAGTTATAAATAAAGGCTTGAGAAGACATTTTTTATATGCAAGAGAGTGTATAGTTTGTATTTGTTTTCAAAGAGGGAAAATTAGGAGATATTTTAGAGTTATATAATTTGTTGAGTAAGCAACATTGAGAGATAGTTGTGTTTTATACACAAGATGGGTTGGTGATCACAAATATTTGTAAGGGGTTGGTGCTCCTATGGGTTGGTGCTCAAAAATAGTTATTGTTTTGGTGCTCATCAAAGGGGTTGGTGCTCCTACAAGTTGGTGCTTGCAAACTTTGTAATTTAAGTTGGTTCTCATTCATATACTTGATATTGTTCTCCATGGTTTTTCCCACTTTAGGTTTCCATGTAAAAATTTGTTGTCTCTCTCTCTCTTGTGTGGTGAATATTATTATTTTAGTTTTATTTCATATCTTTAATGTGTGGTTATGTGGTTAAAGAAAAGGAATTTGATTAATAAATAAGATATATAATATATTTATTCACCCACCCCTCTCATTATTTTTCATGCTTAACACTCAGTTATGCTTTGGGTAAATCCATAATTCCTATGCCTTATGTGGATTAATGTTGGTGTAGTCGAGTGTCCTAATGTAGAGTGAAAAGGGTATATCCCATGTTTTCACTTGGGTATAATAAACCAAGAATCGACTAAGATAATTTTATGCATATTTTCTACAATAATATTCAACCTGAGACTGATCATTCATACTATTCCCATAAAATTGAGTAAAAAACCATTTAGACAAAGATAAAGGTTGATAAACCCACTTATGGAGCCCTTAATACACAAGGAACTCCATAAATTGGTTTTTGTAGGGATGATTTTCATAGTTCGCCATTCCACCTGGGTGGCCAACCTAGTTCCTATATGAAATAAACATGATAAATATACTTGTGTGTGGACTCTCAAAACATGGATTGAGCCTCAGATAAAGATAATTATCCATTGCCTTCCCTTGATGAGGTGATACAAATAGTGAGTGGATCTCAAATAATGTCCTTTTTGGACAACTTCTCTAGATACAACCATGTCTTGGTCAACTCTAAAGATAGAACTAAGACTCCCTTTACCACAAAGTGGGTCACATTTTATTTTAAACAAATGTCCTTCAGGTTGATAAAGGTTTTCACAATTTTCCAAAGGGAAATGGATTACAATTTTGAAGGGTTGATAGGTAAATGTATAATTATCTATATGGATGTCCTAACTATGTTTTCAAAATATATGGTGTATCACGTACATTTGAAGAAGATATTTGAAAGATGTATGAGGTATGGTTTTTCCCTAAATCCAAATAAGAGCATGTTTGGTGTCACTAAAGGTAAGCTTATTAATCACATTTTGATAAAATAAGATATTGCTATCGATCCTAAAAGGGTGGATGTAATTTATAAATTTGCCTCTACCTAATAATAAGAAATAACTAAAATCATTCTTTGGAAAAATTAAATTTATGAATATGTTTATTTATAGATTTGATGAAATAGTAAAACAATTTAATGATATGTTGAAATATATAGAATGGCATGTTGAATCGAATAAATCCTTCCAACATATCAAAGACATCATTATGAAAGCCCTAGTTCTCATAATCCTAGACTATATGCAAGATTTCTATATCTACCCCTTTGCTTGTGAACACACCATTGCTACTTATGTCACCTATAAGTTATAGGGAGAATATTACCTAGTAAATTTTATGATCATAAATCTCAAATATGCCATGTTGAGATATTCTACTCTAGACAATCACACCTACACCCTAGTCAAGTTAGCAAATAAATTTAGGCACTAGATCCTCAGGTTTAAAGTGCACACAATTTTCCTAAACCCAAAAATAAAATAGATGTTAGGGTAGAATGAGTTTGTTTAATATATAGGCTGGTGGATGACAAGATTTTAGGAATATAATTTAGAAATCAAATTGACCAAGCTAGTTAGAGGACAAGGCCTCACATAGATAATAATTAAGATAGATCCAAGAATCATGGTGTACCAAGTGGACTAAGGAACAATGCTACAATAATAATAGTATGCCCTAGTCTTGAATTTCATACTCTATATAAATGCACCTCTGGGACTAAACTATACATAGAAGAGGGCCCTCCAATTGAAAGTTGCACAATATATGCTAAAGAAGAGAGTTCTCTTCATAAAGAACCATGAGGAGATATACCTTAGGTGCATTTCACAAGAGGAAGCCAAAGAACTTTTCCATGAAAAACTAAGATCTAAACATCCTAAAATAAATTCCATGGCCCATAGAGTTCTTTGGGTAGGCTACTATAATCCCACACTATTCAAATATATTCACACCCATGTTTACTTTTGCCATCAGTTGTAGACCTTTACTAAAAAGGAACCCACATGATAATGCCACTACAACCTAACATATATTCAATGTCAATTACCTAATGGGGACTAGATTTTATGGGGTTCATCAAACCTAATTCATCAGCCAATCATAATTTTGTCTTCACAAGCATAGACTATTACATGATTTGGTCTAAGAAAGTTGCAACTAAAAGAAGCAACACTGTTGAAGTCATCAAGTTCCTAGAAAACACCATAACCACCCATTTTGAGTTCCCCATATATTTTGTGTGTGATAACGGTCCTACCTTTCAATCCACTGAATTCATAGAGTGAACGTATGATAATGGAATCATGCTAAGGTTTTCATCCACTCACTACTCATAAGGAAATGGATTGGTAGAGTCCACTAATAAAAACTTATTATATGCCATCAAGAAATCAGCTGGAGAGAAACTCCATGAATGGCACTCATTACTAAATTTCAATATATGGGTAGATACCATGTATAAAAAAACACTCAAAATATATCCTTTCCTTCTAGTTTATGGATGAGATCCAATCATGCTTGTCATCTTAGGTTGCCAACTTATAAATTCACATAACAATTCATGTAACTAAATGATAACGTCAATTCTAGACACCTAAACCTAATTTAGTTAGAAGAATCCCAAGATGAATCTCTATTAAGATTCAATAAATACTAGGATATAATCAAAAAGTGGTTTGATAAAATAGTTAAGATCAAGACATTTGAAATCTCTGACCTAATCCCAATGTGGAAAAAGGCTCACGAGAAGAAAGTCCAACATTCATTAATTTATCCCCTATAGATTGGCCCATACTAAATAGTCAAAATATTGGGTCAAAATTCCTTCCATCTCAAGGATTTTGAGAGCAATGAGTTGCCACTTCCATTAAATAGATATTGCCTAAAGTAATATTTCTCGGTAATCTTGTCCAAAATAATTTCTACATAATTCAAGAAGGGGTTGGTAATGAATATATTTGATAGGTTTGATTTTGTTTTGTGTTTTATTTTGTCATGTGTTTGATTTTATTTTGTGTTTTTCCCTTCATTTTTTGTATTTTTTTATGGTTTTCCTTTGATTCTTGACCATGTTAGTAGCCACTCCAAGTGATGGCCAAAGGCCAAGAATGATTGTTGATAAGTAGGAAGACTCAAGTTAAATCCTTATATCTAAAAATGTCAAGGATGGTAATTGAACCATTTTTCACATTTCATATTTGATAGGATAATGATTCTAAGAGAAACAAGTGGATTTTATAAAAACCCACATGCTAATATATCCACCAAGCTATACTTAATGTAACATCTCAGGAAAATACAAGATTATTCAAGTTAATCAAAGATTGGTTGGGTATTCAAGGCTTCCTCATTATCCTTTCACCCTTGGCTTAGTCTTAAACCCTTAATGGATAAGACTAATTAAATAAAATATTTTCATGAGGAATCTTGGGAAAAGATAAGAAAATCATGTAGAATCTAAATTCTAAGTCCTCAAAAGGGACATAAAGGTAACCTCCATTGCAAGATTTCTAGCATGGCTAAAAGTGGAGAAAGGCCTTAAATGAGATTAAAGGTATCTCTATCAGGGATATGAATGCCCATATAGAAATAAATAAAATACCACACCATTACCCTCCAACTTTTTGAGCCATTAACACCCTTGAAGGAGCTTGATACCTAATCCAACCTCTATTACTTGAATATAACCTAGAATTAAATGAAGATTGAGAAGCAATTCTTACACACATTGGTGGTAGTCTATAGGATTAAATTTTAGTATTCCACTTGATATTATGGGAATTTAGTGCCTTATATCTTCTACTATTTATGAATATTTATCTTATAATCTATGTTCTATGTAGAGGAGGAAAATAATTGGTTGGGTTATAAGTGCTCATCATCACTTTCCCTATGGAAGTGGTCATTTGTTATGGTAAAAATGCAAATTTTTCCTCTAAATTGGGGACCAACTTTTTAAAATTATAAAACCATAGCTCTCAGGTCCATTATTTTATTTTAGTCAGCTCTACCTAAACTAGGTCCTTGGGATATTATGTTGTCTTATTTTCCCCAAGCAATGTCAAGCTTTATTTATTTTATGACAAAAGTAGGCTTCTTGTTTTAAATATTTGTGGTTTTGACATTTTAGGTTGGATTTTAAAAAATTTACTAAAGTATTTTTCATTTCTTGAAGTAAATACTAGATTCCCTTCATGATAAATCAAAATATTAATAGTGATAAGATAAGGTATTAATGGATTGTGCATCTTTTCATTTTTTACTTAGTAATTTTCATGAAATTTCTAAAATAAAATGGAAAAATAGAGTGCCACATCAAAAAAATTAGAGTGGACACTCCCATAGACCTTTTATATATTTTAGATCTTGGGAGAGCCTGACCCAATTAGAGGCTATCACGTTACTAGTTATCAGAGCAAACAATTCCCTAGACCTATTAGAGATGTCAGATCTTAGGAGAGTTAGGACCACTCAGAGGGTGCCACATTATAAGTTGTCAAAGCAGAGAAGCCCCTAGAACTATCATATATGTTACAGCCTATGATATCCTAACCCACTTAGAAGGTACCATGTCACCATTATTTAGAGTGGCTAATCCCTCAAACTAGTTAGAGATGTTAGATCTCAGGAGAGCTTGACCTACTTAGATGGCACCACATCACTAGTTGTTAGAGTGGTTAATCCCCCATAATTGTTAGATATGTTAAAACTCAAGAGATATTAGCTCAATCAAAGGGTGACACATTGCCTATTGTTATAATTGTCAGTCCCCTAAACCTATCAGAGATGTCAGATCTTAAGAGAGCCCAACCCATTTTGAGGATGAACACAACTAGATATATGAATAGGTGGCCAACTAAGATTTGAAATGGTCAAAATGGAGTATAGATGGATCCTACAGACTAATCAGAGGAGATCACATGTCCCTAAGTGATACCTCACCCTTTTTAAAGGTGTAATAGTGAGGTATAAAACCATTGTTAGGCATAAACCATTAATAAGAAAACCAATAAGTGGATGACATGCAGTACTAGGTAGGAGTTAATCAAGAATATTTAGGGAGATATGACCATGTGCCTACTATGTGTTGGGAATTAACAATATAATAAATTGGGCATGATTGGATAGTTTTAAAATGTTACATCACCATTGTTAAATCTTGTTGGTGATAAAGGATTGTGAGTTTTGAATTTAAATTTAGATTGGGAAATAAAGAGAGAATATCTAGCCACCAAATCAAATTTTAATTCACATCAAGTGAGCCACCAAAATCCATTACTACCAGAGGAAGAATGTGTCTCTTTATAATCCTAATCAAATTTCATTAATGGTTATCATTATATATTTCAAGAGAAATTGAACTCCTTGATTTATAATTCTCATCACATACCCCTATTTTTTTCCCTGCATTCAATACCTTCTTATTAGCCTTCCATCTTGATACCCTATTCTCATAAGGCTTGACAAAGTTTAAGCACTATAATGACCAGTTCAAAGCAATAAAATAGGTACCCATAAACTTAGGCTCTAATAATGATGAATAGGTTGAAGACACCCTTTAGGCCTAAAAAATGTGATCTTTATAACATTATGACCAAAATAGAGGTGTTATTGTTATGACCAAATTTTTCACCATATGATATTTTGTTCTTGCGTCTCCAAATTTAGCTAACATGTGATTACCTCTAGGCCTATGGGTTGTCTATAGTAGAGGTAAACCTATATATTATGTTGGAGAGTTGTCAGTGATGTCATGGTGATGTCATGTAGGTGTCTTGGTAAGTGGATTAAATGATTTTATAGCCTAAGTGACAATGACAAATTGTGTAATGTGTTTATCCTAGTGTACTTGAAGTTGGCTTGGTTGATCTTTAGTTTTAGCTTAATTAGAGATATTTAGGGATGATTAAGGTGATTTAAGCATGTGTAAGGGGTATTATCAATGGTCAAGGATGATTAGAGATCTTGTGTCTATAATTATAATTCATCTAGTTGTCCATAGTTTTCATCTAGATAGTTTGGGTCTAGTGGTATAAAATATAAGTAGGTAGTTTGTTGACATCACCATTGCCACATGTGGATGAGTCAGGGGGAGTTGATTATATGGTTGTGATCACATTAGTCCATATTTGTTATGTGATAAATCTCAGGTCATGTACCTAAACTCAATCAAATATATGTGGGTGTAAATTTGGGAATTCAAGCATTTTGATAGTGTTTTCCCATAGCCAAATTTGCTTGAGGTAAGAAAGATATGAGTAAGAATTTTGATGATATCATATATCACACGTGTAGATGTTTTAGGAGAAGGTGATCATATGGGTTTATTAAATTTTGTGCCTAGTTCTTCTACACCAAATTTTAGGTCATATGATGTAGCATGATAAAAGATATGCATGTGCAAATTTGATCTCGCAAGCATTTTGATAGTGTTTTCTATGTCAAAATAGAGCCAAGTAAGTAGTTTATTGACATCATATCTCACACATGTGAAGGTTTCAATAGTATCTTGATATATGGATATAATCCCCTATGCGAGATGATATTATATGATAAATTTTAGATCATACCTATAAACACAATGAAAGTTATGCAAGAGAAAATTTGGCCTCATATGCAAGTTATAAGCATAGTTGGCTCTGTGACAAAAAATTTTGAGAAGGCATTTTTATGGAAATATATCACACTGATGTGAAGGTATAAAAATTAGTTTTATATATGGTTGGATTTTATTTCGAAAGGTGATCATATGGTCCAAATTTAAGATCATGCATCTAAGTATAAAAGTTATTGAGGTTCAAATTTGGCTACTCAGATAGATTACAATGGTCCCCATAGTCAATTTTTCACAAGGTAATGATCAAGAAACTCTTGAAGAGATTGATGGTGAATATTTTTTATAAAATTTCAAGAAGAAATGATATGGTATTAAGTATTCTATGTTTAACATTGAGCAAAGATATAGATCGAGCTTCTTCTAAGGATTAAAAATAAGCAAGAAATCATATAGATAGACATAAATTATGCATATTAGAGTCAAGAGGTCAAATTAATAGTTGTTTAACATTGTTAAATATTGATCTATGGATATAATATCGATAGATCATGTTGAGTCAATGTTTCTATATTGCATGAGATGTGGTCAATTAATAGATGTTTAACATTTGAACATTGAAACCTATGTTAAATATCAAAAAAGATCGATGGTGCATGTTTAATATAAACAATGATGATATGAGATGAGATCATAGTGTTCAAAGTGTAATTTTGACCGTTTGTATTTGAATATTTGAATTTATGAAGTAATAAACTAGAGTTTAGTTTTTGGGCCATAACTTTTGATCCATGAATAATTTTACAGCATATTAAAAATAAAATATGTAGAGAACTCCAAGTTGAATATATAAATATAAATTTGAATATATGATAGTGTGTACAATCAAAAATATCAAGGTTCAAAGTTGACTATGTGTTCTTGTATGGACTTTAAGTGATTTGAGGAGATTGTTTGAGCTTATTTTTATACTATTTATATATATATATATATATATATATTGATTAATTAGCTATTAGATCATGTTATAGACACCATGAGGATTCTCTTTGTGTATTATGAATGTTTTACCAATTCTATACAATATGAACAAAGGTTTACAAGTCAATTGTGTATTCATTCATGGTGACTGTGTGCACAAAATATTATTTAAGTGTTTTGTGCTTAAGTAGCAGGGTATTTTGATGGTTTTTGGGACTTCAAAAGGACTTATAGATCATTTTTAATGGGTCAACACATTTATAAAGTGTTCTTATGTTTTATATTTCTTGTAAAAGTATAAAAAATGTGAATGGATCTCCATAGTACTTAAAATTAGCTTAGGCCTATTTGAAAGAGGATTATGCTTAAATGTGACCTATGTGAGATGCCTTAAGGGTGAAAGCATGTTTTATGTCTAACAAGTAAATAATGTTTAATTGATAATTCATGAATTTTCTATATATATTTACACCAAATGTGATGGTTTCTAGGCTTGTGAAAGACTTGTGAGAGAGACTTGTATAAGGTGGATGTGAGAGTTGTGTAATGAAGGAAAGGTAAAGTACCCAATTGGATGAGTTGATAAGTAGAGAATATTAATGACTATGTATGAATTATAAGTCATATTTATGATGTTAGATAAGTTATCTTATAGTTTGAAGATATGTGAATATGTCCAAGTGTGCATATGAGGACAATGTGAGTGAAGAAGGAGAGATATCATGGCATGACATTGTGATAGGCTTGTATGAGATGGAGAGAGTTTGTATAGGGGTTAGAAAATAAATAAGAATCATCAAGTGTTGAAGACATCATTTCTAAGGTGGAGGTGTTCAAAAGGGGGTCTAAAGGACTTGGTCTTCCTTAGGGGTAGTTGTTCCTTGTGAAATAGGTGTTTCACTAAATACCTTTGGTCAGGAGGACATGATCAATGTTTGCTAGTCTAATGGAGTTGATCCATCTCTTATTTATAATTTGTTATAAGATATTAGTCCATGTGTTATAGAATTGAGAGTGGGTTTTATTCCCCATGAGGGTTTCCTATAGGAACTATCTATTATGTGTTTGATATTGTGTATATATTAAATGAATGAGATCTCTAGTTAATGTTGCTTGATCAAGTTAATATATTCTAATTAGTTATTAGTTTAAATAAATATAATTTAAATTGAAATATCTGGGTTCACTAATTCACCCCCTCTCAGTGATTATACCTCTAACAACTAGTATTAGAGTAGGTCATTTAGTAAAGGCTTAGCATCTTGAAGGTAATCCATGGTATAATATGGGTAGTCATCAAGGAGGTTTCTCTACTAAGTAAGAAATAATGTTCAATGGATCTAATTATGCATTTTAGAGTGCTACGATGAGGACATACATTATGTCCCTATGGTTTGATTTATGTAAATATGTTATGGATGGTTATGTTGCTCTTACTAGTCCTCCATCTAATGCTGAAGACAAGAAGCTATTTGAGAACAATTCCAAGGTAATGAATACTATTACTTGTGGTATTTTAGAGACTGAATACACCAAAGTAATCCATTATAAATATGATAAAGAGATATGGGACAAAATTTAGATCATTTATGAAGGAGATTCAAAGGTCAATATTGCTAAGTTGTAGACTCACAGAAGGTAATTTGAAAGTCTCAAAATGAATGAATAATATTATGTGGCATCCTTTCTTCATATAATTAATGAGATTAAGATCATTAGAGGTCTTAGAGAGAACCTTAAAGAGGCTATTGTTGTTCAAAGGTATTAAGGTCTTTATTCCACAAGATTGATTGAAACGTATCTACTATAGAAGAGAGTCATGATCTTAGTTAAATATGGATCAATTGCATGGCACCCTTAATACCTATGAGATGAAGAAGAATGATGATATACTACTAAATAATGAAGAAATTTTCAAGTCTAAAATGAATAAAAAGAAGAATTTCCAAGGTAAGAAACTCAAGGAGGATAGCATTCTTAATATAGATGAGGATGAACTAATTGCTTTGATTTCAAGGAAATTGAGAATAGGTTTGGGCAAGTATAAAGGTAAACTACCCCTCAAATGATTTAATTGTGGTGAGATAGGACATTTTTCTAATAAGTGCCCTCATAAGTATATGAGAGATGATGATGAATACCATGATCAAGGTCATGATGATGGTAAGAGAACATTTAGGGATGATAAAAAAGGGTTTTAGAAGGTTTGATAACAAGAAGTACTTCAAGGAAAAGAAGAGTCTATACACCAAAGAAGATTGTAGCTCATCAAATGAGAGTGAATCAGTGACTCAAAGTATGATCATGAAGATGATAGTCCTATTGAAGATGAAGATATGTTCATGGATGAGGAAGGTAGTTTCTCACATCAAAAGGGGTGTACTTGGTATGATTTAGATAATGATGAAGATAAGGTGGACTATAAGACTACATTGACAAATGCTCATGAAGAACTAAATATTGAGAAGAAAATCAATAAGAATATAAAAACTAAAATTAAGGATTTTGAAGAAAAATTAAGTGTGTTTGAGGCAATAATGGATGAAGATGCCAAAGAGCATGAATATATGATCAAACATCTCAGTTTCTAATTGGAAGTGCTATCTAAAATCTTAAAAGCTAAAAAAGATGAATGTGCAAGATATGTAATTGAAAATGAGTCATTAAAATCTGAGTTGGAGAAGATATCTAGTAAGGTAATGCATTTTGTGAGATTTGAAAAGAGATCAAGTGATATAGCCAAAATTCTATATGATAAAAAACATGAAAGTGATAAGATTGGTCTTGGATACAAAGAAGAACCAGAGACTACAACTCAAGACAAGATGAAGACTAATGTGAACAAGGAAAATCAACCTTTGAAGATAAATAATCAAACAAGGAATGATGGTGCAAATATATTGAAGACAAATCAATTCATATAGATAAATTACATAAGGTATGCAAATTTTAATGGTTAGTGCTATACTTATAATCAATTTGGGCATATATCTAGAGAATGTAGAAGACCTATTAAGAATGAATTTGCATTGAACTACGATGGGAGTCATCAGTTAAAAGGTGTGAGCAAGGTTGAGTGATTAAATTGCCATGATATAGGACACTTTGAAAAACATTATCCATTCAAGGTAAGACAAGATGAGTTTCCATCAAGGAGTATGGTTTGATACAACAAAGAGGTCACATTACTAGATTCTGCAAGCAAAGGACTACAAGATATAATAGGTTTTGTCAGGCTCCTAGAGTGAAAGATAGAAGGAAAATGAACTCATGGTTACGAAAGGTGGTAAGTAGGAATTATGATGAGTCTATAGGTCCAAGTAATATATTTTATATGGTAGAGAATGCTACCAATTTTGAAGAGTGCCAAGAGCTCTCATTGACTTCTCATGTTGTGAATGAAGATACTGAGATCAAGGTACTAATTGAGGATAGTTCTAAGGTAAGTATGGATCAAAGTGATAATCCTACTATTTTTGAGAAATTATCATATAGGTAACATCAATTTTTAATAATTAGTGATAAGATTCCAAGTTTCAAGGTTGATTCTTGAGATAAAAAGGTATGTCAATATTCCAAAGTTACACCATATGTTGTCAATTCTATCTTAGAAAAAGAGAGTGATATAGAAAAAATAACTAGTTGTAATAGTTTAGAATAAAGAGAAGAAGAAAAAAAGTAAGAAATCTTATAGTTATTTGAGGATTCCAATGGTTATCAAGGAGATGTGGGCCACTCCTAGCTTCACTTTATTTTAGAGCATTATGGTGAAAAGGATGTCTCTATCGATGCTTATTAAGATACTCCTTTTAGTGGAGAAGAAAGTGTTGATGTTGTAATCTTAATAAGGTCCTATAAGGCTATAAATGAGTGTTTTCAATTGAAGCAGGTATGTCTAAGTGGAAAATATGCTGAGGTGATGTCATGATGTTGATAACTATAAATGGAGTAGTCTGTAGGGTCAGATTAAAGGTTCCCAGATGGTAAAGGGGGATTTGTGATTTTTCAAGATGATATTTTTTCACAGAAGTGTATATTTAACTTATTATATCATGCTCCAAGTGTTGTAGTGATCTAAAGGTATGTTGAATTCAATTTGGATATTTTTGTTAACTCTTGAGTTTCTTAGTTTGTGCTTAAGAGCTTGTAGGTCTTAAAATGGGTTATAGTAAGTCAAGGTTCCCAATGATGTGGAATCTAAAATATTGGTCCATAAGTGTGTAATGGTTGTCTCTAGGTGTAAAAGAAGTTTTAGAGGTGGACATTGACTAGAAGTTGTTGTGTTGACCTTGTTCGTTTTAAGGTTCTAGGGTTTTTAGACTCTACTAAAAAAGTGGTTTGTCTTATGAGTTGAGGTATGAAGATTTCTAATATGATAAATGGGAAAAATGGGTTTTCAAATAAATATTATTAGAGATTTGAAGGTTTGTGGTTCTCAATTTATTCAAGTTTTTGTCAAGTTGGAAGCCTAATTAGGTAGTTGGTTTGTGAAGAAAGTGTATTTCAAAAGATGAATTAGTTTTTGAAAATTGGTGTGCTTTAGGGGGCATATTATAGTGATCCAAATATGAAGTTTCAGGTCTTGAAGTTATGTCTACATAAAGTTATGGGCTCTACAAGTTTCAAGTAGGGCTACAAGGAGTCTAGATAGACCTAATATTAAAGATGTGCTTTTTTTTTAGTTTTTATAAAAGAGAAAGGCATGATTGTTTTAAGGTATGTTATCAAGTTGGTTTTTAGCATGTTTTTGGTTTGGTAAGTGGCATGAAGTTTTGTTGGTAGTATTGGAAGTGTCTTGAGAGAGAAGGCTAGTAAGCCTACATGGTGGTTCTTCATTGTGTATGGAGATTTGAAGATGCTCAAAAATTTAAAATGTTCAAAAATATCAGGGTGAGTCCCTCTTAGATATATTTTGGTAAGTTCCATCAGATTTAAATGTTTTGTGTGTTCTTTTTTCATTGGTTTTTTTGCTTGGTCGAAGAAGGGTGTTGACATGGAGCAAGAGGAAGTTGTCAAGGCAAAAAGAGGTAGGCTCAAATTAAGGGGGAATTTGTATCATCTTTATAATATGGTATTTTAATATGTATTCTCTTTTTACATCCTTAATATCAATTTCTTCCCACTTTGTCATTATGTCAAAGGGGGAAAGAGTTCCTATTTTGAGAGTGCTTGAAGAGAGAGAAGGTGAGTTGAATGATGTTTGTTGACATCAATGACAAAGGGGGATATTTTTAGAGAGTTTTAAGTGATTTAATAGATGTTTCTTGGTAATTTGATGAATTTATTTGATAGCTTAATTGATAATGACAAAGTATGCAATGCACTTATCATAGTGTGCTTGAAGTTGGCTTGGTTGATCTTCAGTTTTGGCTTGACTGGAGATGTTCAAGGATGAGTATGGTGATTTGATCATATGAAATGTGTCTTATTAATGGTTAAGGATTATTATATATTTGGTGTGTTTTTCAAGAATCTAGAACAACAAACATGCTCTGATTCCACTATTAGGATTAGGAAGCACAATTGATTACCATGTACAAGCAACTAAATACAGAATTTAACCAGAAGTAACAAGTAACTAGAATTCAAAAATAACACAGAATATGAGAGACAATACCCAATTGTATTAATACTCTTCCAGAAGGAAATACAACAAAGAAGATGCCACAGTCTTCTTCCTTACACACCTCTAGGGCTCCCACACCTCTAGGGCATAAACAACAAATCTCTTCAAGAGCTCACTCTCTCTCTTACGGTCCCAACAACTCAAGCATAGAGTTGTTATTCACCTCCAACCAGTCAGTATCACTACTACCAGTACCACTAGTCAATATCACTACTGCCAGTACACAAGTACTCCACATACTCCATGACCGAGTACACACCGTACTCTAAGTACATAATGTACTCCAAGTAGACCTCCCCTGATCTTGCTACCTATTGTGTTGCTGTCACCTTTGATCTTGCTACCCCGTAGATCTCCTTTGACCTCGCACACACACACACACACACCTACAAATCAATGATCTTACTTACCATGTAGATCTTTCTACACCCTGAAGAACCCTTGTCCTTGCCTCACTAAGTCCTTATGATTCTCCAAACCAGTACCCTGGTGGATCTTCTACCAGATCTTGCTATCTCATAGATCTACCTGATCATACACACTCGGCACCCCTGTGGAACTAGGAGGAACATACCTTGCTCTCTTCACTCTAAAGGAGATAACCTTGCTCTTACTCAACTAGCACACTTTAAAATATAGCCCATGAGTCTATTATATAGATCTCATGCAAACAATAATTAGACATCCAATTACAATAATTAGATCCATAGCTCAAGACTAAAATTAGCCTTTTAACTTGTAAACAACCGGTTCATTAACAAACTATTCATGAAACTTGTAGTTCTGAACCACACAGGTGACTGATGTCAGTCCTTTTCTACCTAGAGATGATCGACATCAGTCGATCCCTGATCAATGTCAGTAGCTTCTTGTTTACACCTAACCGACGTCGATTGGCTTGACCGATGTCGGTGACTGTGACACTCAACAACCTCCTCCTCCATGTTTGCATCAATGAATATTTTAGCTCCATAACCTAACAATCTCCCACTTGGAGATAAATAGCTACATTGTACCTGTACCTATACACCATCTAATCTATTTCCTAGCTTGTATCCCTCTTCAAGCTCAATCTTGAAGACCAACCACCACACATCATATGGTGCAACACTTGTCATCCAAGTAACCTACCATATCCAAAGTGATTGACCCTGCATAGCATGAATCCCTACTACTAGTCCCTCTCAGATACCTGAGAACCCACTGAACTACTTTCCAATGCTTCCTTCCTGGATTGGCCACAAACCTACTGACAACTCCCACTACTGGGGCAAACTCATGGAGTACACATGTACTCAACCTCATCATGTGATTGGGGACCCTGTTCTATGAACTGTCCATCCATAGGTGCACTGCTCGTCTCTGCATCCTACACTACCTTCACACAATCATCCTATGACAACATCAACTTGTGATCTTCCCTGTCTCTAGGATTACTTATGCTAAAGAATTTCCCTCCTCCAAATTCTTCATGGCACACCTCTGAACTAACTTTACCTTTAGCTCAGAAAAAACCCTGTATGTGTAACCCTGTATCAAGCAAACACACAATATACAATAACAAGATGATGTTGCAATCATCACCCACCTGGTAAAGAAACCATAGTAGTTGCAATGACATTGACTAAAGCCATGCCTTGTCATCCACCTGTCAAACTTGTACCACTATCCTGGAGCTTTCTCAAGACCATATGACTTGGCCTTTCGTCTCACGTGTCCATTCTCTCTATTCTTTAACTAAGGTATCCATTCATCTTTCAGTGCTTTCTTCTAGCTAGAAACCCTACCAAATCTCCCATTTGGTTCTACATCTAAGGAATCAAATTCCTCATTCATGCCACTCCCACTATTTCTTGGATCCTTCCTACTCTACAGTGAGCAACTAGTATAAAGAAGAGGAATAATGAATTTGAGGCTTACTTACCCTTTCAGTCCTCCATATGGGCATTTGAGACTCCTTGAAAGTGTGTTTTCTACCCAAAATTTGTTCTAGTGACTAACCTTGATCACCACATAGTCTGCATTCGATCGACGTCAGTTCCATGCGACTGGCCAAGTCACCGACACCGGTTATCCTACCGACGTTGGTCTCCACCTGCCTGACACCACTGACTCCTCTGGTCTGCACATGACAGACATTTGTACCTATTTGTTTGATGTTGGTTACCCCTAACTGATGCCGGTACCTGTATTTTCCTGTGAGTGATGAATTTTTACCCGCAAGCTCTCTTTGGATCAAAACCCTATCCAAACTACCCTACTTAGAGTTACTCAGCCTTCTCCACTGATCTATATCCATCATCTCCTCCATAAACACCAAGGCTTTCCAGTTCTTAAGTCTATCAAACACATCTATCTTCTGCTTAAGAACATGCATCTCCTTCTTGCTCATGTGACCAAGCCTACAAAGCCACGTCTTCACAACAGAAGAAGAATTAGTAATACAAGCAGGTAGATAAAGAGTATCCACTTTCTTACCATATGCTAATTCAAGTACATCTACTGTGAGAGTTCTTATGCATCTCTCATCACCCAACTTTCTTGAATAAATTAGCCGCATCTTCAAGACTGGGACCTACATGACCTTCTTCAACACCCATGTGTTGGCTGCCTACAATTTCAGCTGCACTTCCCCTTTGCCAAAACTTTGACAAGGCACACCAGCCCCTAAATAAATCTTTCCAAAGTCTCCAAAGACCTTAACATGGAAAAATACTCTATTTTGGGCTGCATGGAAAGAGGCAATAGAATATATAAAACAAGATTCTACTTTAGCCAAGGAACATCCCAGAGCATCTTGTACAACAACACCTGCAACATCTACTTCTTTAGTTCCTTCATGTTGATCTTCTACCAACCAAGAATTTTTCTTTACCTGCTCTTTCTTTTCATAACACCGTAATTGACCATTCATGCTTTTCAATTCCTCCATTCTTAGTGTACTTTCTTCTGCCATTGCTATACTCCCACTCAATCAGAAACCCCTGAGAGTGACCTATAATCAAACACAAACCTGCTCCCTACAACCTTAGCTTTGATACCACTTGTCAGGAATCTAGAACAAAAAACATGCTCTAATTCCACTGTCAGGATTATGAAGCATAATTGATTACCATGTACAAGCAACTAAATGTGGAATTTAACCAAAAGTAACAAGTAACTAGAATTTATAAATAACACAGAATATGAGAGACAATACCCAATTGTATTAATACTCTTCTAGAAGGAAATACAATAAAGAAGATGCCACAATCTTCTTCCTTACACACCTCTAAGGCTCCCACACCTCTAAGGCATAAACAATAAATCTCTTCAAGAGCTCACTCTCTCTCTTACAGTCTCAATAACAACTCAAGCACAGAGTTGCTATTCACCTCTAACCAGTCAGTATCACTACTGCCAATACCACCAGTCAGTATCACTACTGCTAATACATAAGTACTCCACATACTCCATGACCGAGTACACACCGTACTCTAAGTACATAATGTACTCCAAGTAGACCTCCCCTGATCTTGCTACCTATTGTGTTGCTATCACCTTTGATCTTGCTACCCCATAGATCTCCTTTGACCTCGCACACACACACACACACACCTACAAATCAATGATCTTACTTACCATGTAGATCTCTCTACACCCTGAAGAACCCTTGTCCTTATCTCACCAAGTCCTTATGATTATCCAAACCAATACCCTAGTGGATCTTTTACTAGATCTTGTTATCCCATAGATCTACTTGATCATACACACTCGGCACCCCTGTGGAACTAGGAGGAACACACCTTGCTCTCTTCACTCTGAAGGAGCTAACCTTGCTCTTACTCAACTAGCACACTTTACAATACAGCCCATGAGTCTATTATATAGATATCATGCAAACAATAATTAGACATCCAATTACAATAATTAGATCTATAACTTAAGACTAAAATTAGCCTTTTAACATGTAAACAACTGGTTCGTTAACAAACTATTCGTGAAACTCGTAGTTCTGAACCACACAGGTGACCAACATCGGTCCCTATCTACCTAGAGATGACCGACGTCGGCCGATCCCTGACCGATGTCAGTAGCTTCCTGTCTACACCTGACTGACATCGGTTGGCCTGACTGATGCCGGTGACTTTGACACTCAACAACCTCCTCCTCCATGTTTGCATTAGTGAAGCTTATAGCTCCACAACCTAACAGTGTGCATAGGTGTAATTCATATAGTTTTCCATAGTTTTCATCTAGAAATTTTAGGTGTAGTGGCATAAAATTTGAGTAGGAAATTTGCTAACATCACCATTACCATGTGTGGATGAGTCAAGGGGATTTGGGTAGATGGTTTTGATAACATTAGTCCCTAGTTAATATGTAATAAATCTCATGTCATGCACCTAAATGTAGTCAATGATATGTGGGTATAAATTTGGGTTCTTAAGCATTTTGATAGTGTTTTCCCATACTTGGCTAAATTTTCATGAGGTAAGAAAGAGTTGAGTAAAAATTTTGATGATGGAAAATATCACACTTGTGGACATTTTAGGATAAGGTGATCATATGGCTTTGTTAATTTTTTTCCTAGTTCTTATGCACCTAATTTTAGATCATGCGATGTAGTGTAACAAAAGATATGCAAATGCAAAGTTAAGCTCCCATGTATTTTTATAGTGTATTATATGTTCAAATAGAGTTGAGTAAGTAGTTTGTTGATATCATATCTCACATGTGTGAAGTTTTATGGAGCATATTGATATATGGATGGAATACCCTATATGAAAGGATCTTATGCACTAAATTTTAGATCATGCAACTTAGCATAATGAAATTTATGCAAGAGCAAAGTTAGCCTCATAAGCAAGTTCTAAGCATAGTTGGCTCTATGGAAAAAAACTTTGAGAATGCATTTTAATTGTGATATATCTCACTCATGTGAATGTTTCAAGAGAGGTTTGATATATGGTTGGATTCTCTTTTAAAAGGTGATTATATGGAACAAATTTTAGATCATGCATCTAAGCACATAAGAAGTTATTGAGGTTCAAAATTGGATACTTAGAAACATTGCAATGGTCCCCATACTTGGTCAATTTTTCACAAGGTAATGTTTGATCAGCTACAAAAGAGATAGGCTATGTTCATTTTCTCCAAGATGTCAGGGTGTAATGAGATGGTGAGAAGTGTTTTATGTTTAATGATGAGTAGAGATAAAGATCAAGCTTCTTTCAAGGATCAACGATGAGCAAGATATTTTAAAAATAGAGATAAATGGTGTGTATTAAATTTAAGAGGTCAAAGAGATAGATTTTTAGCTTTATTAAATACTGAGCTACATATAGAAAATTGACAAATCATGTTGAGTCAATGTTTCTAGATTGGATGAGATGTGGTCAACTATCAGATGTTTAACATTTGAACATTGGTGCCTATGTTTAAAGATAAAATAATATTGGTGATGAATGTTTAATCTGAGCATTGAGGACATGATATTTAAGCATAGTGTTTGAAGTTTAACTATGACCATTTTCAATTGAATATTTAAATTTACAAAGGAAAGACTAGTGTCTAGTTTTGGGGCCATAACTTTCAATCCAGGTAGAATTTAATAGTGAAAAAAAAAAAAATATGGAGAGGACTCGAAGATGCATTTGGAAATATAAATTTGAAGATATGAAGTGTGTACTATCATACATATTAAGGTTTAAATTTGACTATGTATTCATGCATGGACTATAAGTGACTTGAGAAGATTATTGGAGCATTTTTGATATTGTTTCAATATCTCTTGATGAATTAGCTATTGGATAATGTTGTATACTCCATGAGGATGATATATGTGAATTATTAAGGTTTGAAAAATTATATGTAGTATGAAAAAATCTTTACAAGTTGACTATGTATTCATTCATGGTGACTATGTGCAAATAATATTGTTTAAGCATTTTGTACTTAAGTAGAAGGGTATTGTGATGGTTTTTGGGACTTAATAAGGACCTATAGATCAAGTGGAATGGTTTCATGTATTTGTAATTTGTTACTATGTTTTAACTTAACTTACTCAGAGAAGTCTCAAAAAGGTGAATGGGTCTCCATAGGACCTAGAAGTGACTTAGGCCTATTTAAAAGTGGATTGTGCTTAAGTGTGACCTATGTGAGATGACTTAAGGTTGAAGGCATGTTTTGTGTATGATAAGAAAATATTTTGGAATTGATAATTCATGAATTCTCTATATATAGTGAAACCAAATGTGATGGTTTCTAGGCTTATGAAAGACTTGTGATAGAGACTTAGACAAGGTGGATGTGAGAGTTATGGAGTGAAGGAAAGGTAGAGTGCCCAATTAGATGAGTTGATAAGTATATCATATTGATGATTATGTGTATGACCTATATGTCATATTTTTGATGTTAGATAAGATATCTTGTAGTTTGAAGATATGCAAAAAGGTTTGAGTGTACATATGAGGATAGTGTGAGTGAAGAAGGAGAGAGATTCTGGCATGCCTTTATGAGAGGCTTGTATGATATAGAGAGAGATTTTGTGTAGGGGTTAAAAAATAAAGATCCATCATCAGGTGTTGAAGACATCATTTCTAAGGTTGATTTGTTTAAAGGAGAGTCTAAAAGACTTGGTCTTCCTTAGGGGTATTTGTTCCTTGTAAAATAGGTGTTTCACTAAATACGTTTAGTCGGGAGGACATGATCAAAATTTGTTAGTATAAAGGATTTGATCCTTCTATTATTTTTAATTTCTTATAAGATAATAATCCATGTGGTGTAGACTTGAGAGTGAGTTTTATTCCCCATGAGGGTTTTCCATAGAAACTATGTGTTATGTGTTTGATCTTATGTATGCATTGAATGAATGAGATCTCTAGTTAATGTTTATTGATCAAGTTAATATACTATAATTAATTATTAGTTTAAATTAATATAATTTAAATTGAAATATATGGGTTCACTGATTCACCCTCCCCCCCATCTCAATTATTATACCTTTAATAGATTAAAGGGATAGTTCCCTTGAATTATATTGTAGGTTCACACACTGCACTAGACCAATCACTATTCAAGGTGAAAATGGAAGAAGGAAACATAAATTAACCTACACTAATGAGGTGATACACCAAATATAATTCTAAAAAACAAAATTTCATTTGCACTAAGAAATAAGTCTACTAAACCTGACCTTAACTCTATGTCCTTCTAGCATAAGTGTTTCTCATAGAGGAAAATTACTATCCATAACTAGAGGTGGGTGAAAATTAGGTCTAATATTAGAAACTACTATTTCCTCTCATACTTTAAGACACACTTAATAAATACATACACTTCATTAGACCTATTAAAAGAGATATCACTCACATAAAACATGAAAGAGCAGAATGGAAGCAAGGAAAAGATATTCATCACTTAACATCAAATTACACTACTTGAAATACTTATGCAAGAGTTTTAGAGGTTAAATAAACTTTAGAATATTTATTCAAAAGAAAAACAATGGCCAAACTAGCAGGGCTTTGCCATACTAGGTGTTTATTAGTTATAAATGCCAAAATGGCTTGCATATATAGATCATAGGAGAGGAAGGAGAAGAAGAGAAGTTGGAGAGTCAAAAATCCAAGTGACAAATTATAATAACTAGTTAATATTAAATAAAATTAAGTGGAAAAATAGTTCATGAATTCCTATCAGATAGGAGTCCATCATAAACATGACACCTTCTTTGAAGTTGGCATGAAAATATCCATGGTCCTTCTTAAAAATGCCCTCATGATGATGGGTAGTCCATCTATCTTAAACTACCTTAAAAATAATTGACACATATAATATGACATGAAAATATGAAAATGAGATCATTTCACATCCTTATTCGCTTCTCTAACTGATGATCATCCTCTTAACACTTGTGTTCACTGTCTATAGTCACTTACTAGCTCTCTAGGCCTAGTTCATACACTTTTCACTATGATAAGTTGTAGTTATCAAAGGAGATGAATTGTATATGTGTTATGAAACTTATACATTATTTTTCTTCTAGTTTATCGTATAGATCTCTATGAAACTTAAAACACACTTCTCACTTATAATTTTTTATAGTTACTTTGCCTTCTCACTGTCTTATTCAAACTACCTATAATGAATGGTCTAATATAGAGGTTTTCATGCTTCATTGAGGTGAGATATGAGTATTAGAAGTTGAGAAAAGTCCCTACACACCTCCCACAATGGTCTTAACTTGTATATTCTCCTTTATACATGCAATACACTTTAGATCCTAAAAAATATAGAGAATTAGGTTTGTCTGTATAAGTTATGCTATAGTAAAAGTGGATGGTGATGATCCTAAAAGAGTGGTAATCATTTCCAAGTCACTTTCTAAGACATTTGACCAACTTTTAATGCATATTTATCCATTTCTTCTCCATTATGTTCAAGAAAGGGTTTTAGAAGGGTTGGTTTGTTAGCAATGATTCATAAAATCTAGATGTTAAACCTAAAAAAAAATTACACTAAGAATAATTTAAGGACTACCCTTAACTATAACTATATGATTTAGGCACCATGCATCTTTTCCATACAGATATGAGTAAATGAAGTTGGCTCTTGGGTTCCTTCTAGGCATTCTAGGTATGTATGAGGTAGTTTTAGGCCAAAGTGACCAACTTGAGCTATTATTATAAAAAAATGGGTCTAATTAGCTATCCAATCTCCCATAAAAGTTTTCACATGGATTATAAAAGGTCATATGATCATATAACTCAAGTTGGAGTCCATGAGGGTTTAGGCCTAATAGACCTAGACTATGTATTCTAAGTATTTGATCTCTTTGAGTGTTTCTAATGACTATAGGGTATTATAAAACTTTTTTCATATTTAGATCAACCCTATTAAACATACTAAAATTATTATAATAATATCACATTCATATTTTCATCATTCATATGCCCTACCTATAAGTTTGATTTGACTATGGAGTGCCCTCTATCTTAGACATAATAGAGAGCATCTACCCTTCTTGTCTAATTAAAGTAAGAAAATTGAGATATTTTTAGGGTCATTCTAACCATGTGTATCAAGTCTCAACTCTTTATTAAATATTTAAGGCCCTTAACATCACATATTACCAATACTGGCCTTTTAGATCTGTGACTATGTGTAGGGTCTTAGTTGATTGATTGTAAGGTTAGAACCCTATTTGATCATATTTTTACCCTATTTATTTCTCTCTAAGAATCAAATAAAATTTGATTTAATCAACTATGAGGATGATTTTTATATGGTTTTCCAACTTAAACCTCTACCAACATTCCAAACTAGATTTTTTCCATTAGTTTGAACTAGTCTGCAGATTATTTTGACTGTCACCTATAGGTGATAATTAAGGAGATCAGTGGACTCCTTTAGATGATTATAAATTCCTTAATAACTATTTTTCCAATTTTATATTATATTGAAGTCATTAGTGTCATCTTATATTCAAATTGAGTCACTTTGTCTTGATATAATGAAACCATCATGTCAATATTGTGTTATAAGATCATTTTATATTCAAGAGTACTATAGCTTTCACTGATTATTTTCAATGGAAATTTGAATGGGTTGAAACCACTCAATCATCACCTTATATTCACCTAAAAACCTAATATTTATGTTCAAGTTTTACTACTAGGACTAGGATACAAGAATAAATACATAGGGATTACTCAGACCTCATCAACACTTACCAATATATGCCACTGTGTGGAGTATGTTGGGTGAATATTTTGTCACCAAATAACTAATGGTAAAAATAGGTTGTTTTAACCATATTATAAGGAGATTTATTTTCCAAATGTGTAGGTTTACCACATCAAAAGGGGACAAATCTCTCCTCTCATCAAGGGGAGGTTCCCTATAACTATAAGGTACTATATATATATATATATATATATATATATATATATATATATATATATATATATATATATATATTATAAATAAACTAAAAATAACACTCAGGGATAGGACAACACCATCCATCTCTATTTTCTTAGATATGATGTTCACAGACAAAGGATAAATCTTTGGGAAATGATAGAAGGCACTTCTCTTCTTTTAGAAGTGGTCTACAACAAACAACAAGAATTCTTTTTGGTAGTGATAAGTAAATGTAATAGGGTGAAATAACCATCAGAATGAGGTGTGGCACAAATTCTGCACCTCAACTGCTAAAGAGTGAAATATGAAAGACAATGGGGGCCCAAAGTCATCCCAAGATCTTTTACACAAAAACAAACTGAAAACACACACACTAAAGACAATTGTGGCAACACAAAGTCTCTCCATAGTTGGCTTCAGGACACCTTCCTGATTACTTCCACTAGTTCTAATTATTTAATTAAATGGATAAGAATGTATTCAAGAAATAGACATAAGAACAATTTCCTCAACAACACAAGCTATTCTAACATAAAGTCTGAAAGGTCACTTGCTTTCTCATTCAAATAACAGAATATGATCAACAATCTGAGCTCAAAGTCTCAGTAATGCCTTTAAATTTGGGTAGAGTTTTACTTCTATAATATAGAGATATATTTTACAAAAAATAATAGATTACAATACATATCACTCCAAAAAATACTTGGGTGCTTTGTTTCATAGAATGGCCCATGCTACATTCAATACCTTGAATGCATTTTCAGTTCTGTGAAGGGGCCATGCTAGAACAAGCCATCAGCCTTGACTTTGGTGTACAAAAACATCTTGAATGTCTTCTCCTTAACATGGGTCATTTGGTCTATTTATATATATGTACATAGTTATCCACTCACTTTTATTCAAAGGGAGAAAAATAAGCCACATCCTTGAATGCTCATGATCTCTGATGTCCACCTGGTGGACTATTTCACCTATTGGAATAACTTCTCCATAGATATTTATGGTCTTTCCCTCTTTTTCCCTCTTCTCTTAATGCATTTTATCTCTTCCTCATGATCTAAGCTCTTGAGCTATCTCTTCCCTTTTTGCTAGCTCTTTTAGCTTCTTCTTCAGCTAGTCGTTGAGTTTGTTCTCAGGTTCATGCCACATTTGAAAATAAACAGGCATTTTGTTACCTTGAATTTGACATTCATAGGGATGTCATTGGTCACTTGGTCACTTGAACCATGTTGAACCTTGAACCTTTGAACCATGAGAGTGCATTGGTTCAATGGTTCAATGGTTCAGATGGTCTTATTAGCTCCTTTGTTCAATCAGCTCCTTGGTTCAATCGACTGAACCATCTCTTCAAACTTGTCTCTGGAATCTTCCACTTCCTTCCTTCACTTGAAGATTCCTTTTTAACTTTTAACTTCTTCAACTAGTTGAAATCTTTGAATCATTTGAACTTATGAACCATTTTGGTTCAAAGTTCAATGGTTCAACAGTTCATTCTTTTTCTTTGAATCCTTTTATTCTCTAAGTCTTTTGAACTTTATTGAACCTTTGAACCTTGAACCTTTTCAGTTAAAATTTCAACATTTCATTCTCTTTCTTTGAATCCTTTGAAGTTTTTAACTCTCCGTATTATTTTCTTTTCTATTGAACTCATTGAACCTTTAAACTTTGAACTCTTTTGATTTAAGGTTCAACGGTTCAATCGTTCATTCTTTGCTCTTTGAATCCTTTGTTTTTCTAAGTCTCTTGAACTTTATTGAAATCATTGAACCTTTGAAATTTGAACTATTTTGGTTTAAGGTTCAATGGTTCAACATTTCAATTTTTCTTCTTTAAAGTCTTCTTTTCGTTAAGTCCTTCGAAGTTGTTGAACTTTTCAAAGAGGTTGAACTTTGAACTTGCCAAAGTGCTTAACTCTTTGAGTATGCTGATGTCATTGAACCTTTGAACCCATTAAACTTTTAAACCTTTAAAGGTGGGTTTCAATGGTTTAATGGTTCAATCTTTTTTTTGAAGCCTGCTGATAAATCTTTTGATTGAACTTCTGCATTGAACCAGCCTTGAAATGCCTAAGTGTTGGGAACTTGTTTCTTTGTGAGAGCTCACCTATTGAAGTTGTTAAACCTATTGAACATGCAAGTCCCTTAGTTGAAAAAGCTTGAATAATTGAAGAATTGAAGAATTGGAGTGCTTAGAACATTTTTTGAGAAGGGAAAAGAGAATTTTGGCTTGTAGGACCAAAATAGTTGATATGTTATCCCCAAAAATGAGTGACAAATTTTGGGAACAACAGCTGGCTCCAATTGGGGAACTTCCATCAATTGTAAGAATAATCAAAGGGAGTGGAATATAGAATCTCTAGTGCCTTTAAGTATTCCATTAGGCTATGGAGTCATGCTACCCAAAAATAAAGGCACAAAAAAGAAATGAAAATGAACAACACAAAACAAGCTAAAGACTATACAAAAATTATACATATGTATAAGCTAATCTTATCTGATACTTTAAGGATTGAAGTGTTTTAGATGCTACCAATTATGAGGCAGAAAAAAGGATGTGCCATCTTGATACTTCAACAAGAAACTATTTTCACCATTGATCCGATGAATAGTAAATGAGCCTCTCCATAGGGAATCAAATTTCCCATGCATCCCTTTGGTTCTCTTCTCTTATCCCATAACAGAACTTGATCACTAATCTAAAAATCATGGGTTTTTTTATTTTTTGTCAAAGAGCTTCTTCACCAAACTTTGATGTGTAGCAATTTGGTCCACCACCATAGTTCATTGCTCATCTAGCTTAGTTAAGCACATTATCCTCTTGTCGATGGAGCTTTCATATGTCTGATCTTCGACCGCCTTTGCCAATTTTAGTGATGGAAATTTTAGGGTGATTGGTATCTCTGCATTGAGACCATACAAAATTTGGAAAGGTGACATACCTATTGCCCTCTTGGGAATAATTTTTTCTACCCATAAAGCATCAAATAATGCTTTATGATAGGTTCATTGGTTGTCATCTACCAGCATCCTGATGATGGTCACCAGGTTCTTATTGATCGATTCTACCTAACCATTTTCTTATGGAAAATAGTTAGAAGAGTGGGAGAGTGTAATCTCATAATAAAATTAGAACTATGTAATCTCATGGGAAGAGAAATAGGCTGCATTGTCGATCACTATCTTGATTGGGACCCCAAACCTAGAAATGATGTTCTCCTTGAGGAAATTGCATACTACTTCTGAAGTAGCATGCTTGGCTAGAATAGCTTCCACCCATTTGGTGAAGTAATCTATGGCTGTGAGGACATAATCATGTCTAGCACTTGAAGATGGGTTTATAGCACCTATGAAATCAATTCCCCATTGCTGAAATGGCTCTTCTATTACTATAGGTTTGAGAGGCAATGCAGCCAATTTGAGTATTCCAACAAACTATTGACACAATTCACATTTATGCACCTATTTTTATGCATCTTGAAATAGGGTAGGCCAATAATATCTAGCTTGCAGAATCTTATGGGTAGATACGGGTGTAGAAAAATGTCCTCTATAAGCCAAATTGTGGAAAGATTCCAAAAGTTTGTTTTGCTGCACTTTATCCATGTAGCAAAAGAATACCCCATCAAGGTTCCTCTTATATATCCCATTGTCCCATAGGACAAAGTTGGCAGCTTTCAACTTGATATTCCTCTTTCTTTTACGAGACAAGTGAGTAGGACACTCAACATAAGTAAGGAAATGAGAAATACTCAAATACCACTCATTCATGGTGGAGACAAAGAGGACTGTTGGCATGTCTCCCACTTCTATTTCTTCATCCCTATTTCTTCTGGTATGTTGTCAGCAATTAATTGGTAGAGACCCTTTCCCTGCACCAAATTCTTTAGTTTGATAACTAGATCAAACTCCTAGATTTTAGCAATCCAATTTCCCCTTTTGGTTCCAAACTCCTACTAAGTTAATATGGGCTTGACTATTGTATCAGAAACTAGGGCAACAACATGAGAATTCAGAATGTAAAAGTGTAAATGCTTTACTACCTTTACCACTGCATAAGCATGTTTCTCCATGTTTGAGTATTTTAGCTTATGAGATTTGAGAGGATAGCTCATGAAGGATATGGGGGATTCCACACCTTCTTTGTTTTACTGAACCAGAATTGCTGAAAGTGTGTATTCAGAAGCATAACTATATATTGTGAAATCTTTGGTATAATATGGACAAACTAGAATTAGGGCATCGGTGATAGCTATCTTGATGTCTTGAAATGCCAATTTGCCTTCTTCAATCCAGCTAAAAGTGGCCTTTCACTTCATCATGTCCAAAATGTGGTGAGTCTTCTCGGCAAACTCAGGAATGAACCTTCATAAAAAATTCACCTTTTTGAAGAAAGAGTGAACTGTAGTCCTACTTGTGGGTAGAGTAAGCTCCTAGATATATTTGACTCTTTCTAAGTCAATATTTATGCCTTCTCTGAATACAATGTGTCTGAGAAGTTTCCCTTTTGTTACCCCAAAAATAAACTTCTTGGGATTTAGAGAAATGCTACTCTAGTGACATCATTCCAGCACTTGCTGTAAATGGTGCACATGATTAGGATGATGCTTGGAAAAGACTGTTAAATCATCAAGGTACACCATAATGAACTTACCCATTTCATCTTTGAAATCAAAGTCCATTTCTCTCTAAAAAGTGGAACCAACATTTATCAGGCCAAATGGCATTCTTTGATACATAAAGGTGCCCCAAGGCATGGTGAAAGTAGTCTTATGTTGGTCTGCTTCACCAACTTCAACTTGATTATACCCTGAGAAGCCGTTTAACATTGATAACATCTCTAAACTGGTCACCATTTAAAGGACTTGATCTATGATGGGTAGAGGGTAGTTATCCTTTAGAGAGGATTGATTAAAACTTCTGAAATCCACACAGAGGTGAATTTTGCCATTCTTTTTTCTCACAAGGACTATGTTTGTAATCCATGTGGAATGATGGATTGAGAAAATTATTCTAACATTCAAAATTTTATATATTTCAAATAGAATAGTGCATGATATCTTTGGATTATACTACCAAGATTTCTGCTTGTAAGGCACTAAATCACTCTTGAGAGGAATTTCATGGCAAATTTCTTCAGGCCTAAGTGACTTTAGATCATCATAAGAGTACACCAAAACATCCATGTAATGGTGAATTAGGTCAATAAATTTTAGTCTCCTCCATAGTGTAACACTTCCCAATGTTCACCATCTTGGGATTTTCCTTAGTACCCAAATTTATCTGATCAAACTCCTGGGAGGAGCTTGAATCCATTTGTTGCTATTTGATGAACCTATCATGCTTGTCAAATAATTTCTCAAGGAAAACCAATCATTTGGAAATTTTATTCCCTTTTAGCTGTAAGAATTCTTCACCTACATTTGAACTTGTTTTAGGGGCTGATTCAAGTTTCTAAGGCTCACTACCTTCGAAGTGAAGCTGTTCAAATCTATCTTTTTATTCTAAAAAGGTGATGATTTGGTGGTCACCATTAAACACTTATCAATGATTGGAATTTTCATGTACACTGAGTCAAAAGACCAATTTGATAGTGTACTTATCTCCCTTAAAATCTTGGTGAGGAACCAAGAGAGTCATCGAAATAGCTAATACATCATCTTGGTCATTGAATTCCCTAGGTACTATAGAGATACTAAAGCATCAAATATTTCAATTTGATCCCAAACTATATTATGGTAATGATGTAATCTTCTATTCTTGGTTTGATATAGGTTCCTCACCTGACAAACCACTAGCTCAACATCTCCTTTTGTGTGAAGGAGTTTGATGCCTCTGTCTCGAGTAGCCTTCAATCTGAGCAGCAACGATTCATACTCAGTAGTGTTATTGGTGTTGTTGAATTATAACTTGTATGAAGAAGGAAAAATATCTCCTTGAAGAGATATTATAATAATCTCAGCTCCAAAACTGGTAAAGAGTAGCTACCATTGAATTCCAAAATCTAGACATCATCAGAAACTAATTTTTCCTTAGATTTTTCTTTGTTTGGAGGGAGGATTCCTCTGGGCTTACATTGTGCTCTATTAAGTCTTCTATTATTTTATCTGAACCAATTTTTAGATTGTCATTTTTAGAAGTTTCATCAGTTAGGATAGGAACATCCTCTGTAGTCAAGAAGTAATTATCCACGCTTGAAGACTCAAATAGAATTTGAGCTTCAGGCACTGATGTTTGAGTGAAAACGTATTTTGCCTCCTTAGGGAGCAATCTCTACATGACACCATTGACCAAGATCCTTACTTCAGATAGGTCCATACTTAACTCACCACCAACATCCTTACAAAAATTTTGCCTAAGAAGAATGTCGTATGAGGCTAGGACGTCAGCCACCAGGACTAGCATCTTAATTCTCTTGTCTGGAAATGCCATAAATGAAAATTGGGCATCCTTGGTTTGTCCCAGTAGTGGCACTTTTTTGTTCTCCATGGAGAAACATCTCCCAAATTTATTGGTCAATGTGAGACTAAGGGATTTAGCTACTTTGGTAGGCATGACATTGTTAGATGCACTTGAGTCTATGATGTAATTGTTCAGCTAGTGACCGTTTATCAATAGGGAGACATAAAATAGTTCTATCTTCCTAAAAGTAGTAGGAGGAGTAATGACAAGGTTATTCCAGGTGGATGTGAGAGTCACCTTTAAAATAGTTGGTCCTATAGGGATGGTTTTATTCTTTACATATCGAACCAACTTATCCAACTATTCAGGGTTAGATTATAGGAATTCAAATTTAGACATTTGAATTTTGGTTTATTGACATGGTCAATTATATCAAATGTCTGAAATGAATTAAGAATAGGGGAAGGTAGTTCATCCTTCTAGTTTTTATGGGGGGTACTGGTCTGTGAATTTGAAGTTGAAGATGAAGGAATGTTTAGAGTACTTACTTTTTTACTGCTCACTGGGTCCTTTGATTGAAAAGGCAGAGTGGTTTCTTGATTAACAATTGAAAATGAAGGTTCAGATCACTCCTCTTTTTTTCTTATTAGCTTGCTGGGATGATTGGTTCTGGGACCGAGTGAATACAGCGTATGATCCATCAAACACTTCACCTTTACTTTTAGGTTCATCTTGGTAATTTAGGAAACTAATGTTGGAGTCACCAACTAATTATTCTTCTCCCTCTGTGAAGAGATTAGCATCATTTATTGGTTTCAACTCAAGCTGAAAAGAGAAATCATATTTCATCTTAAGATATCCAACTACTGAGTTGGCTGGTGCTACTTCAATAGCAAGTTTCTCCTATGGAGGAGGAAGATTATTTGGTTGCCCTTAATTCCTAGTAGCGTTGCCTTGGTATGATTGATTATGGAATATCCTCCTTGGTATATCTCAATATGAAGGAGGAGAAGACATCCCTTGCACCATTTGCTTTTTGAGAGCTAGCAACTCATTTTCTAGCTTTTGCACCATTGGATTAGTGGTGCATGTAGATGGATATTCAAAGGATGAAGAATATTTACCTCCATTAAGATCTCTTCTTATATTTCCTACCAAGATAAGATCATCTTCCACCTTTGTGGCCAAATTTTGAGCTATAGAAAGGTCTATGTGGCCAGCACGTCTCAATAGAAAAATCACTTCAGGTAACTGAGAGTTGATGAAGAAGAATTTGAGATTCTCAACTGTAGGCTGAGCAATTATAAGAATCCTATTCCTCAGCTTGTCAAACTTGGAAATGAAGTCCCTCATAGGTTCATGAGGATCTTTCTTCATTTGTGTGCGCTGGGCCATTAAGGCATGTGCATCTTTTGTAGGCTTGAACCTGGCTTCAAATTTGGCTGTAAGAGTGTTCCATTCAGTCACAGTCTAGACCTGTAGATGATAAAACTAGTCTGCAACAGTGCCTTGTAATGTTTCCACAAATATCCTGACTTCTACGTCCTCATACTCCATGCCTATCACACCACAGGCTATGTTGAAGGCTGCAATATGTTCATCAAGATGAACTCTCCCATCACCAAAGAACTTGGGGAAATTCTTCTTGAAATTATGAGGTAGCTCATGTAGAGGTGGAGTTAGGTTGAGTGTACCAAAAGTGTTACCCCAGGGGCCTTGAAATGCCATTGTTTGACTTATGAAGGGGGGATAACAAATGTCTAAGGGGTATGTATTGACAAAGCTCTGCTAACAACATAAATAGATGCTTTGCCTGGTAATGGAGACCTATCTTTTGTAGGAGGAAAACTCCTAGTTTTTTGAAGGTGAAATAGAGAAGGAAACAGGTCAAAATCACTTTGCTGAGCCAACTCGAATACAAGGTCAACAATCCCTTTAGCTCTCTAGCTTCATGTATATTTTGGATCTACCAAAGTGTAAAACTAAAATTGATAAGGATAGGGACTGCTTCAATTTTAAGCTTGAGGCTTCAAGTTACGTGTTCTTTCTTAGCAGAGTCACCAAATTTTTTTGGGTCAATATTTTGTTACCAGCTAATTGATAGGCAAAATAGTTTTTTCAACTACAACATAAGGAGATTGATCGGCCTAATGTGTAGGTTTACCACATCAAAATGGGATAAATCTCTCCTCTCATCAAGGGGAGGTTCCTTATAACTATAAGGTACTATATACTATATATATATACTATAAATAAGCTGAAAATAACACTTAGGGGTAGGACAACACCATTCATCTCTCTTTTTCTAGAGATGATGTTCACATACAAAGGAAAAATATTGGTAAAATGACAAAAGGCACTTCTCTTCTTTCAGAAGTGGTTTGCAACAAATAGTAGAAATTATTTTTGGTAGTGATAAGTAAATGTAACATGGCACAATAATCAGTAGAATGAGGTGTAGCACAAAGTCTACACCTAAACTACCAAAGAGTGAAATATGAAGGACAATGGGGGCACAAAGTCATCCCAAGATCCTTTACACAAAAAAATTTGAAAACACATACACGAAAGACAATTGTGGCAGCACAAAGTCTCTCCACAGTTAGCTTCGAGACACCTTCTTGATTACTTCCACTAGTTATACTTATTTAATTAAATGGAAAATAACACATTCAGTAAATAGACATAAGAACAATTTCCTCAACAACACAAGCTATTCCAATACAAAGCCTGAAAGGTCACTTGCTTTCTCATTCAAATAACAAAATATGATTAACAATCTGAGCTCAATTGTCTTAGTAATGCCTTTCAATTTGGGTAGAATTTGGCTTCTATAATAGAGAAATCTCTTTTGCATAAAATGAGAGATTACAATATATAGCACTCTAAGAAAGACTTGGGCACTTTTTTTCATGGAATGGCCCATGCTGCATTTAATGCCTTGAATGCATTTTTAGTTCTATGAAGGGGCCATGCTAGAATAGGTCATCGGTCTTGAATTTGGTGTATAGAAACATCTTGAATGTCTTCTCCTTGGCATGGGTCATTTGGTCTATTTCTAGATATGTATGTGGCTATCCACTAACTTTATTTCAAAGGGAGAAAAATAGGCCATGTCCTTGAGTGCTCGCGCTCTTTGATGTCCACCTGGTGGACTGTTTCACCTACTAGAATAACTTCTACATAGATATTTCTAGTCTTTCTCTCTTGTTCCCTCTTCTCTTAATGCATTTTATCTCTTATTTATGATCTGAGCTCTCAGGCTATCTCTTCCTTTTTTTTTGGCTCTTTCAGCTTCTTCTTCAGCAGGTCATTGAGTTTGTTCTTAGGTTCACGCCACATTTGAAAATAAATGGGCATTTTTTTACCTTAAATTTGACATCTGTAGGAATTCCATTGGTCACTTGGTCACTTGAACTATTTTTAACCTTGAACCTTTGAACCATGAGAGTGCATTGGTTCAATGGTTCAACGGTTCAGACAGTCTTATTGGCTCCTTGGTTTAATCAACTCCTTAGTTCAATTGGCTGAACCATCTCTTCAAACTTATCTCTAGAATCTTCCACTTCCATCCTTTTCTCAAATCTTCTTTGTGAACTTTGAACTTCTTGAATTGGTTGAACTCTTTGACCTATTTGAACTTAAGAATAATTTCAGTTCAAAGTTCAATAGTTCATTCTCTTTCTTTGAATCCTTTTATTCTCTAAGTCTTTTGAGCTTTATTGAACCTTTGAACCTTTAAACCTTGAACCTTTTCATTTCAAATTTCAATGGTTCATTATTTTTATTTGAATCCTTTGAAGTTTCAAACTCTTTGGATTCTTTTCTTTTCTATTGAACTCATTGAACCTTTGAAAATTGAACTCTTTTGGTTCAAGGTTTAATGGTTCAATGGTTCATTCTTTGCTCTTCGAATCCTTTTATTTTCTAAGTCTATTGAACTTTATTGAATTCGTTTAAACTTTTAACTTTGAAATCTTTTGGTTCAAGGTTCAATGGTTCAACGGTTCAATTTTTTTTCTTCGAAGTCTTATTTTCGTTAAGTCCTTCAAAGTCGTTAAACTTTTCAAAGCGGTTGAACTTTAAACTTGCCAGAGTGCTTAACTCTTTGAGTCTGTCGATGTCATTGAAACTTTGAACTAGTTGAACCTTTGAACCTTTGGAGGTAGGGTTAAATGGTTAAATGGTTCAATCTTTTGTTTGAATCCCACTGATAAGTCTTTTGATTGAACTTTGGTGTTGAACTAGCCTTGAAATGCCTAAGTGTTGGGAACTTGTTTCTTTGTGAGAGCTTGCCTATTGAATTTGTTGAACCTATTAAACGTGCGAGTCCCTTAGCTAAAAAATCTTGAATAATTGAAGAATTGGAGCACTCAAAACATTTTTTGAGAAGGGAAGAGAGAATTTTGGTCTACAAGACCAAAATAGCTGATATGTTGCCCCAAAAATGATGACGGATTTTGGGAACAATAGAGTAGAGTCCCTTCTTTATAAAGATTAAGGTAATTATTCCCATAAACAAATTTCTTAATCTTGCATCTATATACACTAATTGAGGTATTCTTGACTATAGTTTATGAACCCCAAATGACTTGAGAATATCATTCAAGTCATGAAATTGAATACAACTTGTGCTTTAGAGTTTGGATGGTCTCCTATTATTTGTACATGCTTACACATAACTATAAATGACTATATACATTAGATTTTTGACCAATATTTACTCATTATCTTGGAATCCATATCCATAAAATATGAGGTCCCTTATTGCTAATCTTTCATAGATAAACTAGCTTCCATGGTTTGATAAGAGATACATAGGTCTACTACCTTTCTTTAAAGCCACTCACAGAAGATAAACACTACCACTAATGAAAATAATGTCTGTAGACTTTAATGGTTTTTATCCTTATCACAATGAGAGTGGTTCTAATAATACTTTCACATCCACATTTGAAAAATATATTTAAAACCACATGAATATGAATAACATACTTTGTCAACATGTATACATTACTTGGTTCATATAGGTCAATGTAAATCTATGAGAAAGTTGAAGCCATTAGGGTTATGCAGGAAACTTGGAGGTACTATCAGTCTTAGTGTTTTTTATTAAAGTACAAACCACCAATATAAAAACCATGACCATATAATGAGATCTCAGAGAGACTACTATCATCCCCCATGTGCATTTACCTTAACTGTACCTCTCTTATCCATACCAATTGAAAACTAATTGACTTCTTTCACCTACCAAAGAGAATGATGAGAGAGGGATCAATTTTTATCAATTTTGGATATGTCAAGGCTTCCCAAGCCTAAAATTGAATTTCTTAGATCTAGAGATACCTCCATAAAGTATTCACATGTGTTATAACTACCATTTAGTCTATACAATAACTGAAATTCCCATTTTTTCTAGTGATCTTATTGATTTGTGCATTGAATCCTTCATTATGTCAATTTCAAATAGTTCCCTAACACTCATCTAACACATGAGGCATTAGATTTGACTTTGACACACTTTTACTTAGGGGAAGACTATAAAATATCATTAAATGACCCAAAATGTGGCCTAAGATGATCTAAGGATAATTTAACAAGCATGACCATGATGAAACATAGTATGTGACCTCATTTATGACCATTATGGACCATTATCCATCCTATGAAACCTTATGGGAGTTTAGGATTATAAGGGGGTTGACCTAATTTGAATTGGGGTCAAATTAGTTAGCATTTTGGCAACATCCTAGGTGTAACAAGCCTACAATGCTAAGGACTAGTTGCCTTCTCCTATCCTTGCATAATGGAGTACCTACACACTACAAATGACACTAAATGAGTAGACACAAAAAACACACTAAATAAAACAATAAATAAACACAAGAAGCCAAGACACACACTTTTTTCCAAATGAACACTTATAGAAAACACACACCAACTTAAGCAAACTAAGCTATGTACAAACTAACCTAAAATAAATTTATCCTCTTGGATCAAAGGGGAAATTTACTTCATATCTTGATCCATGAGATGAAGAAGTGTATGAAGCAAGTTATCCTTTTAGAATTGGATTTTATGTCTTCAATTTATTCATGTTTACCAATCTCCTTGGCATTATCTTCAAGGTAATCATAGTAACTACAAACATATCACCTATTAAGGTGAATTATTAAAGTACTTCAATAATTTCAATCTTCTCATGAGACTCCTCAGCTATAACTTGAATCAATTATGCCTAAATAAAGCATGATTACTTAGATTCCATGGTACTTTGAATTAGACTATATTTCTTACCAATAATAAGATCCCCAAGCTCTTCAAGGAGTTTTAAATAGTTAATCCAATCTTGGTAATTGACTTCCATGAGGACATATTGTTATATATTCTTATGTATTTGACCTTGAACCTTAAAAATATCTTCAATTTCCTAGATAATTTCAATATAATGCTGCTAATTATATTTTCTCTCTTTCTCCTCAAGAAACATAACCTCTTCAAGATTCTACTTTTGACCATATCATGAATGTCATAGTCATAAAATATTGCTCTATGATGTTCCTCAAGACATGTTTGCTCAATAGGAACCTTGAATTTTCTTTAACAAACTCATTTTTCTCTCCTTCTAGAACTAGATTCTTAATAACTTCATATTAATTGAACATGTTCAAATATGTATACCACATACCTTGATCAAGCTCCTTATGGATAGCTAAAAATTCATTTATATCTTATATTTCTTCATTCAATAATATTTCCTTGTGATTATCCTCACCAATGGGAGTCCCTATAGTGAGATTTTTTTCATAGACACTTGTGTCATCTTTTTTATTAGCTACAAACTAAGCTTGCTCGTCTTTGCTTGCATCCCATAAGATGGGTTCTCCTTCAATAGGAGATGATTTTGGAGGGTGGTAAATAAATTTATGGATTGGAGAGGGAGTAGGAGGTGTGATGGAGGGTTTATGAATGGGCATGGGAATGGAAGGAGACACTTGAAATAATTATTATGGGGAGAGAAGGTTTTGTTGAGATATAAACACATCATTTTCCTCATCAACCACCTCATCCTTCTCATTATTTTCTTAATGTTCAACAATAACTATAACTTTGTCTTCAACATTCTCAACTAAGTCTTATTTTTCATGCTAAAAATCTTATTGGACAGGCCTCCAAAATGGACAAGCTATATATTTTTGAAGAGAAGGCAATGGAGTTTGAACACACACAAGGTTTTCATTCTTTTCATCAAATTCTATATTTAATCTCTTCATCCTTATTTTCCCAAGACTCCACCACTTGGTTCTAATTTGGAACTTTGAGACTAATAGGATCTTTTGGAGATTGATTTGGATCTTCATGAGGATAATATGAATGAGATTTTTGATATGAAATATAGGAAGACTCTTGAGGATGGGAGGGAGAGATATGTTATTCAAGAAAATTTTCACCTTCTTCATTGCTTTTTTGAGGCCCTTCCACAACTATAAGTTGATTCCCAACTCCTTTATTTTCCCACCTTTCAACCCTATCAACCTACAATTGGATATATAATTTCATTTAATGAAAATATTAATTGATGACATAGTTATATTCCTCATCAATCAACCTCCATTTATTCATAATAAATTTAAATGACTTTCTTGTTATAGGTACAATCCACTAAGAGGGTAGGGTGAATTAGTGGTGGTAAAAAATTCAATTCAATTTCTAAATATTTCAAATACTTAATCATTTAATACAATAATTCATGAAGCATAAAGATCATTCATAGTAATGAAGAAAAAGGATAAAACAATATCACATACATAACACAAGATCTACATGGAAAACCCTTTTGGGGAATAAAACCCACTCTCAAGCCTGCAAACACATGGACTACTATCTTATACGATGATCACAAACATGAGATTGGTCAAGTCCTTATAATCTAAGGAATATAGTGAAATAACTATTTTATAAGGATCACCTACCCCAAATATGGTAAATTCATTTTGACCACCCATTCAGTCAAGTCCTTTTGATCTATAACCTTGATCAAGTCCTTCTAACCAAATGCCTTTAGTGAAACTCCTATTCCATAAGGAAAACATACCCCCAAGGATGACCAAGTCTTTATGACCCTCTTTTGATATGAACACCTTGAAATTTTAACTAATGTCTTCTACAATTGATGATGGACCTCTAATAACACAACCTACTTTACCTCTTCACACACTCATAATGCATCCAAAGCCACTTTTTAAATTACTTTACACTTCTATCATCCTCAACATACAAGAGCACTATTATATAATTAGAATTATGAAATATAGGTCATACACATAGTGCTCAATTTGATCAAATCATTAACTCATCCACTAAAAACACTACCTCTTTTCTTTCCTTTGCTCTTTGTTCTTACTCCACTCTCACAAGCCTAGAAACCATCTCCTTTAGTTTCACTATTTATAGAGCCTTCAGGATTATCAATTTCTTGGTCAACCATTAGGCTTGAATTAACACTTAAATATTTTTTCACATAAATACATGGATCAATACATTCCTCAAAGTTAGCCATAGAATCTATGGGTCACACTTAATCATCTACGCTTTTCAAATAGGCCTTACTATCCCTTATATGTCTCATATAGACCTACTCACTTATTTATCACTTAATTAAGAAAATTATGAAAAAAATACCTTATTCAAACACATATTTTCACTCCAAATGACCCCTTAAACATCCTCAGATTATTATAGTCAATTTTACTCACATTTTCATATGCACAATCTGCTTAAACATTAGCCTTGTACACAAGAACATCATGAACGAACACATAGTCAACCTATTAGCCTTTGTTCATATTGAATATGATTTGTTAAAACTTCTAAAATACTCACATACCACTATCACAGATTCTTAGAGAAACTAAGAAAAACATCAAATTTTCACACTAAGCCTATTTAGACTTCTTGTAGCCCTACCTGGAACTTGCAGAGCCCACAAATTTTAGTAGACATATCTTCAAGACCTAAAAATTAATATCTAGAGAAATGTCATATACCCCCATTAAGAACACAAATTTTGATCACCTATATCATCTTTTGTAACATACTTCCATCAAAAACCTACTAACCAATTAAGCCTATATCTTGACAAAAAAAAATAACTTGAAAACCACAAACCATCAGATCATTGTGAAGCTTGATTTGACAACCCATTTGGCCCATTCAACCTGTTAAGAAGCCTTATAACTCAACTCATAAGTCAAACCAATTTTTTCTATCAAAGCCCAAAACTCTAGAATCTCAAAACAAATAGAATCAACAAACCTCCTTCTAGTTAATGCCCACCTCTAAAACTTATTACACACTTGGAGACATCCAACACATAATTTTGAACCAAAAATTGGGTCTTCACACCTTTGGGAACCTTGAATTCTTATACCATGGCTTTGACCTCCAATAAGAAATATAAACTCGAGAGTACACAAGAACCTCTAAAAAGCACAAACATGATCATCAAGACACAGAAACACTTGGAACACATCATAAACAAGTGCACAGACCTTTTTAAGAACTAAAATATTCTTGTCATTCCATCAAACTCATTATTCCACCTAAAAAACCCATTATGATATTATAGATATTGCATACACAACAACACTTGTTTATCTTTTGAAATAAGTCTCTTAGGAAGCATTAAGACCTCTTCTACACCCTAATGTCCTAAAAAAATTGAATCTAGGAGTTGCCCACATATCTTTAGTAACCTCTAGAATCCTTTTGTAGTTATAGGCTAGATTTTCCTTCTTCTTAGGCTTAAGAGAAACAAATTAATCACATAATACAACATTATCCTTCTCTTTTATGATAGAATTAACAACACATGGATATAGCATAGATTCATGACATATATTTTCAACTGAAGAATATTCTTTATAGTTTAGAACCTCATTACTAGGCATTGAAAATTGATGTTATTTTCAATAAAGTTTCTCAACAATAGCAAGATGTTCACTTGGATCAATACACACCTCATAACTAGCATCAACCAATACTTTAGACTTCTCCTTGAGCTTGGTATCTTCATTCTCAACATGAGAAAATATTGAAATCCCTTGGCATTCTTTAGATTCTATAGAATTTTACACCATATAAAATATATTACTTGAACCTATAGTCTCATCATGACTCATACTTACCAACTTTGATTTCCATGTATTAACTTGTCTTCTCCTTTGTGTTCTAGGAACTTGATTGAGCTTATATTAGCTTGTAGGCTTTTGCTTGTAGAACCTAGTAATGTGACCAATCTATTCAAACTTATAGCAAACGATTATTCTTGAAGTGAAATTAACTTTCCCTACCTTATATGGACAAAATCTTGCAAGGTTTCCTATGTCATAACAACTTAAACAAACTACTCATTTTGAAAAAGTCTCACCTTTCCTTACCTTATTTGGACAATGCTTAACAAAGTGTCCTACATTATGATAGTTGAAACAATCAGCCTTACGTAAACCTTTTGACTGATGATCTCCATCATAGTTCCATGCAAACTCATTTCTAACAGGTCTCTTACATTCTCTAGCTCTATGCCTAAATTGGTTATAAGTATAGAAATAACCATTGAAGTTTTCATACCTCATGGCATTTGGTTGTCTGACTTAATTTGTGTTCATTCTGCCAACACTTTCATTCCTTATTTGATGATTTGTCTTCATAGTATGATTGTCCTTATTTACATTAGTCTTCAATTTATCTTGAATGGCATTCTCTAGTTCTTCTTTGTATCTAAGGTCAGTTCTAACACTTACATGCTTTTGACCACTCAAAATATTGTCTAGATCACTTGAGATTTTTTTAAATCTCAAAAATGGCTTTGCCTTACTAGATGTCTTCTCTAAATTAGATATGAATGACCCAATTTAAATTACATACCTTGAACATTCTTCTGCTTTGGCTCTTAAATTTGCAAACATAGATTCCAACTTAGAATTATGAAACGTTATAGCACCTTCATACTCTCTAGAGTCTTCAACCAATCTTGCCTCAAACACACTAAATTTATCCTCATAGTCCTTGATTTGTGACTTCATCTTCTTGTTAATCTTATTTTAAATATTTAGTTCTTTAAGGGAATTCATCAATTTAGTCTCACAATCCACCTCATCTTTCTCATCATCTAAATCACTCAAGTAGACTCCTTTTGATGTAAACAACTTCCTTCTTCAGCCATTAAAAGGGATTCATCTTTAATATAACATCATATTCATGATCAAACTTTGAGTCGCTATCTTCACTCTCATTTCATGAGATATAATCTTAATTGGTGTAGAGACTTTTCTTGTTCTTGAAAGACTTCTTCTTGTTGTCATACTTCCTTAATCATTTCTTCCTCTTATTAGACCTATATTCCTTCTTGTCTTCATCTTGGTCTTCACCATAATATTCATAACCATCCTTATTATTATTATGAGGTCACTTATTATAAAAATGTTCTACATCTCCACAATTAAAGAATTTTAATGGTAGATTACCCTTATACTTGCCTAAACATGTTTTCAATTTTCTTGTAAACAAAGTAATTGGTTGATCTTCATCAATATCAAAGATGTAATCATCCTTGATTTTTGTACCTTGGAACTTATTATTTGGATTTAGTTTAATCTTGAATTTTTCTTCCTTCTTTGGTGGCATATCATCATTTGCTCTCATATCATAAGTAATAAGGATTCCATGCAATTGATCCATCCTCAACTGAGTAAGATAATGACTTTCTTCTACAGTAGACACTTTTGAATCAAAATTAAAATAAAAACATCTTAATACCTTTTTTACTATATTATCTTATTCAAACTTCTATCCAAGACCTTTTTTAGTGTTCACAATCTCATCAAATCCATGCAAAAAGGATGCAACAAAATATTCTTCTTTAATCTTGAGACTCTCAAATTGTCATTGGTGAGTCTATAACTTTGCCAACTTAACCTTTGAATCTCCTTTAAAAATAGTCTTCAATTTATCCCATATTTCTTTGGTAGATGTGTAATGGATTACTTTAGTGAATGTAAACTCTATAAGACCACAAGTGATGACATTCATTTCCTTAGAGTTGTTCTTAAATAGCTTCTTGTCTACAAAAATAGATAGAATAATAGTAGGAGAAACATAACCATCTAAAATAGGTTACCATACATCAAACCCTAGGGACATAATGTATGTCCTCATCCTAGCACTCCAAAATGCATAATTGGATCCATTAAACAACTGTACTTGCTTAGTAGAGAAACCACCTTGCACATTTTAACTATCTATTGTATCTTGGATCACATTCAAGCTATAAAGACTTTAACAAAGACCTACTCTGATACCAATTATTAGAGGTATAATCCACTGAGAGGGGTGGGGGTGAATCAGTGATTTCAAATAATTTAATTCAATTTCCAAATCCTTTAAATACTTAAGTATTCAATAGAATCATTCATGAAACATATAGATCATTCATAGTAGTGAACAATAAGGATAAAGAAAGATCACATACATAACACAATATCTATATGGGAAACCCTCTTGGGGAATAAAACCTACTCTCAATCCTATAAACACATGGACTAATTCCCTATAAGATGATCATAAACATGAGAATAGTCAAGTCCTTCTAAATAGAAACCTTGGTCAAGTCCTTCTGACCTAAGGCCTTTAGTGAAATAGTTGTTTCATAAGGAACACCTACCCATAAGATGATGAATTCCTTTTGACCACCTATTTGGTCAAGTCCTTCAAACCTAGAATCGTGATCAAGTCCTTTTGACCAAAGGTTTTTAATGAAACTCATATTCCGTAAGGAATATTTGACCCTAAAGATGATCAAGTCATTTTGACCCTACTTTGATATGAACACCTCCACCTTTGAACTAATGTTTACTACACCTGATGATGGGCCTATGATAACATAACCTCCTTTACTTCTTTACACACTCACAATGCATCTAAAGCCACCTTTTGGATCACTTTACACTTCACTCATCCTCAACCTATAAGAGCACTATTTTGTCATCAAAATTATGACCTAAAATTCATACACATAGTCCTCAATCTACTAAACTCATCAAATCATACACTAGGCACACTACCTCTCTTCTTTCCTTATTGATTTGATCTTACTCCACTCTCACAAACCTACAAACCATCTCCTTTAGTTTCACTATTTATAGAGCCTTCATGCTTATTAGTTTCTTGGTCAGCCATTAGACTTTCCTTAACCCTTAAAGATTATTTAACACAAATACATAAATTAATACATTCATCAAGGTTGGCCATCACATCTATGGGTCACACTTAAGTGGTTACACCTTTCAAATAGGCTTACTAGCCCTTATAGGTCTTATGGAGACCTATTTAGTTATTTAGCACTTAATTGAGTAAATTAAGAATACAAGACCTTATCTAAACACATAGTTCCACTCCAAATGACCCATTTGACATCCTTAAATGATTAAGTCAAAATTTATAACCTTTGCATATGCACAATCTACTCAAACATTAACCTTGTATAGAAGAACATCATGAATGAACACACTGTCAACTTCTTATCCTTTATTGATACTAAATATGAGCTAGTTAAATATACAAATTATAAATTGACCACTCTCATGAATTATATAATACTCTCCAATATATGATTCATCGAGAACCATCTTAACAACATCAAAACAAGATTAGTTATCCTTCTTAGGTTACTTATAGAACATAGTCAACTTTGAATGTTCAACTTTGAAGCTCAATAAATTTGACTATAATAATATTTAAACCTTATAACTAGGTTCTATATATGAATATTGGAGTAATATTAAACTTCTATTTTTACTCCATGAATAAATTCATCCTAGATCAAAAGTTCTAAGAAAAATATAGAGCTCTGGTTTTTCCCTTTGTAAATTTAAATATTCAAATGCCAACGATCATAGTTAAACCTTGATTGCTTTGATATCATCTCATGTCATCAATCATCTTATCCAAACACACTCTATAGATGTTATTTTAATAATATCTAACTTTAATGACATTAAAATTTGAATATGTTGACCACTTTGACTATTTGTACTTCATTGATCCCACATGCATGATAAAATGCTAACGGTTAGACCCTTATCTTTGATCTTTACTTAGTGTTAAAACTTGAGCACTTCCTACCATATAATTACTTCCTAATAATTTAGATCAAATTAATATCATCAATATATTATAGAGTTACTCCAACATTACCTTGTTCAAAATTGACTAAGTATGGGGGCCATTACAATTTTTTTGAGTAACAAACTTTGAACCTCAATAACATCTTCTGTGCTTATACACATGATTTTAATATTTGGACCATATGATCAAATATAAAAATATAATCAAAAAATATATAAAATTTCTCTTGAAACATTCAAATGAGTGATATATATCACCATTAAAATTCCTTCTCAAAATTGGTTTCCACATAGACAACTATGTCAAAATCTACTTGGGAGGCCAACTTTGCACTTGCATAACTTTTGTTGCTCTTAGTCACATGACCTAAAATTTAGTACATAAAATATTATAACATAAAGGATTCCATACATATATTAATTGTATCTTGAAACATTAAAATGTGATATATATGACATCAACAAACTAATTATTCAACTTTGTTTGAACTTAGAAAACACTATCAAAATTCTTGGGAGCCCAACTTTGTACATGCATATCTTTTACCATGTTATATCGTATGAATTAAAATTTTGGGAATAGAAACTAGGAAAAAAATTCAAAAAACCAATGTGACCATTTCCCCCTGACACTTCCATACATAAAAAATATTATTACATCAATATGCTTACTTAGCTTTGCTTGAACCCCTTTGCTAATTTGGCTAAGTATAGGAACTTAGTGAATTATATCTGAGAAGCCAACTTTGAACCTAATTATAATTAACTATACTTCATAACATGAATTTAAAATTTAACCATATAAATTATGGATTTATGTGATCATAACCATATAACCAACTCCCCCTGACTCATCCACACATATGAATGCTAACATCATCAATCTGCTCACTCAGATTTCTCTACCACTGGACCAAAATGTATAGATGAAAACTATGAAATACTAGATGAATTTAACTTATGAAAAAAATACTCAAAGCATATGATACATATTATAGGACCTTTTTCACATCCTCAAATCACCATACTTGTCCTTAAGCATCCCTAACCATGCCAAAACTAAATATCAACCAAGCCAACTTCAAGCATACTAGGACAAACACATTGCACACTTTTTCATTGTCACTTAGAATATAAAGTCACTTCATCAACTCACTTGGATACCTATATTACATCACCATGACATCATTGACAACTCTCCAACATTTTTCATCTTCTCTATGAAATGAATAGGGTTACATCAAACTCTTTATCCCATTTCTTCATCAACCTTTCTAATTTTAGCATTTCAATCATGAGTGCCAACAAGGATTAGTTTGAGGTGTAATTAGAGTAGGAGGAGGAGATTATTATGGGTTTTGGTATTGAACTTGAAAATATTGTATAGGATTTTTATAGGATGAATAGGTATGTTGTGTAAAATTACCTCCAAGAGTCTACCTCTTAAGAGATTGGATTTCTCCTTCAAGAATCTACCTCTTAAGAGCTTGTATTTATTATTCAAGAGAATTAAAATTATCTTATTGATAGCCTTATTCATATTATTATTCAATAAATTCATTAACATATGGAGAAGGAATAGGCTAACCATAGGTTTGATAACACATTTAATAGGGAGGAGTATAATAAGACCATTCAACATATCTAGCCATATTAACTTCATTAGTAAAATGAAACACAAGAATTTCAAAAAAAAAATTTACAAGTACATGGGATGCTTACAACCAAATTATTGAATTCATAATTACAATTATCGTTTGTTTGAATGCTTCCAAAAGATGATAGTAGGAACTACACACCAACAATCCTTCCACTCTTTTGGACTTTAGTCCCACTGGGCATGCTAGAACTGTTATGACCAAATTTTACACCCTATGAGAGGTTTTTCATGCCTCTCCAAATTTATATAAAATTGTACCTATAGGATTATGTGTTGCCTATAGCAGAGGTAAACCTCTATATTAAAGGGCTATCTCCCTTGATTTATCTCTTAGGTTCAAACACTACACTAGACCAATCACTATTGGGGGTGAAAAAGAATGAAGGAAACATAAATTAACCTACACTAATGAGGTAATACACCAAAGATAAATTAAAAAAACACACTTGCATCTACACTAAGAAAGAAGACTACTAAAACTAACCTCAACTCTATATCCTTCTGGCATAAGTGTTTCTCATCAAGGTGGATTGATATGCATAACTAGAGGTGGGTGAAAACAAGGTCTGATTATAGACACTACTAGTCCCTCTCACACTTTAATACACACTTAAAAAAAAATACACTTCATGAGACATGTTAGAAGAGATATCACTCACATAAAACATGCAAGAGCATAATGGAAGGAAGGAAAAGATATTCATCACTTAACATCCAAGTACACTACTTAACATACTTATGCAAGAGTCTTAGAGATTAAATAAACTTTAAAATATTTATTCAAAGGCAAAACAAGGTGCCAAACTAGTAGAGCTTCAACATAATATGTGTGTACTAGATATAAATTACAATGTCTTACATATATAGATTATATGTGAGGATAGAGAAGAAGAAAAGATGGAGAGTCACAAAGCCAAGTGTCAAATTTTAAGAACTAGTTATAATATAAGAAAATGAATTGGAAAAATAGTTCATGAAATCTTATTTGACAGGTGTCCATAAAAAACATGACACTTTCTTTGAATTTGGCATGGAAATATCCATGGTCTTTTTTGAAACTACCCTCATGATGATGAGTAGCCCATTTATCTTGAACTTTCTTAGAAATACTTGACATATATAATATGACATGAGAAGATGGAAATGAGATAATTTTAGGTCCGTGTACACTTCTCTAACCAATTATTGTCCTCTTGATACTTGTGTTAATTGTCTATAGTCACTTACTAGCCCTCTAGCCCTGGTTCACAAACTTATCATTGTGATGAATTGAATTTGTCCAAGGAGATGTGTTGTATAGGTGTTATTAAACTCACTTAGACATTATTTGTCTTTTGTTCTATCATATATATCTCCATAAAACTCAAAACACACTTATTACTTCCAATATTTGACAGTCACATTGCCTTCTCACTATCTTATTTAGATTGCCTATATGAATGGTTTAATAGATAGGTTTATATTCTTCACTAAGGTGAGATATCAGTATGATAAGTTTAAATAAGTCAATACACACCTCTGACAATAGTTCTCACTTATCCATTCTCCTATGTACCTATAACACACTTTAAATCTTATAAAAGAGAGAGAATTAGGCTTGTTCATACAAGTGATGGTATGGAAAAAATGGATGGTGAGGATATTGATAGAGTTATAATCATGTTTAATTCACTTTTTAGGAAATTTTACCACTTATTAATGCATCTCTATCCATTTTTTTCTCACTTAGGTTTAATCAAGGGTTTTAGGAGGGTTAGCTTGTTAACAATTATTCATAAAATACAAATGTTGAACCTCCAAAAAAATTCCACTGAGAAAAATGTAAGGAACCACCTCAATTACCTATTTATTATTCATTCACCATATATCTCATCTGTATAGATATGAGCAAATGAAGTTGGCTCTTGTGCTCCTTTTAGGCATTCTAGGGAGGTCTGAGATAGTTTTAGGCCAAAATTACCAACTTGAGCTATTATTATACAAAAAAATGGGTATAATTAAATATACACTCTCCCTTGGAATTTATAACATGTATTATAAATCTCATATGATCATATAACTCAAGCTGGAGGCCATGAGGGTTTAAGCCTAGTTCTAGGCATAATAGACCTAGATTTTGTATTCTAGGTGTTTGACCCCTATGAGTGTTTCTAGTGAGTGTGGGGTCTTATAATTTTTTTTTAATATTTATGTAAACCCTATGAAAAATCATAGAATTATTATAATACTCTCTCATTCATCTTTTCATCATTCATATTCTCTACCTATAGGTTTTCTTTGACTATGGAGTGCCCTATATCTAAGATAGAACATAGAGTATCTCCCCTGCTTGTCTAACTAAAGTGAGACCATGGAGATATTTTTTGGGTCATTTTGACCCTATGTATCAAGTATTGAAGATTTATCACAAATTTAAGGCCCTTAACATCACATATTCCCAAAATTAGCATTTTAAACTTATGATTGTGTGTAGGGTCTTAGTTGACTGAGTGTGGGGTTAGAACCCTATTTGATCAACTTTTTACCTATTTATTTCTATCTAAGAATCACACAAAATGTGGTGTAATAAAATATAAGGATGTATTCAATATGTTTTTCCACCTTATACCTCTACAAACCTTCCAAAATACATTATTTCCATTAGTTTGAACTAGTCTGTAGATTGTTTTGATTGTGTCACTTATAGGTGACAATTAGGGAGGTCAATAGACTCATATAGGTGGTGATACATTGCTTGAGCACTATGTTTCCATTTTTAGATTCTCTTGAAGTCACTATTTTCATATTACAGTCAAATTTTTTCACTTTGGCTTGAAATCATGTACCCATTATGTCACTATTGTGTTATAATATCATTTTGCCTTCAAGACTACTGTAGCTTTTACTGAGTGTTTTTAGTGGAAATTAGACTAGGCTTAAACCACTCAATCATCACCTTCTCTTGACCTAGTAACATTATATTTGTTTTCAAGTGTTAATAATAGGCTTGGGATATAATAATATAGCCATAGGTATTACTTATACCTCATCAACACTTACTAATAGATGCCATTGTGTGGAGGAGAGTCCCTTCTTTAGAAAGATTAAGGTAATTGTTCCCATAAGCAATTTTCTTAATATTTCACCTATATACACTGATGGAGGGAGTATTGAATATAGTTTATGAACCCCAAATGAATTGATAGTCTCATTCAAGTAATTATATTGAATAAAACCTATGCTTTAGGTTTTGGATGGTATTTCATTCTCCTTACATGCCCACAAGTAACTGTAGATGATTGTATACATTGAAGTTATGACTAGTCATTACTCATTGTCTTTGAATCCATATCCATCAATATTGAGGTAACTCAATGAAAATATTCCTTATATAAAATATATTACATGGTTTTATAAGAGAGACACATGTGTATTACCTTTATTTTAAGTCACTCATAAAGGACAAATACTACCATTAATGAGAACATTGTCTATAGACTTCAGTGGTGTTCACTTTTAGCACAATGAGAGTGGTTCTACTAATCCTTCCACATCCACATGAAAAATAGTTTGAAAAACACATGAATATTAATAACATGCTCTTCCAACTTGCATACATCATTTGGCTGACATAGTTAATGCAAATACGTGAGAAAACAAAAGCCATTGGGGTTATGTAGGCAACTTGGAGGTACTAACAGTCTTAGTGTTTGTTCATGAAGTATGGAACACCAATATGAAAAGCATTACCATGGAATTAGATATCATAGAGACAAATTTCATCCCCCAAGTGCATTCACCTTAAATTTTCTCCTTCTATCTATACCAGCTACAATATAGTTGACTTATTTGACCTACCAAAGAGAGTGATGAGAGAGAGGGATTGGATTTTCTCAATTTTGGATATATAAAGCTTCCCAAGCCTAAAATTGAATTATGGGGATCTGAAGAGAGATCCCTAAAGTCTTCACATGTGTTGTAACTATCTTATAGTCTGTATAATAACTAGAAGTCCCTAATTTTTAGGTGATTTTCTTGCTTCGTATGTTGAATCCTACATTATGTTAGTTTTAAATAGTTCCCTGACACTCATTTGAGATATGGGGTATTATATTTCACTTTGACACACTTTTCCTTAGTTTAAGACTACACAATTTCATTAAATGACCTAAAAGGTGTCATAAGATGACATACTAATAATTTAACAAGTACAATCAAGATGAAACATAGTATGTGACCTCATTTATGACCATAATGGACCAATAAGTAATGTATGAGACCTTATGAACATTTTAAATTATAGGAGGTTGACCTAATTTGACTTGGGGTCAAATTAGTCAATATTTACCTTATACTAAATTATTCAACAACCTAATTATCACCACCATCTAAGTGTAGAATGGAGTCCATGGCTAGGTTTATTTGCCCAAATCTCAACACCAAATTTCCAACATCTCCAAGAATGTCTACAAAGTGTATTACTCCATCACAGGTTTCACCTTCTCTTTTAATGATTCCAAGGTGAAGACTTTTATTGAAACCTTCTAGATATATGATGTCTTGGAGGATTGGGCTAAGAACTGAGATGTTAAGTGGCTCAGTAAGGAGGAAATCAATGCATAGACATTTTTTACCTTCTAGGAGGAGGTTTGAGTGGGTATGATTCTATTGAATTAATTATTTAGATCATATGACTATTTTAAAGTTAATGAATTGTAAGTGACCCTCCTCCATATGATCTTCACTAGCTCTAAAGTTTTAGACATAGGAGGGGTAATCAACTTCAAGTTGGTTAATACCATAGCAGATGCTCAAAAAGTAAGGAAATTTATACATGATGAGCTAGCTTATGGATGTGGTCTAAGGTATGCTTGCTTTCAATCCATCTACTTTTCCTACATGGGTTCTTAGGTGTTTAGTGGTCCATGTAGTCTTTTATAAACTAAATGTCCCCCAGTATTGAAACCACATCTAGGACATCTATGAGCACTTATAAATAATGGTCAAGAATGTGATCATTGAGGCCCTAATACCCTATTCACCATGGGGAATCTAAAACTCCATCAAATCCATTGGTGACTATTGGTATTATAGAGAGGATACCATGATTCAAATTATGGGTGTTCTCAATTATCCCCTTCACTTGCCTTACTTCATCCCAGATCACTTGGTAGAAAAGGAGATTACCTACTAGGTGGTAGAGGGTATTTTAAGCTTTTGCATAAGCCACCAATAGAAGACTTGCCTACCACTCCCTATCACTATTAGGCACCATATTTAAAAGGTCTTCCCTCCCCTCTATAATATGACATCTAGATGTAAATCCTTCACCCTAGGGAGAATTGAGCTCTTGTATTAGGACCGTAAGGGCATGATTAGAGATCACCTAGTGAGGTATTCAACACACATTATTATAAACTATGGCTACCAAGTGAAGGATAATGATGAGCTCTACTTGGATGTTATGGATGACCAAGAGGTTTTATCTTGGATCACAACTCAAAATAAGGAGAGACGAAAGGTCCAAGTGGTCCCATCTATTCCTCCTCTAGAACTTACTTGCTCAATAGACGATTCAACTCTGACTCCTCCCACCATACATAAGAGTATTTTTAGGTTAATATACCATATTCTCCTCTTCATGCTCTAGATCTAACACTACATCCTCAAGCATCTCTTTCTTCTTATGCCCCAGTTCCTCTACCTCATCAAGCATCTCTTATTTATCATACCCTAATTCCTTCACATATTCAAGTAGATATTTCTCCTCAAACCCCAACTCTATCACTCCCTCTTTGAGGATATCTAGTATCCCAACCCTAACAAAGATATACCTATATTACTTAATGATAGGTAGCTCAAGCTGAGATAACTCAACCAATGGCCTCTCAACCCTGAGCCACATAGGCCCTAAGGTTAGACGTCACCAATAATATTAAGGTGAGACTATAACAAGGATTTTAGTAGGAACCAATAGAGGTTACACCCCATATGTCCCCAATTTACTCCATCTCCCTTCCACCCCTCATTCTTGTTGACTTCTAGCTCTTAGTCATGACACCCTTAAGTTTATCTCCCCTTTCATAATCTCCCCAAGTGGTGCCTCCACTTTTACCCATTTCTCCTCATCCATTGTTCACTTAGGTACCTTTGGCCTCAATTATATCAATCATCCTCACCTATTCATTCCCCCCTTCCCCATCCTTTACATAACCTAGAACCTCCCCATTACTTTTATTAGACATGCCCTTATTTTAGGTACCTATAGGCACATCTTCATTGATGAACATAGATTCAACCATTAGGACTACCTTTATAGTGGTAATAACTATCCTAAAATCCCATTTATAAATTTCAATTCCTTCCTCAATAGTTTAATAACACCCATAGTTAGCCCTCACAGCTCTTACCATTCCATCTATCCTTCCACTAGAACATCCAGATCAAACACAGGTAAGATACCCAACAAAAATTTAAAGGTATGTCACCCTCAATATTCAATTTAGAGACATTCTACTCTAGTCTAGCCTCCTCTACTAGCCTCAATATTTATTATGACGCTAATCATAGTGCCTCCACATATTACTCCCCAACCACCTCTTTTTATTACCTTGATCAACTAGGGATTTAGATTCAACCAGCCAATATCTTCCCTTCTATTAAAAACCCATCTCCTAAGATTCATTACCCCTTAATTTCACATAACCTAGGAGCAATTATGGGCATAGATGTGCCCATGGGTTTCCCCTTTCATCTTTCTTCCCTTCACTCCAATGCCCCCTCCTCCATTAATTTCCTCATTTATCCCTTCCACTTATTCCATATCCCCTCCACCTCATCCTCTACTCTTCACCACGATCTCATCCACCCATCCTAAACCTCCCACAACTTGGGGAATGGTCCCAAGGTCATAATCACTAGAGATAATAGTCTAAGGTAACCCAGATGTGTAGTGGAGCTTTGATCAAGCCTTCAAAATCATGAAGATAATTCAATCTTCCTAGATTACTTTGACCATATCATGAGGGAAAAGGTTTATAAAGCAAATAGGTATCCCAGGCACTTATTTATCTATCCACATAGTCCATGACAAACATAAACCAAGTGTTTAGGTTTAGGTGTGAATGGAAGATCCCTTCCAAGTGTACCAAAGGATGATGACTCAAGCTTATGTGATATTTAGGGAAACCATAATGAACCTTGATAAAATATATAAATAATTTAACTTCAAGGTAGTCATTTTATAATTTAGGGATATGAGATCAAAGTAGTTGGGAGCCATATCTTCACATTCACCTTTTGTGTATCAACTAGGTGGTCCCTCACAATTTTTTTTATGGGCCTGAAGGCATTTTTTTTTTTTTTTGAATTATGGTTATAACTATTATGAGTATCCATCATGTCCTAGGATGGGAATATCATGCTATTTAGAGGTAAATCCCATCCTCATCTATGTAAGGTAAAGTCATATTGTAATATATAGGTCAAATAAAATTTGCTTAAAATTATTGTCAGATTATAGATTTGATTTCACATTTTTTATCCTTCATCTCTTTAGATTCTAGAGTTTTCCATGATCAATTATTGTAATAGCAATTTATCTTTAATTAATATGATTTTTTCTATATAAAGGGCTTGTTTTGTGTCTCAACTATCTTTCATCTCCATTGTGAATGCTTGTCAATTCTAAATTAATTCAACTAATACCTTGCTATTTAATGCATGTTACATTTATGATGTGCTCATAGATCATAATCACTTTATGAATGCTCTTATTTATCTTTTTAAGTACTATTAATTTGTGTGTTAACCTAAAAGTTACCATTAGGTGTTTATGTGTAGTTTAATATAAACTCTTAGTACTTATATTTATGGAGAGTTCATATTTGAGTCATGATCCCTTATTTCTTTAAACTCTTCCCACTGTGTGTTCTTGGAGGTATAAATTTTATTGAAACTCAATATATAGTGGTTTAACTATAGCAACGACACTTAGTTTGATGGTTGATGCATTGATTTAATTGTGAATATGGAGGATCTCTTTTCTGCCTTATTCTCCCCTCTCTTTTTGTGTTTGTTTTCAAAGACTAAACTACCCTTTCCCTTAGTGTTTATAAACTAAGGAACATACTACATAAATTTCAAGAGTAACCTTTGATAATTATATATGTATGCAAGAATATCATATTAAACTTTTAGTGGTAGCACCACATCTCTTAGAGACTATTCACATAAAATCCATTGTGAAGTCAAATACCCACAACTATGACCTATACTGATCCCAAATTAGTATTAAACTAGAGGATGAAATTCCATCATTATTCCCATTTTCCTCTTTAGGAAATACCCAATATCATGGGTATTTCATGAACTGGACATTTGGACCAAAAAACACAGACTAAGAACATAGATAAATATAACAAGATAATATGAAGGTGTGTAAGCCATAAATAATCCACAAATATCCCTAGACATGCATTATGTTAAGGGCATAACATTCCCCTCCCATTCACAATAACATTATCCTAAACATTGAATCAAAATAGGATGATGATTCAAGAACACTTTGTCCTACCATGTTGCATATTCATAATGTAGGTTCTTCCATTTGATCAAATACTCTTTAATGGGTCTAGTCTATAATCACTTAGTGTGCCTGTGAAGGATATCTTCAATATCTAGAATGACTAAACCTTCTTCATTTTATTTAGTTAAATCAATATGAATGTAAACTCTATGTCCAATTACCCTCTTTAGGCAAGATACATGAAGTACCTAATGTATATGAGTGGATGGGGGCAATTTTAGCATGTAAGCCATACTACCAATTTTTTGTAAGATATGATAAGGGCCATAATAATTAAGTGATATCTTGTTATCATTTTCTATTGATTTAGAGACATTTACTTATATTGTAGAAAATACATAAGACCCAATCACCTATGACAACATTTTGATCACTATGGTGTTGATATGCTTATTAATTCATTCTATTTTTTATCATTACTAAATTCTCTCAAAAAATTACTAAAACCTCCTATTTATGGTGAATGTGTTCCTCAATAACTCAAAACTTAGGATGCACTATCAAAGATGATGTTATGGTTAGGGGAGATACCAATTTAATTCGACAAAAGGGAAACATCTTAGAATAAGTGTGAAAATAAGTATTATATCACCATTCATCAAGTGGTAGACAATGAACCCATTTGTCCTAATTTTTAAAATAAAATAATGAAGATACCCTTCTAGACATTTGTCGACTACATCTATTTTTATATTATATAGAGGATGATAGGATGAGCTATGAGCCAACTATGTGACCAAACATGCAAATAATTTAGTTCAAAAGTTACTAGTAAAAATGGGATCTTAGTTACTTATAATGATCTTTAGAGTACCATGAAATTTTTTATCTATATTGAGAAAATTAAAAGTTATTATACTAGTAACAAATGGATGTGATAAGGAAAAAAAATGAGCATACCTAGTGAGTCAATCCACAACTACCATGATAACATTTTTACCCTCATACTATGGTAACCCCATAATTAAATCCATGGAAACTTACTCCCAACATTCGCTAACGATGCCTAAAGGCTAAAAAATACCTAGGGTCTTAATGGTTTCACCTTCATTTTATTGACATACCATGGATTCAACCACATATTTCTAGACATCCCCCTTGATTCATTCCCTAAACAAATCCTCCTTGATTTTATTTTATGTTTTCAAAAATATGTAATGACCTCCAAGTGGAGAGGCATGAATTTCATGAAGAATTTTATATTTGAGGAGAGAATGCTTATGAGGTATAATATATATTTATACCATAATGTGTTCCCATTCCATGTAAGGTTTTCAGATTCATCATAACCCTACTGTAGATTTTGAATCAAATCCTTGGTATCACTTTCATTCTCACATTTAGATCTTGCTTCCTCTAGCTAATTTGCCTACCTCATGGTCATGGTGAATAATAATGCCTCAATTGATTCATCCCATCATAAGAGGAAACAAACCACCACATTCTCTTTTACTTTATTATACACTTTTTCAAATTAATATCCTAAAATTTTAGTCATCTATTTATATTTTTATTCAAATGAAAATAATTTCTCCAAAAAATATTTGAGGCTACCATGATTAGTCTTTACCTGAATGTGACAACCCATCAGATAAGGTCTCTATTATTTCACTCCATGAAAAATAGTCGTCATCTCTTTCTCATGGATTGGTTTTATCCTATTATTTCACTTTAGATGGAGAATTTCAAATTCTAGTGGTTTAACTTCTTGTATGAGTACAACCCTCATGCCATATCTTGATGCATCAAACTCCACAATAAAAGTTTTTGAAAAATTAAGAGTAGACAAAATTAGAATATTACATATAGCCATTTTCAACTATTTAAATGCCTTGTTAGATAAATCAGTCCACTAAAAGGAATATTTATTCAATAAATAGGTGTGTGTGGCTACAATATACCATAATTTTTGGTAAACACATGATAGTAACAAGTTATCCCCAGAAATCCTTGAAGGTTTTTGAGGGTCTTGAGAACCTGCCACTCCATCATCACTTGGATTTTTTTAAGATCAACTTTCACTTCTTCATGTGAAATAATATTATCCAAGTACTCCACTTCTTGGACACCAAAATCACATTTGGAAGGTTTGGCATAAAGTTGATGTTATTCCAAAATTGAAAGTACCTATTTCACATGCTTCAAATGTTCTTCCCAATTTTGGTTGTAGATGAGGATATCATAAAAAAATGCTAATACAAACTTTATCAAAAATGGCCTAAAAATAGTAGTCATTAAACTATAAAATGTAGATGGTATATTTATGAGATTAAAAGGTATGACCATAAATTTATAATGGCCTTCATGAGTTCTAAAAGTTTTTTTAGGTATGTATTCATCATAGATGTAAATCTAATGATACTTAGAGTGAAGGTCTAACTTGGTAAGATAAATAACACAATGTAATTTATATATCAAATCATCAATTATTGGAATGGGAAACATATCTTTGATGGTGTACTTATTAAGTTATCTATAGTATGGGCACATCCTTAAACTATCATCCTTCTTCCATACCATGACCACAATGAAGGAATATTTATTGTGATTATGTTAGATGATTTTTTATTCCAACATTTCTTATACCATATTTTCAATTTAACTCTCATAGGCATAAGGAGGGTCTGATGTTGGGTGGTGTACTTCCTAGAATGAGCCTGATGACATGATTATGTGCATGACTAGGAGGAAGTACTTTTGTAATGTCACTAAAAACAATAGAATGGTCATCCAACACCCTTTATAAATCATGATGTGTAGACTCCTTGGTTTTTTGAACATTTATGAAAAATAAGCGTGCCATAAATTCTTCTACACTTTTTATAATAATCTTCATCATTTGATGTGAAGTAACTAGTTATGGGGATTTATCCTATAATCCAATCATTTCAAAGGTCTTACCTATTAAATGGATCCTTATGAATATTTCCTATAAATTCAACTTAGTAGTGCCCAAAGTGGTGAGCCACTACACTCCCAAAATAATGTCAGCTCCTCCCTTGGGAATAATAAACATAGATGAATCTAATAAGTAGTCTCCCATAGAAATTTTAATTCTATGGAATTTTCCAAAGTAGTTGACTATACCACCATCTATAATCGTGACCTAATTTATAGAGTTAGGTAAATGAAAAAGTTTAAACAAGTAGACAACTTACTGTTGATGAAGTTATATGTACTCATAGAGTTAATTAACATAATCATATTCTATTTATTCAATAAACCCACCACCTTAATATTTTTAGGTGTAATAACACTTGAAAGTGAATGATAGGAAATAGTAGGTTGAACATATTTAGATTTATCCCTAGGTTCTTCCAAACCTACCCCTAAAGCCTCATCATCTTCTTCCTTCTCATTGACACATTCAATGTAAAACAACTTATTTTTAGCACATAAATGTACTTTGATCCATTTGATATCACATCCAAAACACAAACCTTTTGCACACTTTTCTTCAACTTTATGAGGTGTTAATCTAGTAGGTAGTGGAAATGATGTTTTTTTGAAGGTGTGTTAATGCACATTAGTGAAAGGTCTTCATTTGATCAAATTTTTTCCTCATCTAGACATGCCCATGGTATAGCTTCAAATAAATTACTAGGATGAAACATTCAAACCTCCAATTGGATGTAATCTTTGAGGCCACCAAAAATAGGTTAGTCAAATTTCCTTAAGTGATATCTACCACATGTAAGAAAAGATTCTAAAATTGATGAATTCAATCCTTTACCATCCCATTTTGGCACAACTTGGCTAGTTGGATGAAGTAGTTTTTGAGACATTGTTATGAAAGTGTAGCTATATCTCTTCCAAAAATACAAACTAAGAAGCCAAAAGACCTTTCTTTTTTATATTGAGCACACAACCAGTGATACCAAATAAACTACCCAAGTTCAATATATAGAGAGTCCATGACCACCTTTTGTGAATATATATTATAATGTAGGTTAAATAAATTTTTAATTTGAGTAATTCATGTGAGTGGATCATTACCATCAAAATTTCATAGGTCCACTTTTGGCAACAATGGTTTCATAACATGGTTAGCATTGTGATTTTTTGGAGGAGAAGAACCATAATGAAGTGATGGAGGGTTATTTTGAAAATTTTAAGTTGAAAATTTGGCCAATTTTCTAGTGATTTGTTGCTATCTAGGTCCCCTCTCAACCCTGTGAGTTCCCCTTTAAATACATCAAGATCATCTTTCTAAACCATAACCTACAAATCTAAATTAAGTTGTTTAAATACCATTGTAATACTTGTATCAATTTTTTTTGACTCCATGTCATCATTTTGAAGAGTTTTATGCACTTATTACCCTTTTCCACAACTACAGGTATTAATCCTTGTCATACACAAACCCTAAGAGGGTTGTGACCTATATATATATATATATATATATATATATATATATATATATATATATATGATACCATTATGATCACCTTGCCAAGATGAGTCCAACAATCACTAATGGTTGCAAGGGTGAAAAAATTTGGCCTAAAGAAGAGTACAGATGAATCCAATGACTAATAATTTACACAAGGTAGAAAAAAATTCTAGACTTTTTTAATTTTTTGTAAAAAACATCATGAACAAAACTTTGGTGATGAAAAAATTCAATTCCTCCCAGATTGCAAGTTATTTTCTTTTGGCCTTCTAGTGCTTAGGATGACAGATCTGAAAAAAATTATGTATTAAAAACTTACCCAAATTAAAGATATAATACCACTTGTAATGAAATTATTTAGATGATTTACAATGATAGAATTATATATCATAAAATTAAGAGGAAAATAAACATATCCACAAAAATAATTGTCAAAAGAGTAAAATAATTGAATATTATTACTGAGCCACTTCAAGGGGGCAACCTCCACAAAAATTTAATAAGAAAAAAATTATTAATATGATGATAAATGACTAACCACTACCTCTTATATATACTCTACTTAACTAAGGTTATTTTATAAGCTGACCATACTAAGAACATAGATAAATGCAATAAGATAATATGAAGCTATGTAAACCATAAGTCAACCACACATATCTTTAGATGTATTATAGGCTAAAGGCATATCAAACATTTTGTTTTTAAATATTATTAATCATACCATTTTGTATATATATGAACCCTTTGTCATCATAACATAAAGGAATTGGAGAATTGTCATAGATAAGAGGGATATCATCACACTCATAAGCATAAGAAGCAATATCACTACATTAATTATTTATATTTACATTTACATCATTGGTTCTTTCATTATCATAGTTTTAAGAAAAAGAGGATTTATCCTATTTTTGTTGTTCTATAAGATCTTCGCATGCAATACATGGATCATTAGGTGGATTAAAGTATCGATCATAATGAAGCTTTCATGTGTGGATTTCTATTATTGAGTCTATAAGGGTTTTAACATTTAATAAAGTTATGAAGAACACAACCAATAGGGATAAATCAATAATTTAATTTAACATTCCTAAGATATGCCTAATAAGTAAGAGAGAAATTATATTAGAATATAAGATATGAAAATATGAAATGAAATTAATTTGAAAGAGAAAACCCTAAATGAAAACCATGGTTTTGCTTCAATAATAGAGGTCACACTCAACAAATGTTTTATGGTTCTAGGCTATTTTATTTCACCACCATAATTTTTTTCAAACACGTAACTAAAAAAATTAATGAAATAGTTCACGTAGAGTTCAGCATATAACACACAATGAGATCCATAACTATGTTATAACCAACACAAGAACTAGACCAAGTGCATAACCCATCAATGACTTCTTTGGGAAATAAGTTTTAACAAACCAATAATCAGATATAAATAGGTTGGTGTGGTGATACCCACTCATCTCTATCCAAATATTATGTTACGACCTTCCTAATGGAGTCATTAGTGACTTGTGCCCTTATCCAAGTACCTATATAGGGTATAAAATAATTAGTAGCTTAGGGGTAATATTATCAAAGTCCAAAAAACAAAGGTAGATCAAGTTTAGTTTCAATATAATAATAATCATAGTAATCTTGATTAATAATGATTCATCAAAATCATAACCAACAGACATAGATCAAGGGAAAAGGACTATTTCCAAAAGCAATGAAAAGTATTTGAACACATTTTCAAATCACAGTCAACTAACAAATGAATTTGGCCACGTCATCTACTGAAGGTACTCAAGCTTTAGGGGATGTTTCAATAATCATGCTTAAATTTTGCTTAAAAACATCTTATCATTTACAAGTAGGGTACACATTAAAGACTAGCTTGTTTAAATATTAATAATTTCCTAGGATAGATCTAATAATTCCATTTATCTTAGTCCAAGGTATTAGTTCAAATATTCATATTAATTAATTAAGAAATATATCTGCTTAAGCCTCAATTCCAAATTAAACTTTGATTTTAATATTACAAGTCTACAATCTTGCTCTTATCAATTGACAATGAGATGATATTAATATAATATTTAATAATATATTCCATACATAGAACAATTATTCCTCAATCACAATATTCTTATAACACTTATTCCTCAATCACAAGTTGCTTAGTAAGAAATATTCATGTTTCTAAAAACTTATAAACAGGGTACATTATTATAAATGTAACTTTATTATAACATAATATTAACTAGATCATAATGTTATTCAATTATAAACTTAAATCAACAAAACCTCAATTTATTACAACTTTTATAATATATTAATCCATTAATTTACCAATTCAGTTACCAATAATTCATTTAACCAACTATGAGTTATAGTCCATACATTAATGAAGTGTCAATACTTCCATTCATTCATTAATGAAATTAATAGGATTCAAAATCTATAGGAAATAGAAAAAAATATATAAAAATAACTTTCAACTTCATCTAATAAATAGATAATCAAATTATACATATCTAATGAATATTGTTACCTAGCTTAATTAAGCTTGTGATTAAATAGATTTGCACAAGTAACTTTGACATATCTAACTTATGTCTATTTTATTTATCTTCTAATAAATAATGAAGAAAACCATAATCAAAACATAATTTATATTTGAGTCAAACACTAATGAATATATAATAAAATATCCAATTATTTTCTCAACATTATACTAATGCTTTATGAACATAGTCAAAACATGATCAAAATAATATCAACATGTTATAGAATTTAAACCAACATTATAATTATTTATTCCAAATAAGTAATAATGATCAAATGTTCATTTTATATCAATATAGTAATGCCATGACATTCAAATAATCTAATGACCAACTATAATCAATTTAAGAATCAATTTACATGTCATGTTACATCATTTTGTATTAAATATAATTATGACAGATAACACTACATTTAGATTCAAATTTAATTCATTTTAATCAACTAAAATAGCCTAAAATAATAATAAATGAATCCAATCATTACATGCAATCTAATGAAGCTAATCATGCCTAACCAGTACTAATGAGCCCAACCATAAGTGGCCTTAGACCACCCACCCATTAATTATATATAGATCAAGGTAGTATAGAATCAATGGAGAAAGGATTAAGAAACAATTGAGATATAAAACATACCATCAAACAACCAACAAAATAAAACTAAATGCATAAACAACCCACCAAGATTTATTAATTTGGTACCTGACTATAACTATAGTTCTATTATGAGATTCTTTATTTATGGGCCATATTCTATTTCAAAATACAATATGGTTCATAAATTTATGTTATCATAGTCATCTTCATGTACTATTTTAATAAACATTTAGGATTTATAAATATAACCAATAAAAATAAGATAATAACTCATCCAATTAAAAATAACACGTACGTAAAACTTTAGGTTAGGTTATTAACAAAAAATGAGTTTATGTAACGTAATATAAACTCAAATGTTCATTCAAAACCATTCAAAAAAATCAAAATAATTAAATAATCAACAAATTTATTACCCCTAATAGGTCAACATAATCATGTATGACAATGATCTCAATTATCATTTCAAGAATTAATTTAATAATTCAACATGATTTTATAACCCTAGGTTAGATAATCATAACTTAAGATTCATAAAAAATCAAACTAGTAATATAAAAATATTAATAAATTAAATTTAAAACCCTTTTAATTATTTCAAACCCCTGTGGGGACTCCCTATGGTCTTTGACCCCCAAAAACATCCATGGTTTGAAAAAACCAACAAACCCTTTATTTTCTTTTTATTTTCCTTTACTACATTTTATTATCCCCAACTATACCCATTTAGAGTCTATAAAATAAATAACCAAATCAAACCTTGATGACATTTTAACATAGTCAAGCCATTTAGCTCTTCAAACAAATATCAAACTTAATCAAAATAAGCCCATGCCACTAGACAAACCAATATTCACCATAATAAACCAAAAAAACACCATAATCCCTAAGTATTATATCTTAAAACACAACCATCAATAATACAAACACAACAATCAATAAAATAAACATATCCATTCTTAAAAAGCAACGTAGTTGTAACCAATAAACACATAGTCACCATATAAAAGGCCATTATCACTTATATCAAAACTCAATCGAGTCTTTGACTCCAATAGAATTAAAACCCAAATGCAAAAAAATAAACTATAATCATTGTAAAAATCATTACACAATCAAACATAATACCCATAAGACTTTCAAAGAATATGAGTTCGCTATTCCACATAAAACCCATTTTATCATGATGAAAAACAACACATAATCAACATCATAAATACAAAAAATAAACCATTTACCCATAACCTCATTATGGGGATCCAACATGAAAACAAGATTATCACACCACATACAACTATTATAAAATAAAAAACAAACATTATTACAGTTTAAATAAACACTGCAAGTGCTTGACCAAGCCATGAAATAAAATAAACATTATGGCCCTCATTAGGGTTTCACCCAGATTCAAAAATAATTATTAAACTTTCAGATAAATCCCTAATTCATGTCATTCAACTTTATTTTACAAAAATAAATCCATAATTCTAAAGCATTACTTAATTGGTTCATGAAAGTTGACCACAATAGTTTTTCTACACTTTCAACCTCCAAGCACCAAAATTATGTGTTTATTTTCACAAAACTCTTCATGTAAAACTACATCACATTCTCATTGGCTGCCATGCCAAAAAATTCATCAGAGTTTCCCCAAGGTTTCCAAACCTCCAATACTGAATGCCCAAATCAATGCATTCAACCCTAAAAACAAATTGAAGTCTCTCGACCACCTTTTCATGGTAATGCAAGCTAATGACATGACCCCTAAGTCATTGGCTAAAATAAAAACAACCAAAATAATTACCATGATCCCCATGTGGGTTGAGACCCTAACCTAAGTCCCCAAAAACAAACAAAGACTTAACCACATGCTAAATGAAAAAACAAAGTATGAAATTCAAGGTCCGTTAGCACACCCAAACCATCATGCCTAAGTCATTACAAAACACAATTTGAAGATGCTTCAACACAAGTTTGAAACTATATAGGGTCCTTTTAAAAACCATTATTTTATAGTTTTTAAGACAAATGGAAATATTAATGAACTTTATAGATCAAATATGAAAACTAGTAAGATGATGAAGATTGGAACTACTAATGACATAAATAGTTATAAGATTTAAAAAAATGTTGAAGTTGACAAGCAAAGAGATCAAGAGAAATACACAACACCAAAATTTATGGGGATGATAAAAATCACTAAGAAGTCATCAGTCATTAATCACTTAGAATCAAATAATGATAGTCTATAAAGCAATAATATCAAATAAAGATATATTTGTACCAAGTAAAAATTCACTCAAATCAACTATTAATGAAATTAATCATTAAAAGATAAAATACAATAGTCAAATAATAAAAAAATAATGATTAAATCATTAATACTAAAAATATTGACTTTATGTTTAATTTCATTATTTCATTTATCCATTTGCTTATCTATGTTTGCCCATTGCTCAATTTCGATCATAACCTAGCTCAAGTACCTATCATTGTAGTCAACCAATAGACTATCAGCAACATATAGACATCTAAGTATAATAAATGTGATATCAAAATTTAAATAATACATCAAATTGAATAATGAACAATACACATTAAACAATAATATTAAATGCTATAATGAAATGTAATCCATAATTGTCTTATCAATTATAATGAAAATGTATTAATGTAGATCATTAACTATCATACCACAAAAAAATAACAAAATATGTCTCAAATAGTTCGTAGCTAGACTATATAAACATAATGAATTAAATTCAAGTAACTTAGGGTCATGATATTTTCATCAAAAATACAAAAATTGATAAACTATTTGAGAGGAATGATAATATCTAGATTTACAATAAAATATAATCAATAATAGAAAATCTCCTAATTTAGCATGTGTAAAAAATATAAGAAGTACAAGGTAGAAAAGGGGTAAGATAATATATCTTGTTTTATATGTTGTTTTGAGGCATGAAAATGATTAGGATTTGTCACATGATTGAATCATAGGTTTTGACATTGTTCGTTCTATGTTTTGACTATTTTATCCATAGGATGATTATGTCAACCATGGATAGTAGCATCGACGTAGGTGTCCACTTTCGATGCAAGTGCATAGTTAGTTATAACATAGGAATGGATCCAATTTAATACAAAACCTATGCTTTCCCCTATGTAATCACCATGTGCCTCAAATTATACCTATTTATGTGCCAAATTCATCTAATGAGATAAACCCTAGTTCTTTTACACTGAACCTCCTATAATATGGTAAAAATGGGTTTATAGGGAGTCAATATAACCATAGAAACCCTATTTATTGTTAAGTGTTTCCTATATATCTAATAATCCAAATAGGGCCTTAGGATCACATGTAGTTCTCCCTCTTAGGTATGTGTGTTGAATTGTAACTATGCAACTATATACTCTTTCTCTAGTAACCATTGTTACAAGTAATGCAATAGTGTATTTGACCTTTTGAATTATTCAAATATTTAAATTAGTTTTTAATGTATTTTGATAGCTTGAAATATATAATGCTTTCTAATTTTGTAATTTTCAAACCAAATTTCTATGTAGTGTAACTAGATGATAACCTTTGTATATATAAGGACCTCTTAAATTTAAATTAGGATCTAATGACACATGAAAATAGGATGGTCAAATAGGGTTAAAAAATGATCACAAAGTGAAAGATATGAAAAAGGACAAAGATATAAGTTTGGACACTTGCATCATAGTTGGACACTAACATGGACATTATTATCCAAAATAGATACAAGTGTCTAAGGGATAAAAAAATAGAAATAATAGGGAATAATAGGTAGGGATCCATGGCATACATTGGATAAATATAAATAACATAAAATATAATATAATACCAATGGGTAGGTAAATGAAATGAAATAATATGGAACCAAAGAGGTCCATAAGAGACAACATCACTAGACATCTAATCTTTAGTCAAGAGATGTATACATGAAAATAAGTTATAAAACATGTTGTGAAATTATACTTATGAAAAATATGGGTGTCTATAGATGTGTTAGGACAGGAGTCATGATTTCAAAATATCATGGTGGATAATTATAATGTAATGGTAGAAGACGTTGAGGTAGTTGGCTTAGGGATAAGCTGGCATTTCAATGGAAAGGGTGGAAAATTCATTTACTACTAGTAGTTTCAATTAATCCACCCTACCTAAGAGAGCCCTTGAGGGTGAATTAGAAGGTATGAATCTAAACAAAAAAAAAGAGAGGAAGTAGATAAAAAATGGGATGACAACCACAAGGAGAGATATCTAAAAGGATTTACAGAAGGAAATACCATTAGAGTTTACATGGATAGAAATAACTACTATTAGAAGTAATATTAGTATAAAATACTTAAAGAGAATTTAGAGTGTTTATTTATAATACTAAATATCCATTTATGAGTAAGTCCAGTCTCTAATAAACTAAGTATTTTTAAATCTACAACTAGTATTATGGTTGTGTAATAATTTATGTGTTCTTCCTCATTCAATGAGTTATCGTCATAATAGTTTATTATGAGAATTAAGTATGAGGAATTCTACCAGTTAACATGTAATCCCATGATCTAGATGAAGTCCATCACACATAAATAACCTTGACCCACCCTTATTTCCTTCTATCTACACCTTAGGTGAGTGTGCAAGTATTCCTTGCATGACATGCCAATGTCAGAGCTGATTTTATAAATGTTGAGGAGCATGGGTGATTGAATGTACTTGTGAATTTTATAGATTAAATGTACAACATTTTGGTTATGTTTCTTAGATAGGTAAAATTTTAATTTTATGATATGTATATACTAAAATTTTATTTATGTGGTACCTCAATCTTGTACACTTGGAAAATACATATCATGGTTGTATCTTTTAGTTTTAGACCTTCTCGCTGCCAAAAGGCTCACATTCACTTTTTCTTTGTGATTAATTACTTATCTCTTAGTTTGACCATTATTATTCTGATGACTAGGCCTTATAAACTATGAAAAATATATTAAATTTATTATTATCCTTCACTACTAATTATATACCTATCCCTATTCTTTAGCTTCCTAGACACTTATGTCCTAAATAAACACATGCATCGATGCAAGTCTCCACTTTTCCTACAAAGTGTTCAACACCCAAAATTCATCCAATTTTGAAAATAAACATATCTTAGAGGTTATCCTAAGTTATTTTAATGTGATATATTTCTAAAATGGATTGGTATATATATAAAATCAACCTTCATTCATTCCTCACCTAGAAATCACCTAGAAATTATAAATAACTCACAAGGCCACATACCAGGAAGTACTCAATCAAGGATTAAAGTGAGAAACTATGCCATATTTATCCATATTTATATATAAATGATAATATAAATATTTATATAGGTTTTAATCATTCAAGGATCGACACATGAGCCATATTTTCCAAGTTACAAGTTAAGCCATTGCACGTCTTTGCTTATCACACATTACATACTTGTGCACACATAAGACAACACATAAGGGAGAAATACATAATTTTAAGGATATATTAATAGTATTAGATATTTATGTAGGTCCCATTGATATAGGGGTACTTAGGGTAGCTTTACACCATGAACCCACTAACCCATTTTCTCACAATCACTCCAATGGTGGAGAGCTAAGGTTTTATCATTTGACAAAGAGTGATATCCTATGCATGGAATATAAATAAATCAGAATAAAGGTGACATAAAATATAGAAGGATATATTTGGTATATTCTATATCTATAAAATATTCCATATAGGACACATATGACATAGTTAGATACTTACATGATGTAATTGTTTAGATCTAATGCAAGCATCTAAGGCCACAAAAAGAATATTTATAGAATCTAAAAATTATTCTAGGATCATCTTCTAGTCCACTTACATCCTATTAAATATCAGACCTACATGAAATATTAAATCATATAAGTATAATTTATTTCCAATTTATTAGAATATCTATTAGTAAATGTAATTTTATTATTTTTAATAATCTCATTTGTATAAATTCAAAATATTGTTTATCTAAGTTTTATATTAATTGGCCTCATCATTAGATTAGTTCACCATCCTTATGTAAAATTTAATCTAACCCCATTGACCCTGCATATCTAAATTTAATAATAAACATTTTGTGAACTCGACATTTGGTCTCAAAACCCTAGATTGACCTAGGGTATTTTATTTTCTGATTTCTAATTATTGTAAATTGATTTTTCAAATTATATTTTTTTCATTTATAAGCAAAGGAAAATTTTAATAAAAAAATTGATTTCAAATGGAAGATAAATAATCATTAGTCCCTCATAAAAATAATAGAAATGACTTAATGGATGTATTTTTGTATGTTATAAGAGATGAAATCAATAAACATGCCAAGGCTAGAGCATCCTCCCCTAGTGATGGTGAATCCTTAGGTGGTACTACAACTGATTCCATGCCAATAACCCTCCCCTTAAGCACATCATCACTTAATACATCTAATTGGGTCATGGGTTATGTGTTTACACCATTGTTCATTGAGATAAATCATACTATTTCTACATCCTCCAATGGAAACATTGGCACTTAAACCTAATTACTTGTTTCAATGCCTATATCAACTTGAACCATGGGTACACCTCCTTTGGTGACTTCTCAAAATTCCACTCTTATCAATATAAATGTGAAATATATTTATAAAATATATAAATTTTGAAATATAAGGTTACCAATATTGATCAAAATTATATGAAACCACCTTATGCTCTTGATTCATAAGAGGTGTTGCATAACCGTCTTTCACCTAAGATATCTTTACACTCCATTGCCAACTAATTTTTTTGCACCTAAGTTCACATTTTATGATGTAAATGGTGATCCTAATAACATATTTGAAATTTATATGAAACATTCATTGATTATTCCTCTAGTGATAAACTTTTGACTAAGCTACTTCCAAGGAGACTCAAGGACTATGCTCTAAGATGGTTATATGATTTACCAATATAATTAGTAAAAGTATTCAAAACTCTTACAAGTCAATTTTTGGCACACTTCTCTATCAAAATTATGAAAAAGGTATCCTATGCCCAAATTATAAAAATAAAACAAAGAATCAATGAAACTATTAAAGAATATATCTTGAGATATAGGACAATGTTCACCAAAATGATAAATCAAATGGTAGATAAATGATTTCAATAAATATTCAAGCAAAGTTTACTTGCCACATTACATGAGTCCAATTTTTTTTTTAAATTCAAATATTTTGATGATTTATGCCATATTTTTAGAGATCATGAAAAGAATTTATTTCATTGAATAAGATTAAGGATGTTTCAAACACACCAACTAAATCTAATACCAAGTTTTATATCAAAATAATCTACAAGGTCACACCTACATAACCTAAAAAGAAAAAACTACAAATGTTTATATAGTATCAAAATGAACTAATTGGCTTGTATTATCCAATTCACTAAGGAGATAAATTACATGATTACTTGAGTCTCTAGCTTCACTACTTAAGAATCTTATAGATTGTCATCTCGTACATCTCCCTCCTCCCATAGAGTTTGATATGAATAGACCTATAACTCATGGATTTGATGCAAATGATTATTATGACTATCCCCAAGGACTTGGGAATTCTAATAACTGATGTTATACCTTGAATCATGAGATTCAAGACATTATTAATAACCAACAACTTATTTTTGATGATCCTCTAAAAGATTCAGGGTCACAACCTGGGGACCATTAGAACCAAAAGATGTTTCATCATCCATTACAAGATCATTCTTAGAATAATCCAAAAGTGTAAATGATGTATAATGCACATTTTTCACCACATTATGGACGCCATTTAGATGTGATTATTGGTACATATACAAGGAATATACCTCCTATGGTTTTAATACCATATATTGCTTTCAATGACAATGATATAGTAGATGATAACTCAAATCTTCATTCATTATTTATTCAAGTATACCTTGATAACTAGCATATTTATATTGTTATGATTTATAATGGTTCTAGTGAAAATTATTACATCATGACATTACTTGCATGTTTTAGATATACACATCATGTTTTGTACCCTTTGACTAAAGTGGTCAAATCATTTGACAGGACCTCACAATAGGTTCTTTGTGATATTAACTTACCTTCATGGGTTGGCCCAACATATGTGGTCATTACCTTTTTAGTTATACCATACATGAGAGTCTTTGATATGCTATTAGGATGACCATGGAAATATACAATCTATGTAGTGCCTTCCATAGTGAATGGGTGTATTAAATCCATTCATACTAATAGAGTCACATTTTTTAGAATTCCATTTGAGCATTCACTTGAATAAGAAAATTTTATTCTAGTAAGACTAATTATAAAACCTACTAAGGTTAATCCTATATAAAATGGTAAGCAATAACAAATCCCCTTTCCTAAGTGGCTCATAGTTGAGATCCCATTACATTAGAGATACACAGTGGATTCCACATAATAATTTTCTACTACTGTGTAACATACATAGTTATATAGAGAACCTAAACATATTCCTATTATTACTACTTCAAATACACTACATAAATGATGGTTTCCTCCTTGTATTACATCTTTAAGACCATATATTCCTATGAAACATATTTATAACATTTTAGATCCTATAATTCTAGAAATTACACGTGTACATAATCCTTATAGTAACATCAATTTGATATAGCATAAATAGTGTTCATAGCACTTACAGATGAACATCCCTTAGATGGGATAATTATCTATTATTTGCCTTTCCCAAATGAAGCAAAAAATCAAATATTAAAAAAAATAAAAACATTAAAATAATTAAAAAGTATCTAATTTTTTAGCATGATCTTATTTGTACTATTTATTATACATACATTATTTGCTCCATGTTAGTAGATAGTGTTGACCAAATTTGACATTTAAGTCAAATTGGGGCACCTATAGGTAAAAAATTATTTTTTAGAGGTTTTAGTGGGTATAAAATTTGGTCATAAAGTGTATTGTATGTAATTTTATGCCATTCAATGTTATATTATCCTTGGTCATCAGTTTCATTACCCAACATGTCCTTTTGAGCCATTTTAAGGGTCAAAATTGAACATTTAATGAGTTATAAAGATTTATTGGTAAGTGTGAAGGATAAAAAACATTATTTCATGTCTCATGTGTCCATATTAGTCTTAATTAACTGACATAACTAAAATATGGTAGGTTATGCAAAAGAAAAGGTAGTTTTCTTGATGAAAAAGAAGAGTTTGGCACTTATACAACCTCTTTAAGAAGTGTGTCATGTGGGAAATGGTTAGGAAGTGCCTGTTCAGATTTCCCATGCTTAGTTACATGTTTTTTTTCTTTTTAATTTCTATTTATAACTAAAACTATTCTACTCCCTTTTTACCCTTCTTGGCAAGCAAAAGTGACCTTTAGGTTTTGTTTGGTACAGATAGCTCAAGACATTTCAGGGAAAATGATTTTGGGAGGTTATTTTAAAATATGAGACCTTAATTTAAATATAATTATTTTAAAAAAGGGTGGCTTATTATTCATTAACCATTTTCATGAAGTTGACCTTTCAAATCTGCCTACTAATCTGTGTACCATGTGGGTTTTGCCTTGGTTTGAGAAATTCTATACAAACCAGTTGATCAGTTTTATGAAATATGATTTTGACCTAATTATTAGATTTTTAAAATTATTTTTTATAGTTAAATGATTGTTTTATATGCAAATCATCTTAATTTAAAAGAGGATGCACTATGTTGGTTACATGCAATTTTTTTTACCATGTTTAGGATTTCATGATTTGATATTGGTTTCAAGGGGTTGTTTTAGTGTCATTTACATGTTTTAAAATTTATCATAATTACCTTCACCTTTAAAATTCATCCTCCAAATCATCTCCATGTTTTGCAATCACATATCACACATATAATCAATCTACCTATGACTATCATACACAGTTAGCTAGGTGCCATGACACTTGTTTCACATTGAAAAGAGGTGTTGACACTTTTTTTAGGTGTCTTAGTGTGTTAATAATTATTTTGAAGTTTTTAGATGGATACTAACTCATAATAGGGTCAAGATAATTCATATTTCCTAAGTTTGTACTTACTATATGTATATACTAAATAGTCACCTACAGGGGTATTGACTTAGATATAAAAGTACCTATACAGAGAATGTTAGATAGGGTAAGGATATTTTTAAGTCATAGTATGTTATAAAGAACCATTACATACTAATTTATAGGATGGAATGACAAATGTAAGTATAAACTAATTTCAAAGATGAAGTGACTGAGTTCTAGGATTCTTTTCCTTAAAATGCAAAATAAAGGGTAGGGGGATTTTGTGATTAACATATTACATGGTGTCAAAATATTTTAAAGCATATAGATAAGTGATATTTGTATCCCCCAAAAAATACAATAACTTGGTAATGTTTGGGGTCAAGAGGATTAGTGGAAAGAGGTTTTTTGAGGCTTCAAGTTACCTCTCAAAACACTAAATTCTTTCATTTATATCTATAGGTTTGGACTGCTAAGTGACCTTAAGCACTTCAAGGAGAAAATAAGGAAAACCTCTGTTTTTAGAAGATATTATGGTGTGAAAGATATCCCAATGAGATATAGGTCATCCTATATTTTATTTGAAATGTCTTGAACCCCATTAGAACCTACAAGGGTCTCTTCACCTGAAGATAAGCACTTACAACCAAGTGTTTGACTCCATATATAGTGAGCTAAAGGGAGATAGTTCCTTGGTGGTTGATTTATGAAAAACAAGATTGAATAGGTCTAGTTTATAATTTGACCTTAAGGATTTTTAAAGAATTCATTTCATACCATGAAAATCTTAGTTAAGGCTACAAAAACCTACAAGTAGGGTATAGGGCAGTGACTTAAGATTGATACCCAAATGGTGCTTTAAAGCTTTCAAAGTTGGGTACAAGTTCAAACAAGTGTTTATAACCTAAATTGGTTTTCATGCTTCATTTTTACCCTCTCCATATCATGAAAAATTCTAATTTTAGGCACACATACACCTACATCAATCAGAAAGTAGGGTTTCTCACCTACAACAAGGAAGGTCATTTTAGGACTCAAAATGCATGAGAAGGGCTAAAAAAAAGTTGAAATAATGAAATAATCAGGTGAACACCTACATCAAGGTCAAGATAAACTTTATAATCTCTAAAAATGATGTAAAAAACCTATTCAAACCTCACCAAGACCCTATGAACACCTATAACCAACCTTAAATGACTGTGATAAGCAGTGGGCTAGAAAGTGATGTTTGAATACTTGCATTGCATGAACATGAATGAAAATGAGTAATGAAGGATTCAAGGAGACTCAAGGGAGGTTGGTAAATTATTTTATCAATATAAAACACACAAAGATAACTTATAGGTACCCCTATTTTCCAAAACATAGTCAGGATTATACTTACAATCTTGAGAATGCAAGGATAACAAGGGGTATATGAAGGTTTAAAGTGATGAATGGACTGAAGATACATCAATAATGATTAAAAAGAATTAAATAGTCTCTCATCATAGGAAATTCATGCATATAAAGAACCTAAAATAAGTAACATACAACCAATAGTCCTAAACCTTGTTGGTAGTCTCCTCACACAAGTCTATTTTAAGCTTTGAAGGAATTGAGGGGCCTTTTGACCTAATCAAGGGCTAAATTTTTGTGGATATCATCCTTGCCCTTCAATTTTAATCTTTGAATGAATTGATAGGCATTTTGATCTGATCAAGGGATAAATTTTTTTGGATATCATCCTTTCCACTTGAAGGAGAATCACTAATACCTATTTGGCCTAGATAAATAGGGGAAGTGCTCTCTTTTTTATCTCAGATAGAGGGTACTTCCTTAGGTGAAAAAAATGGTAGTCTTGAATAAGGGTGGTAAATAGATAGGTAAGGAGTTATTTGAACATTTATAATGGGTTTATAAAGTTGGATGACACAAGGACTATTTCTACGCTAAAATCGCTTTCTACATTCAAAGAAGAAAATGAGAAACTAAAAGATGGTCAAGGCTAGAAGATACCTAGATATGGTCATGTGCACCAAAATCAGATGTTGGAAGGTACTCCTCTTTGGCTGTGGAGGAATGACACCTGCAAATAAAAATAGACTAAACATGAAAAAATGTTAGACGAAGAGACGGTGGGCTGTCAAGCAAACGCTTGATCCCTGAAGTACAAAGACTTCCTTAAGGGATATCAACCCACTGATTAAAATAGAATATTTGCCAGAAATGGAAATAATAAAAGATAGAATGAAATAAAAGACAAAAAGCAGAAATGCATACCTGATATGCAGCAAAACTACTCTGCACAGTCGTTGGTGTTGGTATCTGTGCTGGCGTCGGTCAGGGAAGGGTGCCGACGTCGGCTAAAGTGCCGGCGTCGGTCGGGGTAATGACCGGCATCAGTCGGGGCAATAGTTATTGGATAGGTCTGGTCGAGTCTGGTCAGGTCTAGTCAAGTTGGGACAAGGTCTTAGAGTCGGGACAGGGTCTTAGGCTTTGCAGAAAGGTCTGTTGTTTTGTTTGGGGTTTATGCAGGAAGTCTGAGCAGAGTTATAGACTATGTAGTCAGGGGATAGTGGATAGAGGTGTAAAGGAGGAAATCAGGTCAGGGTTATAGTCTAAGTCTAAAATAGGGGTGATAGCAGTAATAAACAAACAATAACTAGAGAGAAACAAAAACACAGAGAGATACTTACCTGTTACACACTGCAAGTATGATAAAAGACATGATTGAAGTCGTCGATGTGTTGCAAGATGACCGAAGCGGGATTCCTATGCTAGAGAGAGAGACACAAAAGATTGATCACAGATTGATTAGATGCAAGAAAATGGTTGATCGCTCGAGTTGATTGATCACAAGAGTTGGTTGAATGAATGAACTAGTTGATTGAATGAAGAGGTTGCAGATGAAGTCGAAGGAAGGTCCGATAACTGATTTGGGAAACGGATTGGTAACTGGATTGATAACAAATAACAGAATAACAGTTCTTATGTTCGGATCGAGAATGCAGTGCTAAGGAGAATTGACATCGGCAAAACCACCAACGTCAGCCGAGAAGTGACCAACATCGGCGATGTCATTCAGTTGGTGACTGTGGTTGGTAGATGCAGAATGGGGGCAGAGACTAACTTTAGCCTTTTGCTCATTTTGACATGCTACCAGGGTCAAGGCTAGTGGGGAAAATGGTCGACAGGGGTTAAATAGGTGAGGGAGAATAAAACGGGGGATGACCAGGGGAGTAGACATGATTTTGGTGTCTACATTTGCCCCTTTTTGTCTTGTTGGTTGTTCTGGATGAACTGCAAGACAAAAATAGGAGTGATTGCCCCAAGTGTGGGAAAAGGTTGATTCCATCTTGTTGGTTGTTCAAGTGAACTGCAAGACAAAAATAGGAGGAGGTTGGTTGCCTCAATGATGGATGAGGTATTCCCCCTCAAAGCAAGAGTCGAGGGAGGGGAACCGAGAATCGGGTGCTAATTTGATAAAGAGTGGATGAAGAAAAGGTGAGGGTGAATGCTACAAAAGTTGTGATTGTGTGCATACCACTGCATGAGATGGTCAGGTAAAATTGTCATAGGTCAAGGGTTGAGGAGTGCCAAAATTGAAGTAACCAGGCCCCACCATGTAGTCATCTGCTGATTGGGTTATTCAATCTAAGCTGAAGCTCTAAATGGTCGTCATGTTCCAGGTATCTCGGGCTCAAAAAGTGCTTCTTGAAAAATGAAAAAGTCACAAATAGTGTGGATCAACCAGCTTGCAATCCTATACTTGTGAGGGTCCAAAAAATAGTCTGCGCACAATTCTACTAACCAGTCATGAGGTAGCATACATGCAAAAACAACCAAGGCAACATTGTCTTGGAAGTGGTTGAGGTCGGAGGAGATAGGCATGATCTACAATGGTCATTGATCGAGGTGAAGGAATGGATGAAAGGATGTGGCCGAGCTAACCTCAGAAGATGTTATGTGATCTGATTGCTGCCTACATAGCCCCTATGGAAGGGCCTCAGGCCAATGTAGTTCTCCCCAAAGGGAGGAAGGGTCAAAGGGATGGAATTGGTCTTGGTTGAGGGTAAGGTCATGGTTAAAAGGAGGAAAGAAGGTCTGTCCATCAGAGAGACGAACAAATGAGGGTGGTCGAGCTAACCCCAGATGATGTCGTATCATCTGAGTGCTACCTACATAGCCCCAGTCATAGGGCCTCAGACCAATGTAGTTTGACAAAGGGTTCGAGTGGTAGACAGGTGGTCAAAATGGTCGATAGATTGGTCTTGGTCATGATGAGATGATGAAGGAGAAGAGATGATGTGGCAGCATTTTCCATATTGTTTAATGGTGTATTCTACAACATTGGTCAAGAGGTCTTTCATCCCTAGCAATTTTCCATAGTCATGATGGATGTATGCTAAAAATGAATCGAAGTCTATTTATGCTTCAGCAAGTATTGGTTTATGATTAACATAAATTGTGTCTGGTCGATAGTTTCCATGTGTATTGGTGTCCATAGAAACTAGTGTGAATAGGCTATGGGAGTGGCTTGAAAAAGAGAGTTGAGTTGAGTTGATTAGGTTTGACAATTAATGAAGGTGAATGTGAACAAAATGCAGAAGAAATGAAAAGCATATTGCTCTTTCATTGACAAGGACCAAAAGGATAGCATAGATAGGGGTTATTAGAATGAAGAGCCCCATTCATGCATGACATCGTTAACCAGATGTTGTGTTAGAATGGTAATCGAATCACTGTGACATTAAAGTGAGCTCGAAGTCCCTTGAGTAGGTGATAGGAGGAGGAAATAGGGTAACCCATTTTAAGAGTAGAGATAACTTTGCCCCTTTTTATCGGAGACCCTGAGACAACTGTAAGTCAAGTCCATGACTCATTTTTTTTTTTTGTTTTTTTTTTTTGCGCAAACTGATCAATGCAGGAAGCCTGTAGAGAGATGTCATTTGCTTGGTGGTCAATTGTGAAGCTGATCAATGCGGGAAGCTTCTAGGATAGTGCTATTTATTGCCAAAGTAGTCATAGCCATCCTTCGAGGGAGTGGTCTAGAATTTTGTTTAATATAAGGGCTTTTGAATAGCTGTCCTTCGAGGGAGCAGTCTATTAATTATAGCAATGATAGTACAGCTATCCTTTGAGGGAGCAGTCTGCCTTTTGATTTGATATTGATATGGTGACCATGGATATTTTGACATCTTAATTTTGTTTTGATAGAAATGTGAGTCATGGACAAGATTATAGAAGGTCAAGGGCTCCCTTTTATTAGGACAAAGCATCCATACATCATAAAAGGGTTATAGAGGAATTGTTAAGAGGAATAGGGATGAAAGGAATTAGGACTAAGAGGATGAGGATTGCTCAAGGGACGAGCTCAAGTTAAGTGTCAAGTAGATGAGTACTGGACTAGCAGTAAAATGGTCACAGATGCAACGCATTAAGAGGCTCAGGTTCTGGTCGTCCATCAAGAGAAGACAGACGATAAGTCCCTGATCCATACTTGTGCATGATAATGAAAGGTTCGAGCCAATTAGGAGAAAACTTGCCTCATTTACTTTGCTCCATATTGGTCACATGCTGATTCTCTTTGAGGATGAGGTCTCCGATGTTGAAATCTCATTCTCATAGATTTTTGTCATAGGCGCGCTTGATGCGATGTTGAAAGACATGGAGATGATTAAGGGCAGCAAGATAGCGCTCATCAAGTAACTCAAGTTGAGCTTAGCAATCTTGATGAAAGTCATCATTGGAAAGGATATCATGTAGAGAAATGTGGAGAGATGGGATCTGTACTTTGAGAGGTAAGACAGCCTCTGTTCCGTACACGAGAGAGAAAGGGGTAGCACCCATAGAGGTTTGGATGCTAGTGCAGTAGGCCCATAAAGCGAAGGGAATGTGAATGTGCCAGTCCCTTCCTGTGTCACTGACCACCTTCATGAGAATTTTAGTGAGAATTTTATTGGAAGCCTCGGCCTACCCATTTACTTATGGGTAGTAAGGCGAAGAGAAACTGAGCTTAATGCCAAATGAGTCGCATAGCTTTTGGACAGTTTTGTTTTTGAAGGACTTGCCGTTGTCAGTGATGATCTTATGAGGGACACCAAAATGACAGATGATATGGGTGCTGATCAAGTCGACGATCTTGTCATCTTTTGTGGAGATGAGAGGAATGGCTTCCACCCACTTGGGAAGTATTTAGTGGCTGTGATGATGGATTGATGACGAAGAGAAAAATGAGGGTTAATCTCACCGATGAGATCTAAAACCCATTGAGAAAAAGGCCAGAAATCCTGAGTGATTTTTAAGGTGTGACTAGGAAGATGAAGCAAGTTAGAGTGCTTCTGACACTTGATGCAACGCCGAACATAGTCGCTACAGTCTTGATGAAGGGTAGGCCAATAATAGCCCAGATGAAGGATACGCTTGGCAACCAAATTCCCACTGAAATGTCCACCACAAATCCCGTCATGGACTTGCTTAATGGCTTGAGATGCCTCAGTGGAGGTGAGACAGCGATGAAGGAGGCCGTCGAAACCTCGTTTATAGAGAAGACCCCCTATCATGGTATAGCAAGCAGTACGCTTGATAAAAGCTCACCGTGCATTGCTAGAGAGGTTGGGAGGAATGACAAAAAAAGATAAGAAGTCCACAAGTTGCTTATACCAAGCATCTCATGGGCTAGGGTCTATAGTGTTGACATGATTAATGTGAGGAGAGATATAGGAAGGCAATGGCACACGATGCACTATGACAAAAAGTCTGGATGCAGATGAGGAAGATGGGATATGTGAAGCAAGAGAAGCCATGGTGTCAGCAAACTTATTCATGGATCGAGGAACAGTCTGTAGGAGGTAATGGTCAAAAGATGTAAGGAGAATGTCAACACAGTTTTTGTACCTTTGCAAAATTTCATTTTTATAGAGGTATGAACCATTGACCTGATTGACGATGAGCTGCGAGTCACCGAAGATGTTGATGGACTTGATGCTGAGAGAGAGGGCAGTCTAAAGTCCCAAAATTAAGGCCTCGTACTCGGCCATACTATTGGTACAATCAAAGTTAAGCTTAAAAGATAGAGGCATGGGCTCCCCTTTGAGTGGGATGAGAATGACCCCAGCACCCCCACCTAGTTGACATTTGGAGCCATCAAAGAACATGGTCATCTGATAGACAGTGTCATCGATGGAAAGTGCAGTGATAGATTCATTAGGAAACTCACACTATGAAGGTTAATTGTCAGGAAGAGGGGTGTCTGCTAGTTAATCAATGATGGTTTGCCCCTTGATAGATTTCTACTAGATGAATTCGAGGTTGAACTCAGCAAGCAGCATGAGCCACCGAGCCATACGTTGATTTTGATATGGCTTGGAGTGCATATACTTGAGAGGGTCAGTGTGGGTGATGACAAAGATCTTGTGATTAAGAAGATAATGACGGAGCTTGGTAGTGACAAAGACTAACACCAAATAGAGTTTCTCGATATGAGTATACCAAGTTTCATAGTCGACCAGTGTTCAGCTGATATAATAGACCGCTTGCTCACGGTGATGCTCATCTCGGTGCGCGATCATGGCACCTAACGAATGATTAGTGGCTGAAATATAAAGGTAGAAGGGTTGGTCATCTTTAGGTGGAATGAGGACTGGTGGAGAGACCAGATAGTGTTTAAGGGCTTCAAAAGCCTCTTGGCAGTCCTTATCCCATGTAAAGGAGACATCCTTCTTAAGGAGATGATGAAAAGGTTAGCAGCAGTCAGAAAGCTGTGAGATGAAACAGCGAATGGACTGGAGCTTGCCTTGCAAACTACAAAGCTGCTTGAGATTGGTCGGGGGCGGCATTTCGAGGATAACACAAATCTTGGTGGGATCTATCTTGATGCCACAAAAAGAAATGATGAATCCAAGAAGCTTGCCAGAGAGGACCCCAAAGACACATTTCTTGGGGTTAAGACGAACATTGTATTGAAGAAGGCAAGAGAAGATGATTTTGAGAATGGTCAGATGGTCATGGTGAAGCTTGAACTTGCCGAGCAGGTCATCCACATAGTCCTCCATGATTTTGTGGAGGAGATCATGGAAAATGTAGGTCATGGCATGCTGATAAGTGGCACCTGCATTCTTCAAGCCGAAAGGCATGACTCGATAGCAGAAAGTCCCCCATGGGGTAATGAAAATGGTCTTGTGTTGATCTTCTCGAGCGATCAGGATTTGATTGTACCCTAAAAACCTGTCCATGAGAGATAGCATCTCATGGTCGACCGTAATATCAACAAGCTTGTCAATGTTGGGAAGAGGAAAGTCATCTTTGGGGCAGGCTAGGTTAAGGTCGCGATAGTCTGTGCAGATCTAGATCCCCCCAGTTGCCTTGGTGACTGGGACGATGTTAGAGACCCACTATGGATAATCGATGGGCTAGATGAAGGAGACAAAAAGGAGGCACTAAAGCTCCTCTTTGACAAGGAGGGCAATGCGAGGATGCATCTTTCAAAGCTTTTGCCTAACAGGCTTAGCCTTTGGTTTGGTGACAATGTTATGGGTAACGATGGTGGGGTCGATGCCAGGCATGTCACTGTAAGTCCAGGCAAAGGCCTTGCTATGGTCAGAGAGGAACTGGGTGTAGTCAAGCTGATCTTAAGCGTCTAAAGATTGGCCAATCTTTAAGACATAAAGAACATTAGAAGAAGGAAGGTTGATGTCAATGGTTGATTCATTTAACATAACCTGGGTCTCAGAAGGGAGGGAGTGCTGGATGAAAGAATCATCAGCGCCCATGTAAGAAAGAATGGCATCATTGTCAACGCAATGGATAGTGTGAATGGTTGCTGATTCATCATCTATCATGCTAGGATAAATGAGAGGGAGAGACTTGGGAACCCCATTGAGCTGATAGGTTAGGGGTTCCAAGTGGATGGTGTTTATGCAAAAAAAAAAACTAGGAGGGATGGAAACCACCGACTCCGTAGGTGAGGAGGGAAGAATAGGTGAGTGTGGAGGAGATTGGTCAATGGTTGGTTCAAGACAAAGGTCTACAGTGTCTTGAGTGGGGTCACGATATCCCAGGCCATACCATTTCTTGGCATCATCATCATTGAGCGGTTTGATAGGCTGATGGGAGCCTTGCTCATAGCGTCCAAAACCAAAACCCTTCCATGCACACCTGTAAAGTTAAGTGTGTGCAAAGGTGGGCTTGCCAAGAAATGAGAAGTCTAATGTGAAAGGTTGAGGTGAATAAAGAGGATTACCATCAGTAGGAGCTTGATTGAGCCCCCCATAGATGAGGTTGGTTTGGAGGTGAGGAGGACCATAAGGTACGATCATCCTAATCTGATGGTCGTAACTGGGGCTGTGATGAAGGCATCCATACTCTTGTGGAGTTTGGAACATGTCTAAGGTCAGCAAGTGATACTCCCCGAATGAAAGTCTTTGGAAGATGTCTTCCATGGGGTCTGTGGTCATCGCTTGAAGGGGAGGTGTGAGGGCGACTACCTATTGTGAACTGGTCAAAGCTTCAGTGGATGGAGGTGGTGCTGGGATTGATGGATTGATAGGAATAAGGATGTCATTTAGATGGTAGGTGGTGTTGCAAGTTTTTAAGGGTGAAGGGTCAGCGAGAATGGTGTGGACTTGTCCATCGTGCTCAAATTTCACACAATAGTGCAGGGTGGAGGGGACACAGGCCATGGCATGGATCCAGGGTTGGCCCAGTAACATGTTGTATTGAAACTCTCCTTCGATGATGTAGAAGAGCTCTGGGACTGTGTGTGGACCAATGCGAATGTGAAGGATGACTGTGCCAATGGTTGTGGTAGTGGTGTCATTAAAGGAGCGCAAGATTGCATCAGTTTTGGAGATGTAATTCTTGGGAAGAGCCAACTAATCAAAGGCATGGGTGGAGATAATGTTGATGCTGGCACCTCCATCGATCATAACGCATTTAATGCATGTCTGATCAACATAGGCAGTGATGAAGAGGGCAGCATCCTGATCTTCCGTGTTGGATGTGGGAATCTCAAAATTGCTGAATGTGATGGAGGCAACAGGGGCTAAAGAGTGGACAAGGGTAGCAAGTGGCTGGGGGTCCTCAGGCTAGACCTTTGCTGCCTACAGGGCTTGGATGAGGGCCTGATGATGTTGAGGTGAGGTTTGGATGATGTCATAGAGGGACATCTTCACAGGTGTCTAGTGAAGTTGTTTCAACATGGAGTCGTGGATTGGTCTAGAAGAGGAAGAAGAAGAGGGTTGAGGCACGCCAAGGATAGAAATCTTAGGCTTAGGTGGTTGAGGTGGATTGACAAAAGGGTAGGTCCAAGGAATGGCAGCTTTTTCTTTTGCCTTGTCCTTTTTTGACCTAGTGGTTATGTGAATGGCATTGATTTCAAAGATGGGAGGTGAAGGAGATAAAGGGGTTGTAACCTATTGATGAGATGTTGATGGGTTTGAAGAAGTTGGAGGGTTATGAGAAGGAGTCAGGGGGTGGTCGAGAGTGTCCTCAAAGAGAAGATTGTCTTTCTCCAGATAGCGGTGAATGACAGCCTTGAGGGCACAGCAAGTCTCGGTATCGTGTCTTGGCATACGATGGTATAAACAAATCTTCGTGTCATCGAACCAGGAGGGCTTAGACCCGAGGGGTTAGAAAGGCTTGATGGGTGGAAGAGTTATGCTAGAAGTCTACAAAATTCGATGCAATATCAAAGAGTATGAGCCCACTAAAGGGTCCGTGCTCATTGATGTATGCGATGTCAGTGACTTTTGATTAGGCGGAGTTGGAGGAGGTTTCTATACCACCTTCTGGGTTGATGGTGTGGTGACAGGTGGAGACGGTACATTCTTCATGAGAGGTACCACCCTTTTGGGAGAGGGTAGGCTAGCGGTAGGCAAAGGAAGCAAAGGAGGCAACCGGTTTTGATTAGAGGCCGAAGTGGGAAGGACTCTGGGCAAGGTCAAAGGATGAGGGCCCAAAATGGAGGGCAATGGTGATGGGGGAGGAGGCATTTGCCTCTGTGGTTTGACAGTATTTTATGATTTGGGTTGAAGACTACTATTGGTCGAAGTCTGGTCTAGGTCCACCTTCACTTGCGGGTGAGTGAGGGTAGAAACAGGGCGAACGCCAAGTGACTTGATTGGTTTAGATGGGGTAGATGAGGGTTTTGGTTTTGATGAAGTTGGTTGAGATATAGATGATCTTGAAGTGGAAGTCTGGTTTTTGTTGATAGTCTTGGGAGATTTCACCATGGGAGGATTAGCAGGATGAGATGAGAGGGCACGGGCATGTTAAAGAGATGTGAGATGCTCCCACAATCCCTGATGCTCCACTTTCCTAGAAGGGAGAAGTTCAAGTCTCTCCACTAGTTGAGAAAATGGCTGAGAAGATGTGGGATGAGGTTTGGGTTCTTGAGAAAATGTCAACATTTGTGGGACTGAAGGTGTGGTAGTCTCAGCCCCAAGGCATGATGAATTTGTGACAGGTTCGTCCTTGGTTGGAGACGAAGGAGAGATAGGTTCTTCCCTTGGTGGAGAAGAAACCAGAGAATTAAGCTCCTCAAGCGAGTAAAGGGCAGGGATGATTGTGCCCTCCACTTGCGGTCGAGGAGTAGGAAAGGTTGGGTCCTCCATGGGCAGCAAGAAGGAAGATGGTGAAACTGGCAGTGTTGGTAAGGTCGAGGCGTCCTCCAAGATGAGAGAGGTTGACGGAGAACTAACCAGAGAAAGAGGTTCATCCACATGTGATGGACTGATGGATGGACTCACCTCTTGAGGTTGGTTAGAAATGAAGGGCGAGACTGTATTGACTGTTTGAATGTTGTGTTCATGAGTGTTGTCAATCAAGGTCTGGACATTGTTTTGAGTTGGTGGATGATTGGGGAATGGTTGTTTGAAGATGTCAATACCCTGATTAGGGGGTGCATTAGGATTGTTGAGGATGAGGTCACCCTTTTCTATCATGTCTTAGATTATGTTTTAAAGGGTTTTACAGTTGCCCGTGTCATGACCTTTAACATGGTGGTAGTTACAGAAGTCATTTTCCCTATACCACGCAGGGATGGCATGTGAGGGATCAAATTGTGGAGGTGGTCGGATCTAGGGGAGATTGAGGGCCCCTTGTTTGATGAGTTTTTCTATCACAGATGCGTATGATTCTCTGAGTGGAGTAAACTGTCGTTGTATGTATCTCTACTAAAATTGGTGGGTGGCACTCTGAGATGTGGATGGCTCAGGCTGGTTAGTTGAAGATGAAGAGGAGGAAGATATAACAACCATAGCATTTGCTAAAGCTTTAGATTTAGGATTGGATGAGGAAGGCTTAGCAGAGGGGTCATTGGTCTTGGAGTTGGGATTCTTGCTCCGCAACTTGACTTTATTCTCCTCGACGGCACATAACTCAAGTTTATGGGCCATCGTGAAGGCTTCATCAAAAGTGCGGAAGGTCTGAACCCTCAAGGTGGAAGAAATATGTTTGGCGCAGGCTTGGGAGAAAAGTTCAATAAGTTTGGGTTGGGGTAAGGAAAAAGAGAGTTGATTGATGAGGCCCCTCCATCGAGTGATGAAATCAGCAATAGATTCATCCTTGAATTGGCAGATAGAATAGAGGTCTATGATTGAGACCTTCTTGGTGATGTTGATAGAGAAATGATCGAGGAAGAGCTGGGCCAGCTGAGTGAATGTGAAGAGGGAATGGCTGGCAAGGGAGTTGTACTAGTCAAGCACAGCACCTGAGAGAGACATATGAAATGTGCGTAAAAGCAATGCATCGTCATGGGCGATAAGGTAACAGGCATGTTTGAATGCCCATAAGTGTTGTTGAGGGTCTTTCTTGCTTTGAAAATGAGAAAACTTAGAAATTTCCCACTGGCTGGGATATGGTCTGATCAGGATAGAAGGATGAATGGGCTCATTGCAAATTTGTTCATATGAGAGAGTATTGCGTGAGCCAGAAACTGAGGTCTCTAGGTTGGACATCTTGTCCATCAGCATTTTGATGATATCTACTAACAGATTGGTGGGTGGTGCACCTCCTAGATTGTAAGGTGCTTGAAAGAGGCTGGAAGAGGCATACGACGTAGTCAGTTGTACCAGTAAGGGCGCAACATATGAATGACTAGTTGTAGGGACAGAAGAGGAGACTAAGGATGGTTGGGTAGAAAGCATGGCTAAGTTCGATGTTGTCACGGGAGGTTGGTTAGAGGTAACATGGGCCAATGGATAGGTAGCCACCCTAGTGTTGATAGGAGCAAGGGTAGGTGGAATAGAGACAACCAGATTCTGAAAGGGAGTAGAAAGTGGTTGAGTGGGTTGAGGTTGATAGGGGGTCGAAACCCTGATGGAAGTGGGCCCAACGATGGAGGGAGATGCCACACTTGGATGGTTGGTCAAAGACTGGTCATTGGTTGAGGTAATAGCCTGGGTGTCTAAGGGTTGAACTATGGATGCCGTTGATACGGCTGCAGTCTCTAGAAAAGAGGTCGGCATTCCGTAAATTGGATTGCCTAAGGAGTCTCACGTTTGGCTATTCGTGAGATAGTACTGCAAGGCTTTGACGTTGAGGTCCAAGAATCATGAAAAATATTGGTCCCCTTCTGGGATAATAGGCATTTGGGTCGGGGATGGTCTAGTAGGAGTTCTTTCAGTCTCTGAGTTGAACTCCATTTTAGGGCTGGTTATGGACGGGGTAGATGGAAGTGGATGATGCCTTGCGTGATCGACTAGAGCCTTGGCTTGGCTATGAGTCAGAACCATTCAAGGCAAGGAAGAACATCCTCACAAGCTCAAACAAGCAAATAAGAACTAGAAAGATGAAGAACACAAGCAGATCCTAAAACCCTAGTAGTAAATTATTAGGATTATAGTGGGTTATGCCTTAGAATGTGTGTAGAGGAAGATTGGCTTTTGAGTTGGGTCCTAGAAGAAGCAGTCTATGGATGGTTTTGGGTTAGTTATGGTGCTCAATAAGTCTGTGTTAGGTTTAATACAAGGCCTGGTGCTAAGGAGCAAGCTCCCCTCACTTCACGAGTCCAGTGATGAACTGGGCCCGCTTAGCCAAAATATACCTCCCCTAGAGATTAGACTCTGCCAGAGAATGGAGTGGGCTTTCCCCTTGGTGATGAAATCCAAGTAAGATCGCCAGGATGGGTAAGGTATCCACTAGGGGATGAAATCCCAGTCGGGCCTTGTCTTAGGTAAGTTATGATGTTTGTTTTGTGCAAGTGGTTTAGTCGTGTAACATCAAGTGGACTAGATTAATTCAATATGTGGTTATTAATTACTAAGTGTGGTCTAAGAAATGCAAGCAAACAAAAATGAATGCAAAGTGTTTTAAGTCCAAGTCAAAATGTTTGTTTGTATGAAGACGAATGGAGAAAGAGTCGAAGAATATGAGTTTTGACTAGTCTAGAAGTGCAAGAAAGAAAAGAAAAGTTCTTTTTATTCCTGCTTATGATGTCATTTTAGAAGAGACGAAAGAGGCAAAAAAAGAAGGAACCTAATGCACCTATATGAACGAAAGAAAGAAAGAACCCAAGGAAGGCCCTAGGGTCCCACCGGGCGTGCCAGAATGTTTCTACGCTAAAATCACTTTCTACATTCAAAGAAGAAAATGAGAAACTAAAAGATGGTCAAGGCTAGAAGATACCTAGATATGGTCGTGTGCACCGAAATTAGACATTGGAAGGTACTCCTCTTTGGCTGTGGAGGAATGACACCTGCAAAGAAAAATAGACTAAACACGAAAAAACGTTAGACGAAGAGACGGTGGGCTGTCAAGAAAATGCTTGATCCCTGAAGTACGAAGACTTCCTTAAGGGATATCAACCCACTGATTAAAATAGAATATTTGCCAAAAATGGAAATAATAAAAGATAGAATGAAATAAAAGACAAAAAGTAGAAATGCGTACCTGATATGTAGCAAAACTACTCTGCATAGTTGCCAATGTCGGTATCTGTGCCGGCGTCGGTCAGGGAAGGGTGCCAACGTCGGTTAAAGTGCCAGCGTCAGTCAGGGTAATGACCGGCATCGGTCGGGGCAACAGTTCTTGGATAGGTCTGGTCGAGTCTGGTCGGGTCTGGTCGGGTCGGGACAAGGTCTTAGAGTCGGGATAGGGTCTTAGGCTTTGCAGAAAGGTTTGTTGTTTTGTTTGGGGTTTATGCAGGAAGTCTGAGCAGAGTTACAGACTGTGTAGTCAGGGGATAGTGGATAGAGGTGTAAAGGAGGAAATTAGGTCAGGGTTATAGTCTAAGTCTAAAATAGGGGTGATAGCAGTAATAAACAAACAATAACCAGAGAGAAACAAAAACATAGAGAGAGATACTTACCTATTACACACTGCAAGTATGATAAAAGACATGATTGAAGTCATCGATGTGTTGCAAGATGACCGAAGTAGGATTCCTGTGCTGGAGAGAGAGACACGAAAGATTGATCGCAAATTGATTGGATGAAAGAAAATGGTTGATCGCCTGAGTTGATTGATCGTAATAGTTGGTTGAATGAATGAACTAGTTGATTGAATGAAGAGGTTGTAGATGAAGTTGAAGGAAGGTCTGATAACTGATTTGGGAAACGGATTGGTAACTGGATTGATAACGAATAATAGAATAACGGTTCCTACGTTCGGATCGAGAACGCAGTGCTAAGGAGAACCGACGTCGACAGAACCGCCGATGTTGGCCGAGAAGTGACCGACATCGGCGACATCAGTCGGGTGGCGACTGTGGTCGGCAGATACAGAATGGGGGCAGAGACTAACTTTAGCCTTTTGCTCATTTTGACATGCTGTCAGGGTCAAGGCTAGTGGGGAAAATGGTCGACAGGGGTTAAATAGGTGAGGGAGAATAAAACGGGGGATGACCAGGGGAGTAGACATGATTTTGGTGTCTACAAGGACAATCATAATAAACTAAGAAGAAATGAATGAAACTCAGGTACCCTACACTAACTAGGTTACAATCATGATTCATGAGGCAATGTTCAAGACTAAGGCCAAATGGTAAGTAACTTGAATTTATAGCATAATATGACCACTCCCATGAATTAAAACATGATTATGGGGTGGATACAAAAGTTTTCATGCATATATTTTACAAAAGAAGCCATGAGGAACCATTTTCGGATTCAAGAACAACTCAAGCCTACTAGGCAAGGATTAGGCCTAGTGTCAAAGGAGGAGATATTTCACATTTATAGACTTAGATATAATTTTACACCTATTGGATCATATTTTTTGGGCTATTATAGATGTTTCTAATATTTTATAGTGTAAAGAAAACTAAGCAAAGCCATTTTTAGACCTTAAAATAACTCAGACTAATGCAAGAGGAGGAAAAGAGCGCAATAGGCTAGATTCAAGTGCTCACATATTTTTGGAGGGTATACATGGAGGATATAGGAGTATAGATAATTTTATGAGGCCCTTGAACAACCATCTAGTGGAATTTTTTAACAAATTCAACATCCTAATTTTTTGAATAATGCTTAAAAAGTCAAACTACTTAGAAATCCTTGTTAAACCCTTGTTGAAACTCAATTGGTGAAATGAGGATATAAATGCATCCATATGGACTAGTTTGGCCATGAAATATATTGGAAATTGTAGAGTAATAATTTAGGCTCCCTCACGTTTAAATTAGTTATATGGACTTATACGGATGCGGTGAGAAACAAACTATTTTGAATATTTTTTATGTTTTGAAGGTTAAAAGAAGATTCTTATGATAAAATAAAGTTTGGATAGACTATTTAGACTTTTTTTAACTCCCCATTTCCATTTCATTCCTTGAATAAACTTTTAAGTGTCCAAACTAGGTGCTTCATCTTAGCCAATCAAAATTGGCCTATTGGACAAGCTAGTGAGAAGGGTTGAGATCCTCAAGTAGGGTGATTTTAAGGTGTCCCTAATTATTCTAAGGCCATGGAGGGTCTTTAAAGGTGTCATAAATTTCATCCCATGTATTTTCATGAGAAATTGAATCCAAATTTGAGAAAAAGTGTGTAAGGTGTATAGAAGAGGAGTTTTCTTAATAACAGATGATGATAACTCATTTTGGGATGATTCTAGATGACCAAGACTAAAACTAATTCATTGAGATACATTTATGATTTCCTTAAACTTCATCCCAATCATCATGCCTATTTATAATCAGTTATGAGGCATTCAAATAGGGCCAATCATGAAGGTAGTTTTTTTGAGCCAAAATGAGGTGTTTTATGCCACTTTTTATGAGGTTTATGACTTGGATTGATACTTATGCTTCTTGGCCTTGAATTATTCATCCTATACCATCTCCAAATTCACAATTAATTCCTTATATCAGCTTTATAAGTATCCTTGTGACCATTGGACTTCTCTCTTCTCCTCTTTCTCTCAAATTCTATAAGAACTAACCATTTTGGCCATTATACTAGATGATCCACCTGAGTATGTTGAAAACCTATTCATTTGTATACATTTTGATCAAAAATACTACTGATGTTTACCTCTTCCATGACTTTTTTAGTGTGTTAATTTAGAATGTTTGATTTTACATAAGTAAATACTCTGGATACCTTAACATGTTATTTCATTATATCATCTATTTGCAGTTGGAAAGCTTCTTCTTGTAGGGAATGTGAAGTGTTATAGTAAATTTCAAGAATTGATTGAGTTAGTTTATTCATTATTTTTTGTAATATTGATGTGAGAATATTAAGATTGGAGAAGTGTATGTTTAGTTTATCTCTTAATTTCAAGTGTAACATGCATATGGTTGGAAGTCATCAATATATTTAGTGTATCACCTCCCTTAGGATAGTTTGTATTTAGTTATCTCTCTCCCTTTTCACCCCCCCCCCCCCCCAAAAAAAAAAAAAAAAAAATTTAAGTGTAGTTGAAATCCAACGTGGTACATCAAGGGAGCTAGCCCTATCTAAAGATTCACCTCATCCTTAAGCTACCCACAAGCCTAGAGGTGTCTCCATTATACCAGTTAGATGAGGAGAGCTTTACCATCTCCTCAAAGCATGAAAATCAAAGTGAAAAGAGATAGCATATCATTATTTACTATATACACTTATGTTTAACACCTCATTTGAATATGATAGAGGCATACCCAAATACATGATATATACACATATAGATGTTAGGCCTTCCCCTCCACTCATATCCTACGTATGTTGGGGGCATCTGATTCTTTGACCATGATATACATAGGTTATATTATTATATGATCACTTTCCATTATCATTTTTGATCTTAAATAATTACACATTCCTATATCCATGTTTATACATTTTACAATGTACTCTATATGTTATATACTTAACATTATTTGCTAACACATATTTTTAGGAACTGGTATTATATTTTCATGTTGGTTGTTTATATTTTCCATAATTTTACTATTTTTCCACTTTCTTGAGTGTTTTTAGTACTTGTTATTATATTGCATTGTATTTTCTAGTTGAAAATTTGAATATGCTCATTTTATTTCAGCCCCATGCCTTTACTTTCTTATATAGAATTTTAAATGTGTCACTCTATGTTGTATGTGGACATTTCAAATGTCATTTATATGCTTTTTTTAAATTTCACTAAATCATGTCCCTTTGATTATGAGGAATTTGAACCTACCCATTTTATGAGGTCTCTTTGGACCATTTACTTTGTGCTTGATTGATTATTGAGCTTATATTGTTACTCTCTAGACATTTCCATGATATACAATATTCATATTAGGACTTCATGTGATCACATATTTTTTTTTCAAAAATATATCTACATATACATATTAATATTATATACTACATGATCCATACACAACATATATAATTATCTTATCCTTTTGAGGTAAGGTAACTACCAGAATCTATTTCACCTCACCTCAAAATGGGGGCATATCAGTGGGTGCATGTCATAGAGGAATGAATTCCACATTTTCATAATTATAAATTTTAATTGGGAAATGTCAAAAAGGCATGACCTCCACACTTATTTAGTATTCAACATATATAGATCATAGTGTGAGAATGTTATGGAAACATGTTCTACACATTTACACCAATTCTCAGATTATCCATATTCAATGGGGTTATGTCATAAAAACATGTCCTCCACACTTTTACTAATTTTAAATTCACCAAATTTTATAGCTATATGATTTAGATACATATTTATGGTAGAATTATATAAATTGGTACTATTATTATACCCAAATTTCAAATTGAGACTATATGAGGTGCATATGCCATGAAAGGAAAAAATAAAAATTACAAAACTACATCATTTTATAGATTTTAAATAATATTATGGATTGTTATCATTCCTAAGATAAAATGTTATAGACTATTATCGATCCAATCTACTACAATAGTTGGTTCACCTTTGGAAGGTTGAGTTGATTAAATTTATCACTATTATAAAAAAGTTAAGTTAGATTGGTTTAAATCATATATATTTACTAGAATTATAATTTAGATTTGATTAAATCATCCACCCTCACTAAATATATAGTGTGAGTTGATTAAATCATTCACACTCACTAGATTATGCACATATCTGGGTTATATGATGGAGATGACAAAATCTCAATGACCATGTTAAAACTCACATTTTCACCAAGTTTGGGGGCATGAGTCCTCTAATATCTCTATATATATGCATTGTAGGTTCAAAATTGTCCTAATCTCAACTTTAATGCTTCATAATTAGGTATCCTTTCAAATCAAATTACCAAAAGGAAAGAAGGTTACATCAACACATAATTTTACTTATGATCTTATTATTATTACTTTCAAGAATTTAACATTATTTCAATTTTATATTTCATACACTAATTATATACTATAACATTATTTTGGTTATAGGTTAGTCACTAATAAATAATTCAAGGTGGGTTCACATAAAGGTAAGGTGTATTATACACACCCAAGTATGCATTTATTTATTTAAAATTATAAATTTCATTACTATATTAAAAATGGGGAATTTAGATGTTAAATTTTTATTTATAAAATACCTTAATCTTGTACACTTGGAAAATACCTATCATGGTTATATCTTTTAGTTCTAGACCTACCCACTACTAAAAGGCTCACGTTCACTATCTCATTATGCCTAATTATTTATCTCTTAGTCTAACCATTATTATTCTAATGACTAGGGCTTATATAATGTGAAAAAATATCTAAACCTAATTATTTTCCTTCACTTCCATTTTTGGACCTGCAACTATTTTATAGCATCTTGGACACTTGCATTCTAGACAAACACCTATGTAGACACAAGAGTCCACTTTTACTAGAAAGTGTAAAGTGCCTAAAATTCATCCAATTTGTAAAATAAATGTATACTAAATGTCAAACCAAGTGATATAATGTAATATATTTCAAAAATAGATTGATATATATATAATATAAACCATCATTCATTCCTTAATTGATAATCACCTAGAAATCATGGACAACTCATAAGGCCATATGAAAAGAAGCACTCAATCAATAATTTAAGTGAAAAAATATAACATATTTGTCCCTATTTATATATCACTCACATAAGTAATACTTTTATAGGTTTTAAGTATTCAAGGAGTAGCCCATGAGCCATATTTTCCAAGTTACAAGTTAGTCACTACATGTTTTTACTTATCACACATTGCATCATTATGTACACAAAATATAGCACACAAGGGAAAATACATAAGTCTAAGGCCTTATTAGGATTATTGGTTATGTAGGTAGTGCTCATTTATATATAGATCCTTAGGGATGCTTAAAACTATGAGCCCACTAACCCATTTTTCCCATAATCACTCCAAGGGTGAAAAACTAAGGTTTGACCATTTGAAAAAGAGTGAGAGCCTATTTATGTGATCTAAAGACATAAAAATAAATGTGATATAAAACCCAATTAGTATTCTATATAATACACATCTCTTAGGGTTAGACACCTACATCGACATAACTGTCTAAATCTGATGCAAACATTCAAGGCCAGGGAAAGAATATTTATAGAATATGAGAACTATTATAGGTTATTATTTTAATCCAATTATAATATGTTCCATATCATACCTAAATTCACATAAAAAATTATTTATGTACAATTTTTTTCCAATTTATTTCAATAACTATCAATATCAACACTTTTACTAGTTTTAATAGTCTCAGTCATATAAATTTAGAATACTACTTGTCTAAGTTTTCTATTAATTTTCCTATTCATTAGATAACTTCACCATCCATTTGAAAATCCTAATGTATCCCCATTAACTCTATATACCATGAATATCTAAATTTATGGTTAAACATGATGGGAAATGAAAAATACATGGGAAACCTAGTAATGGTTGGCTAAATATTCCATGCATATGAGTTACATGAAAGGAAAGGGGAAATGAGGGTATTATCATCAAGGAGTCAAGTAAGATTTAATATGGAGATGATATATGAATGATAACTAATGAGGCATAGATATGATGAGAATCGATAGAGGGTAATGGCCAAAATGGATCCTAGTGAGAGGAAAGAGTTTGACTCAATAAATGTCAAAGGAACCCATAGAGGATGGGAAGGGCATGAGGATGAATCTCACACAAAGAAAATGTATTGTGGGGAAGAATACATATGTAGTGTCGAGTTAGGATAAAATATATAGTAAGTAACTAAAACACTTGAAGGTGAGGAGATATGGAAATAGACTACTAGAAGAGTGCCTAACATTTCATTTCCTGAAGTGCAAGCTCATGCATCTCACTCAAAGTTATAATAATCAAATGATCATTTTAGAGATCCATTGAACATAGGAGACATAGGGAGATACATTTATCATGGGAGAGAAATAAATCCACCAAAATAAGTGTTTCCTAAACCACACTTTTGACTAGTGGAAACATAACTAGTATGAACACTACAACAACCAGGAATACTTGGTATGTCATCCATGGGAAGGGCCTCAATCCCTCAAGAAAATAGATTTAACTAAGGGAGGATACATCACACCCTCAGTGATAAGAAGTGTAAATTTAAAACTAGTATAAGGAGGCCAAATCTCAAGTACATTTTAGGTAAGGACACCTATAACACATACCCTACTTACACCAATTCAAAAGTACACCCAAACACCATTCATACAAATGCCTACACATAAAATTTAATATAACAAGGCTTTGATTTTAACTAGATATTATGGAATGGATAATTCCATTTAACATGTGCATAAATGTGAACTTATATATAGATCTGATGGAATTACCTAATCGTATTAGGAGGAACACTTGTTTTCCACCAATCTATAAGATCAAACATAGACCTGGTATTAGAAGCTTGACTTGACCTAAAAAATTATGGATTATGACTTTTTGAAAGAAACCTTCCTGAGATAATTTGATATCCCCAAATTCTAGTAAATTTTTTTATAAGATCAAAGTCATAAAATAAGATCCTACATATATTATTTGAGCTTATGATTCTCAATTTAAAACTTTGATATTTAAACTCTCATATGTTATTCACCTAATGAAACACAACCAATGGCTTTTTGGGGGATAATTTTTTAGATCCAATGTGCCCTCTCCATGAGAACATTTTTTAAATCTATAAAATCACTTAAGGTAGTTATGAGATTTGAGGTTATTGGTATAATAGACATAGGAGTCAACCCAACCATAGAGGCATATGTTATAGTGAAAGAATCATTGCTACAGTAAAATATAGCTAACCAAGAACCTGATGCACATCTTGCTATATGGTGCATTAACTACAAGGTGGAATGGAATAACTAAAATAATTTCCCTAGGAGGATCACATAGTTTATGGTGACTCCTTATGAACTTTTTAATAAAGGGCATGATATGCACAATTAACCTCTTCTTCAGTGTGTGACCTAGGAAAACACATCCTTGTATTTCAAGATCTGTGACACCTCATCCCACAACATGGTATATTGTCAAGTGATAGGCACCTTTCATGAGGTGAGAGACCTAGGATTATATTAGTATAACATAATAAAATACAACCAAGGATATAATGGATAACCTAATCATAACTACAATAGGTCTATTATACAACATTGTAAATATAAGTAAAAGATAGGGAATAAAAGATGAAGAGAAAGATAGTTCCCACAACACTCATGTTACAAGTGTATATCAATGGAACACTAATAATTAAAATACCACTTTTAACCCAATTAAACCTATTTTTAGAAGGAACACAAAGTTTAATAATTTCCTGACCTATATGCAAATCTTACAGGCCAGGATAAGCTAGGAAAAGGAGCAAGGATAATACATTGTGCATACATCTAAAACTGGAAGGCTCTAAAGGGGTAAAAGAAGAATAATATTAGGCCCAAATTTAAATATTTATAATTTACCCCAAATTTACCACACCCCATGTTAATTTATTTTTTATTCCATTTAATGGATTTTACCTACACATGTTTAGCTAGCTTACTTAGGTGTCTTTTAGGTCATTATGAAAGATAATACCATATTCATGAATAAGTGAGGAGATGTTTATATTTCACCTATATAATTCACCTTCCTAAATATTTTATGTCTAATGATGTTAGTTATATTATTTTAATCTTTCTATTGTTGATAAATTACTTCTTCTAGCTCATGTTTGGTTTTGCGACTACACATAGGTAATTTCTTCATGCATTTGACTCTATCTAGTAGATCCTCAATTATGTACCACTTTGACATCATGTCAAAGAATTTTTGTTAGATAAATGACATTATTCATATTTTTAAATCTTTAGTTTCATCTTGTATGTCACATATATTCCATTTATTGACCTAGCATATTGAAGATTCACCCTTTCTATATTTTACTCTTCTTCTAAGGTCCTATGTTGATCTAAATTATTAAAAAAATAAGAGAAATATGTCTCCTTATGGTCATATTTCATCTAGTTACTTTTCATGTAAAATTTATTATAACATAAAATTCATAAGGTGTCAAAACCCTGTGATTGGCTATAAACATAACCTAGTATTGTGGTAGTTGATGTTTGCCATTTTTAAGGTTCATGCAAATCTATACAATCTATGGTCTTCATAGGAAAATTATTTTTATGTTTTTTTGTGTTTTTGGATATATTTAGTGTATATTTGTTCATTTTTCAAGAGGATACCAGATCCATCATTTTTAGATAGGCAAAGTTTCTACACCTAGTGTGTATTGTGGGAAACTCTATCAGTCCTAGCATTGCCAAAATTACCCCCATCTCTGGCACCTATAAGGACCCATCCTACCTACGATGATCTAAACCCCAATGATTGAATAGGTGAGATGCATATTTGATGAAAATTTATAACAATGGAACTATTGATAATGAAATAAATCCATAATATCAACATTAGGATTATCAACTATCAGACCAGTCAAAATTCTCAGCATTAGGACTGTCAATAACCAGATTAATCCACAAGCCTGGCATTGATATTATCAACTATGGGAGTATTAAAAAACCTTAATAAATATAGGTACCACTATAACCATGACACTTTTCTCCATTTCCCATTTTAATTCTAAGCCCCTAGTCATATGGGAGTTAAGCCCTTAGTGGTTTCCAACCTACAATTGCTTAACTTTTACTCCAAGGGGGCATAAGTTTTATGTGGGGAAGTTGATTCCAATTTTTTTTAAATTAAAAATTTTACACACCTAAAATTAAACAAATTATGTAAGAGGAGATCATTCATTATTTTTTTCAAGAAATAAAAATTCAAATTTCCATAACTTTTAGCTAACAACTCCTTTTTAGGCACCATTTTTTAAAAGTGCAAGTTTCTTTGAGCTCTAAAAATTGGTGATATTCTTGTTCCTTATAAAATTGAACCTCTATAGTTTTAGGTTGGTTTCATTTCTTCTTCTCTTTTGCATACTTATTTTGTTTTTATATTGTGCTTTTGGCATCCCTAGGCACAAAGAACAAAGCCCTATGATAAGGATCCATGCCCTACACAACACATAACTTGTTCCTCTAAAAACACATGGTAATAAAATATTTTGTGTGATTCCATGAGTGTCATCAAAAATATTTAGGAATAAATCTAATTATATTTTGAATAGGAAGAGAGGACTCAAGATGAGCTCAAAATATGCCATAATCAAATAGGTGGCCTGATAAAAGAAATCACTCTCCTTAGTGCTAATAATATGATCCTAATGATCAAACATCTATTGTCCAAATATACATCAAAGTTCATAAGTGGCATTCCCCTACCTTGAATAATGAAGGATATAGAGGAAATCACAACCTTAGATACATGGTATGATCAATATCTATTCATAGATGCAAAAATCAACTAATGGATTTTATGTAACATGTTAATTTGCATAGGTGCTAAGGTTAATGTCATTATAGGATATGCATGGTGAAAAACGGGTAATTAAATGTTTTAATTTTCACTCCATGTTTTGTTAATATCATACAACACCTAGGTTCACCCTATTATGGTGTTACACAATGTTAAAATTACAATCATGGATACCAAGTTCTACACTAACTTCAAGGTAATTGAGTTGGTAGACACATATGATTACCCAACCCTGCTTGGTAGTTCATGGTGCTACACCAATAGTGTGGACATTCACTTAAAATAGAGGTATATGACCATAAAAAATGATATCTAACATATGGCCATTACACTACCGCCAAAAATGGGTCCCCTAATGTTGACACTATTGTATTGGAAAAAGACTTTACCCACATCTGGAACATTATGACATGAAACATGAGGATTGCGGTGACCCTTGAAGACACTATCCTAAACTAGGTGTTGAAATTTTGGACTCACAAGCTAAATGAAAACCCTTATAATAAAAAAACCTCTTAGAATAGATCTAGGCATAATTTTTGGTTGAACTTGGAAGCTAAAAAGACTAGAGCCAGTCATAATTCATTATTATATAGGTTTTGTGAGTAGGAAGATAATGGTAAAACTTGGAAGCTATAAAGACTAGAGCCAAGAATTTTTTTTATGTGTGTGTATATCACATCTTGTATTCAACAATAGTGAGACTTATATAATAAATTGACTCCTCTTTATGTTTCTCATCATGACGGGCAAGCATGGATCCTAGGGCTTGGTCTATGACTAAAATATATAAGAAGAAAGGTTTAACCTCCTTAGGAGGAATGAGAACTAGTGGTAAGAGAATATAGTTTTTAAGAGAATCAAAGGCCCACTAATAGATAGAGTCCAAAATAAAGTGGCTATATTTCCTTAGGAGGTGATTAAATGGTTGAAATCAATCAAATAACTGAGAAATAAAATGATTAGTGGACTATAATTTTCCTTATAAGTGACAGAGTTACTTAAGATTAGATGGGGGTGGAATTTACATAATGGATTTTTATCTTAGTATGGTCAACATATATCCCCCAAATATAAATTATGAAAGCCAAAAACTTACCTCTCAAAACCCCAAAAATGCATTTCTTGGAATTGAGATGGATGTAAAAGTGGATTAGGCAAGAAAAGATTAATTTGAGAACCAAAAGATGGTCTTTTCACAATTTTGACTTACCAAGGAGATCATCCACATAATATTAAATAATTTTATGGATTATATCATGGAAAATATATGTCATGGCCATTTGATAGTTGGCCCCAACATTATTTAAGCCAAAAGGCATAACCTAATAGCAGAAGGTCCCCTAGGGAATAATAAATGAAGTCTTATGTTGATCTTCTAGTGTGATAAGGATCTGATTGTACCCATAGAAACCATCCATAAGAGACAACATTTCATGATCAATTATTAAGTCCAATAATTAATCAATATTATGGAGAGGGAAATAAACTTTAGGACAAGTGAGATTAAAGTCACAAAAACTAGTACAAAGGCATAGTCCTCCTATGGGTTTTATGATAGGGATGATATTAGACACTGATTGAGGGTAGTCAATAGGTTAAATAAAATTGATGGATAAGAGATGTTATAATTATTATTTGAACAAGTATGCAATGTGAGAATTCATTTTTCAATTTTTTTGTTTTACAATTTTGGCATCAAGAAATGTGATAATGTTATGGATTACAATAGTAGGGCTGATATCAAGCATGTCACTATAAGACCAAGTGAATGCTTCACTACTATCTGCTATAAATGTAGTGAAATCCTAGTGCTCCTAAAGATATAAAGATTTATTTACTTTAAAAATTCATGGAGTCTCATGAGATCTTATGTTAATGTTGATAGTAGCTTCATTTAATAGACTAGAGGTTTTAGATGGAAGAGAATTGCATTAAAGAATAGGGATGATGGGAAAATCCTACCCTATCATGTTTGGGTAGGAGAGAGGAATGGTTTTGGTTTCCACATTTACATGATATATGAGAGGTTTTATAATGATGAAATTGATTTATAAAAGTCTAGATGAATGAATACAACCTCATCCATCTTAGAATGCGTGTTGGATGGTGAGGATGATGTGTCCTCTTTGAGAATAGGTAGAAGAGTGATTTTTGGGATAGTTTGGGGATTTTTATTAAAACTTAGACCATAATTTTCATATGGTTTCCTAAAATCCCTTAACATGAAATTATGTGTCCCTTGTTCATAACATCCTATGCCAAATCCCTTCTAAGCACATCATTGAATATATGTTTATTCAAAGTGGGGTTTATATAGGAATGAGAAGTTTGAGGTGAATGGTTTGGCATAGGATTGTCTATTAGGAACTAAATAAGGCTAATCAATTCCCTTGTAGATTAAATGAGTATAGAGGAAAGGTGGAATAAATAGAATGAGTTTCTTGAGATTAGGATAATATGTATGATATTTTTTGGGATACCCATATTCATGGGGAGTGGGGAGAGTGTTGAGAATCAATAACTGATATTCTGCCATTAATAGTTGTTAAAATATGGAATCAAGGGAATCCTTACAATAAATTATTGATGTAAGGATTCCCATAGTAGATGATGATTTATTTTATGATGATGGGATCACATTTTGTAATGTAATTAATACTTAATATTATCTAAAGGTAAGGTTGTAAGTTTTAATCGATGGGGATTGACTGGGACACTATGGACATTACCCTCATGTTCAAATTTAAGACATCAGTGCAAGGTGGAGGGGATGTAATGTATAACATGTATCTAAGGACATAATAATAGGATATTTTATTTAAACTCCCCTTATATTACACATAATAACTTGGGGAAGGTATGTACACCTAATTGAATGGGAAGGACAATTGTTCCTAGCATAAAGGCCATAATATCGTTGAATGCTCATAAGATGACTTGAGATTGAGCTACAACAATTTCAAGTAATTTCAATTACATAAAATATTGAGATGGGATAATATTTATGCTTGATCCATTATCAATAATTAATCATTTAATTTGGGTTTGATTAATTTGGGCAATAATAAATAGCTATAGATCCTAGTCATCAGGATATAATGGTGATATTTCATAATCATAGAATGTTATTGATGATGAATTTTGAAGATATGTAATAAAATTTGATAGAAGTTAGGGTTCATCTGATTATATCTTGGTAGATTACAAGGCTTATAATATAGCCTTGTGATGTTATAGAGAGTTTTGGATAAGTTCATATAAATACATCTTGATGAGGAGTTGATGGAGTTATTTTAGAACTGATACCTATATCAACTCCAAAGCATTATTATTATATGATTTTCCTAAAATAGAGATTTTAGGTTTTGGGAAGGGTATTTTAGGACTATTTATAGTAGAATCAAGATCTTTTGCAATAGCTACTTTAGCTTTATCTAGATTTTGGGTCTTGTGACCCAAGGTCTAGGATCATGTAGCTATGTGTATTGTGTCTATCTAAAACAATGGTGTATTTATCATGTTTTTAGACTTATACAAATATATAAGTTTTAGGAAGGGTTGATATTTAATTATATTAGATATTCTACCTTCCTTTGAAACTTGTTATGATTCTCTTGGTAATATACTATTTCCTGAGGTGGACGTGACCCTATTAGTTTAACTATGGGGATAATCATGACTAAATTATTACATTAAAATATCATCCTCTTATAATAATATTTAGAACACAAATTTTATTACATTACAACTTTTATTATCATGCCCTATTATTTGATTATATGCACATTTTCTTCTTTTCTTGATACCAGACTAATTTTTGAATATGGTGGTTAACAAGTTTTATGGGTGGTAGAGTGATAAGGGAAGTTTGAATAAATTGATCCAGAATATTAGAGTAAGACCCCCTCAAGAGATCATAGCTAGTATTTTTGACCTTATAATTTATTACCCTAGATTTTAAATTTTCTTTCGAGCCTTGATCCTTTGTATAAGTTATTTGAATATTCTCCACAGTAGGTACTTTATGTCTAGGATAAGACTTTACACCTATGCCTTGTGGAAAGTAATGATTTAAAAAATTATTAATTGGCACTATTACAATGGGAATATCCATTTGTAATGGTATATTCTCTTTAGAAGAGTATTATACATTGGTTTTTTAATTCTAGGTAAAGGATGAGGTCCCAATATGGATTCTCTAGTTCAAATTGATGGCAGAGGTGTCTTCCCTTTTTAAATTTGATCAAGGGTAGTATGGATATCCTATTTAGGGAGTTTAATATATATGGGATGGTGTTCAAAGTATTTTCCTCATGACACCCCAAGGTTTTGGTTTCTAATTCCTAAATTATTCCCCTTAATTACTCTCTTTACAACATTTGTCTCTTCTTGAGCTATGGGGAAATCTAGTCTGGGTTTTGGTTAAGGTAGTGTAATAATGTTCTCAGGGGGGAGTAAGCTAGAGGTGATGGGTATGCTATATGAAGGTGTTGTAGTGACTAAAGGAGTGGTATGCATATATTCTGGGATGTTTAAGCAACAATCCTACTTTATATATTTCTCATCCTTTTTTTAGTTGATTATCTTGAATAGGTTTTGGTAATGTTTCCTCAAAAAGATCCCAAATAATGAGATCTAGAAAGCTTGAGTGAGTCTTGGGGATAGATTTACTTGATATAGATGGTTTTAAGGCATCTCTTATAAGAAGACCTAGGATTTTAGTTATCGTGGAAGGTGATTTAGAATCACTACCAACCTCTTTAGGTAGAAGTTGATCATGGATCATCCTTATCACATGGGTCTCATGGTCTAAGGTGAATCCTAAATTAACTTATATAGAATTAGATGTAGAGGCATGATTGTGGAATGGATGCCTAAAGATGTCTATGGATTGATTAGGAGGATCATTAGGGTTATCTATCAATAACTTTCCTTGATCAATAAGGTTTTGAGCTATACCTTTTAATTAGTGACACCTATTAATGTCATGACTTGGTACACAATGGTAATTACAAAAGTTATTTTATTTGAACCAACTAGGTGTAGGGAAAGAGTCATCAAGAGGTCTAATCAGAGGAAGTTCAATGATAGTCACTTTTAATAGCTTGTCTAAAACATAAGTGTAATATTCCATTAAAGGTGTGTATTACCATAGAGGAAACTATGTTAATGGTTTTTATGATTGTGTTTGGGAGGTAGAGGGTTTGGATTGGATTTTTGTCTACTGAGGTGCTAATTTTAAGATCAAATCATTAGCAGTGCCTTTGGTTTTGGTATTGTTAGTTCCTTTTGAGGGATCAGGTTTGAATTTTTTATTACGCAACTCTACCTTACCTTCTTCTAAATCTCAATTTTATAGTTTATGGGCCATTTAAAAGGCCTCATCAAAAGTATTAAAGGATTGATCCCATAATGTTTATGAGATATGTTTAGCATATGATCTCATAAATAATTGAATTAGTTCTAATTGAGGAAGATAAAAAGTAAGTTGGTTTACAAGAACTCACCATATAACCACAAAATCAATGATAGATTCATCATCTAATTGTCTAATGGAATAGAGGTTGGTTATAGTCACTTTTCTTTCAATGTTAATACAAAAGTGCTCTTAAAACATTTGAGCTAGTTTTCAGAAAGAGAATAGGAAATATTTAGGGACAGAACTATACCAATCTAAAGTTGGTCTAGCTAGCGACATGGGAAATGTTCTTAGGAGAAGAACATCATCATGGGTTATAAGATAAAAAGAGTGTATAAATGCTATAATGTGTTGCTGAGGATCTTCTTTATTTTGAAATTTCATAAAATTTGGAAGATCCCACTATGAGTATTATGGTCTAATTGGTACAGTTAGATTAATGGGTTTATTTTATATTTGCTCATAAGTGAGCAAATTTTTTTGCCCAAAGGTAGAGGCTTCTAGATTTTCCATCCTATTCACAAGGATGTTCATAAGGTCAGGTTGGGTATTATATGAAGGAATACCCCTTAAGACATTTTGCTGCAAATGTTGATAAGTATGAAACAAAGTGGGAAAGGGATGTGACAAGGGGAAACCAACTGAAGTGTTCATAATTGGTTGGGATCCTACCACATATTGTGGGGATTGTAAGGGTATATAAGTGGACCCAAGGGCTTGTGAGGGAGATATGTACTATGTAGTTAATGGGATTTAATACTAAGGAGGTTGACTCAAGGGAGATTATTGCAAAGGTTGAATTTAGGGATTTGAAGCTATTCTATTTTGAATAGGTGGGAGAGTTGTAGGGATTGAAATCACTAATTTATAAGGTGGTATGGTAGGAGATGGATTAAACATTCGTTGAGGTGTGGTAACATTTTGGTCTTAGGCATGACTTGGAAATGGACCACTAGATGTTACTAGAGATGGATTGTTTAAAGGTTTCATAGTGTTAGTATTGGAACCTATTATGATAGGATTGTTGAGAGAAGAAACCATGGTTGTAGTAAAATCTTTAGGTCCCTATAGGGGCATGCCAAAAATATTCCCAAAATATTGTGTATGAGGGGAAAGTGGAATATGGATGGCTCAATTGCTAAGGTAATGGTTAAGAGAAATTAGATTACTATCCAATATGTTAGTGAATTCAAGATCTTCTTAAGTATAAAACTAGGGAATACCTTCCCCCATAGACTTAGGAATGGTAGGAGGACTGAGGGTGTTTTCCACCAATAAGGATGAGGTTTGGGATTTAGTTTTCTTTAACAATTACTATCATGTCAAAACCATGTAGCAATAAAGATAAATCGAGATAAAAAACACATGATAGTCTTTTTTATTATCTCATTTTAGTGGAAATAAGCACACACACTACAAAATATATTTAAAATATTTTAATTTTTTAATAAATTAAATTTAGATTGTGATAAGGAAAAAAAATCAATGAGGGTATCAATAAATGGTAATATAAAGACGGTTTTTGATTTTTTTAAGGATGGAAACCTCTATATACGTGAAGGTACATTGAGGCCTAATTCTATGTTGAAAGAATGTACGTGTCTTGGTATTGGGGCTTACCCCCTTACTTCACACACTAAAATGATAAGGGTGCCAAGTGTTTATACTTTATAATTCTTGACAAAAAAATTATACTTGATCAGCACACTTAGTGGGTTTTCCCCTTGGTGATGAAATCCAAGTGGGTCAACCTTAGGTAGGAAAATGTTTCAAATGCTTATTTTAAGATTATGTGTTTTTTTATGTGTGTTAAAAGGTGTGATTAACATGATATATTAGTTTATGTGAATTATCTAAGAAATTAAAGGATAAATTCAATTATTTTTAAACCTTAAAAGGAAAAGTAAGAATTTTTGGATTTTCTCTCTTTTTTGAATGAAAAAAAGAATTCAAAAAATATGAAACTAATGAATAATTTGACATTGAAATATATTAATAACAATGATACCTTAGGAGTCCCACTAGGTGTGCCAAAATTTAATATTCATTTTTTTTTCCCTTTTAATTTAATTATCTACTTAAAACTTAAATAAATGAAAGGTTTATGAGGATTACCTAGAGATAAAAATATGGTTGTGCACCATTTGAATCCAATGAATATGGGAACTCTTTTCTTTCTTATAAGAATAACCTACACACAATGAGATAACTTGGACAAATTTGATTAATAGATAGATAAGTAAGCTACCTAGTTAGGAACTAGTCCTGGGAAGTTATGAACTTCCTCAAGAGGATGTTAGCTCACTATTTTCATAATTAAGTGGATAATAAAAACTAAAATTAAAAAATATAAGGATACATTATGGATGTGATAATAAAATTCTTAAGAACTAATCTTCATCTAAATTATCAACATAAGTGAAGTGTTTATTCCAATAAGCTCTAGCAGAATTCAAATATTATTGTATAGTATATAATTGGTCAAAAGTGGATCTAACTAAAGGAGAATAGATAATGTCACAAAGTGATAACTCAAAATCTCTATCACTATGTTTGGTGAAGAGAGGTTGAGAGATGATGTGCAAATCAAAGATATTAATTATTTTGTGTGAAACTCCAGGCACAGTCATCTATAAATAAATTACATATTTAGAAAGGTAGAATATCAAATAAAAATGAATCTAAGACAAAGTTTTATGACTAAATAGCTTGGATTAAAAAAAATTATGGATTTATGTCTATCCTATAGAATCAATACTGATTAAGATGAATCGACATCGATTCTATTAAAACTGAGGAAGATTATAAATATAAATATAAAGGATAATTGAGGAATTCTAAAAGAAAACTAAGGATATCTAAGATGTTCTAATAGTGGAATGATAATGAAATAGAAAAAATTAAATAATAAATGAAATATTAAAGATAAAGAACTTAATTTGAAATAAATGTAGGTATTTTATGTCCTTCTATAGGAGCAAGTAATCTCCTTGGTTTGTGATGACTGTTCTAGACATAGTATAGCCTAATTTTGTCAACATGTATCTATACATTGCCTTTAATTATCATAGAGAAATCTTAACAATGTTTTAATATTGAAACTTCATGGGGATAAACCAAAGGGTTGCCTATGTATATATAGATCAATGCTAATCTAGGAAAATTGATGCCAATTTTGAGAGAATCATTACCAATTCACATTTTTGGAAAAAGTATTATTTGATCCATTTTGTCTTGTTCTAATTGTGGGGTAATTTGGGATTAAAAATGTGGATTTGTTATCAATTATTTTACTATGAGGGGAATTTATTATAGGGTTAAGATTTTGATATACTTTATGGGTTATAAATTAGAATTTGTTGGTTAATAAGGTAATTTGTAAAAAGAGATTATCGAGTACCTAATGGTAAATATTTTAAACTTTAGGATAGGCATACTTATGATTAAATAATAATTTATATACCTAAGACACCAAATAATTCATTTATGACATACCAATATAGTGTCTACAGTTGAAATGGTGAGAAGTATTTGGTATATATATATATATATATATATATATATATATATATATATATATATATATATATATATATATATATATATATATATATACACACACACACACACACACACACACCTAAAGGTGAATAGACTTGAAGGTTAAATAGTGTCTTGAATTGATTCATGCCTATTTGGTAGAATATTTGGATATTTATATAGACCTATAAATTTCTCATTGTGCCTCTAAGTAAATATTTCCTACATGTCTGAGTTTCACCAAAAAAGAAGGTAGTGTACTATATAATGGTAACTTTAAGGTTGTCAAAACACAATAAAACATATCATGGAGTGTTGAAATCATAACAGTATATCCTTATCTCAAGGTTAATAAAATTCATCATATCCCACACCCAAGGAATCACCATTTATCTTCCCTTAAGCACTTTTGTAGTCCTTTTAGTAGATATTAAGGCCATTTAACAATTGTTAAGGTTTTTAGAGGATCTTAGGTTCTCTTTTCCCATTGCATATGCCTCATTAATAACTTAAAAATGTTCCATTATATTTATTATATGTATGGAGAAATGTAGGGCCCCATATGGAATATCTTGGGTGTGAGTTCATGGTTCATTCCAAACCCTTAAGAACCTTTGCCTTTTGATAACCTTTACATTGTAATTCCACCTCAGTTGTAAGCCCTACACTCTATTTTCAAACTCTAAATGACCTCATAGTCATCACCCTTAGATCACCACTCCTACCCAAGTCCAAGATGTGTAATCAAGGCCTAAAAACCATATAAGATTATCAATAACCATCAATGATGTAAGGAAATGGACCTATACAGCTAGATTCCCTATTGAGAAATCATGGTCACCATCTACGGGCCTTTGTGTAAACAAGAGGATGAGGTCTTGATTGAGGAATTTATATGAGATGTATGTTGAAGGAAATAAATAAAATTCAATAGTCATGTGGACCTATAGTAAATATGAGATGGAAATTTAGGTTCATATAGATTTTAGACACACCAGGTTCACTCAAAAAGAAGAATAAAACTAGTTAAAGACTTTAATGTGCATACACAAGGATTACAATGGTGATATTAGAGAGATGTTGATGGTGAAGAGGTTTTGAAGAATATTTAAGAGTTTATAAATATATATGGAGGGCCACAAACCTATTAAAGGAACCCAAGGAGTCAAATAAGCATTAAGTCATTTCTCAAATGAACCTCCTTCACATAATCAAGAACTACTGCATCCTACAGACCATTGATGAGGAGGTAGGGTTATAGTTGAAAATATGGGTGGATTCAAAGAGAGAGGATGATTTATATTTGGTAACTCATAGGATAATAAATAAATTATTATAGGTGAGGAAAGGACCTTCAATAAAAGAGGTCCTCTTCTAATGATCTCATACATCTAGGGACCCTTATCTCAGTTGCTAAAAGCTTGACTATAGGTGAAAACAACTTGAGTATCAACCTTGTTTTACAATGAGGAGGGTATGTATTTAGGATTGAGATACACCATGATAATTATTATTAAGCCTGATGACTAGAATAGAGGTGATGAGAAAGGATAAGACCTTACCTCTCAACTAAATACAGTCAAGGGTACAAAACTATAATCAAGTAGATAGGGTTATGAGTAATAAGGGTTAAGTTAAGAAAAATGAATAAAAACAAAATCCACATGTTTTTTTCCAAATAATATTAGCGTTCTCATCCAAATACTTCATCCCTTGAGATGAAAAAAAGAACTTGATAGTCCATTAGGCCTTTTAAGCCTAAAGATAGATAAATAGGCTTGTATACATAACTTGGAGATTTGTACATGATTTGGGACCATTTTGAATTTTAAAACATCTAATAATTATTTATTAAATATCTCAAGTGATATAAGTCTCAAATTCGTGAAGGAAGCCTAAGGACCTAATTAGACCTAGTGGACCTAATCTAATACACATAGACCTATACCAAAATTGAAGGAATATGTGAGATTGAAGGTCATATGATTATTTAATACACGTTAGTAAATATTTATAAAGGAAAAAATATGTCTCAATGGTGTTAATATCCTCAAGTAATTTATATAAATCACTAAACTCAGACCCCAAGGGTTATACAGGTCTAACTTTGCATAAACCCTTGGCAAAAGATGAAAATACACAGAGGGCATAATTGATGAAATATTTTGACCCTAGGGATGTTATAAATAATATAAAAAATTTATATTGGTTTTAAAATCCATCACATATATAATTAATAGAGTAATAGCCTACCTAGACCCCATACCACTATCAAGAACTTACGCTAGTAATGAGACCCTAAGGCAGAACCATAAGAGAGTTGGAAACAAGATTGGAGTTCAAGAATCTAAGGTAAATTATATAAAATATAGATTTAAATAGGAGTTATATTATAAAAAAATTATATAAACATAAGAAAATATATTTTATTAAAGGTTTCAACTCCCAATTTGAGCATACAAGGCTTAAAGCCACTCCTTAAGTCTTCAAACCCCACCACCACCTTGTGGCATACTAAAACCATCCCAAATAGAGTTGATGGACATAATAATGTATATTATAATGACATATATAATAATAAATTGGTTTAAATTTTAAAAAATAAATGAAATTCCCTAATTTGGTGTTAGATCACATCTCGAGCTACAATAATCCAAATAGTCAACTCAAGTTGCATCTTCCAACACATATCTCTCACCAAAAAGGGACTCAGGTAAAATTAAATTTGTATTATTTGGGAACCCATATGGTATAAAACTTCATGAAGGAATGAGTGGGCTTTAGGGGCATAACTCTATGAATGAATGTTAAGAAGGCAACTTGAATGGATTGCCTAATACGAAGCTCAAGACACACCATCCTCTACTCATATATCCAAACACACTTTTCATAGGACCATAAGATATTTAAAAGAGATTAAAGGGTTATAGGACTAAAAATTCATGATAATAAGTTTTGGTTTGGAGGTTTTTAATATATGAACCATCGTTAAGACGGTAGACCTCCAAAACCTTGTTTAATCCCTAGTAATGGCCCGACTAAGAAAATAGTGAAAATTTGACATCTAGTTGCTATATAATGACCTAATAAATGCTTGAAATATATATTACACTTAGAGGATACCTGATCATGGTATTTGGTTGTGTGGACACTATACATAATTATAAAAAAACTAATACTTTTTCAAGGTTTTAAGAAGAAAATAATGTACATGGCTTGTTGAGGGGTTAAATATAATTAGATGGGGTGGTTTAAGACTTGATTAATATTATAAAATCCTAATATTTCCAAAAATCTACCTAGAATTTCCTCAATAAGTCTCCTCCAAATAACTAGTCTGTAAATCCTAAGAGAAGGTGACCTAGTCACCTAGTTTGGTAAGGTTCTAGTGTCTTTTGGTTAGAAAATCCTATGTCAAAGTATATGATGTTTTTTAAGACCATAAACTCACCTATTAATATTATTTTAAGGTATCATATAGGATTTCATGGCCACCAATCACAAACAATAAAGTAACTAAGCCTAATAGGCCTAGTAGACTTGTTATAATGTGAGACTACACCCTTGTAAAGGAGTTATTTAGGCTGACCCACTCCTAGTACCGGTATAGAAACAAACCTAGGACATGGGTATCCTATAATAAGGTTGAACCTCTAGATAAAGATGGATTCCTCTTGATGGATCATCTAAACTAATGATACTACATGGAAAAGGGTTAGAAAGGGAGAAAGTGATCCTAAGAAAGTTAATAAAGTGATACACCAAATAAAAATGGAAGACTCTCATAATATTTAATGCACAATAGATCAACACAAGATAATGATATCTCACATAACCTCATATACCAACTAATTTCATAAGTGTTTCATGGACTAGGTTCAGGCAAAACACTAATCCAAACCTATAATAGCTTTAAATTACCCTAAAGGAGGTCAAAAAGGAGGAAAATGGATGAATAAGATTATCCTTCACAATGTCATGATGCACAACTCACTCAACATAGATCTAAGGCAAGAGATAGGTAAATAAAGTCTATTATTACATCAAGAGGTAGTTATTACAAATGCTTAATATGGTTTATCCTAATTAAGATCAACATATTTTGTAATATTTTAGAGAGTCCCTTACTCTTTAAGATCAAAGAGTCCTTAGTCCTTATGAGATTCTAGAATCTGAGAGTGAGCTACAATGGGGAAGAAAATAAGAGATATAAGACAAAGGAAAGAGAGAGGAATCACACCATCTAAGATCATTAAATGAGATGCCAACTTTTATGAATGTTCCACCATATTTTTATCAAATTAGAGATAATAGATCATAGATAAGATAGCCTTCATTTTTCCTAATAGCCTATGAATCATTTCATTAATTGAACAACACACTAGAGGATAAGATTTTGCTGAATGTGATGAGTCATGATATGTTATGAATAAAAACTCTTAGAGACCCTAAAAATCTATTACATGTTCCAACTACTTTCTCCAACTAACAGATCTCCACATTGGGAATTGATGGCATCTTCAACTTGACCTGTTCATGAAACCACAATATCATATCTTGAACCTGATAGAGCCATGATCATGTCTATTTTTAAGGCTATCAGTACCTATTTGTTATAACTATGATTGTGTCAAAAGATGAGACACTCCACCATATCTCTATGTCTACATCTACTCCAAGCTATATATAGATCTTTACTATAGATTAAAAACCAGTCCAATTTATTATTTTTCATATAGTCATTATATCAATGAATATCCATATATTGCATGACTTTCTTCTAGACTATATTATATTTAAAAAAACCTATCTTGTATATGAGATTTAATGGTAATAGAAAAACATTACTAGCAATTTTGATTGTATAACTATGTCTTCTTAATGGTGTTTGACCAAGCTCTAATGGTGACATATCTCTTTGAAGTATTTACTCTTGCATTGACCTGAACCATATTTCACTTCTACTTAAAATCTCTTATCTTCAAATTTTAGTATCAGTCATCAATCTTGATCTAGGATCTTTGATCATGCCATTTGTTAGTGATGCATCCCTTCTCAAGATCTTGTTGTTAGTATATCTACTTCCATACTTGTGTCATGTGGTAGCCTCATGTTTAATCTTATCTCCTATAATTTTTTACCTCACTTGCATCATTTATATCATTTGCTCAGTGAATGCATGCCATTAATCTTTGTTCTACTTAATCAAATGTATAACATTAATCTAATAAGTTATTATGATCATGACACTTGTCATTAACGTGTTAAATCTTAGGATCCTCTAAAATTTTGATTTGATACTCACCATTGATCTTTGAATGCATTATTAAACACACTTCATTAGATCTCTATCATCCATTGACATCATCCTCACCCACTCACCCACTTGCCATTGGATCTTTTGATTTGATTAAATTTAGACCATTGATCTTATTCTAGGGAGCTTTTGAGCTATTGACTTCCTTCATGTGGTTGATATATAATATGATCAATAAATATTTTGGCACTTTTCAACTTTGCATTTATCTTTAGGATACTTGGGGGTTTTTTAATTCAATCAAATATTCATCGTGACTTTTATTTGACATCCCCATGAACATCTCATTATGATTGTTCAACTTTGAATGCTTATATATTGAGTTAGAAAACTCACCAAGATATGAATTTTTTATAAAATGTTCAAGGCATAAAAAACATCATGTCTATGTGATCTTTGACCTTGATTGATTTCCCAAGTGAATCTATTAAACATGCAACTAGAATGATCTATCTATTTATGCATGATGTGTGATGATGGTCTAGCTCTTCTATGCTTGTTTAAGTCATTTTATCATTCACTCAATTAGGGAACTACTCAGCTAGTCTATACAAGAAAAATCTTGGTTTATGGGCCAAAATTTTCCAACATCTTTGGTGACTCAACTAGGAATCATGGCTACTATGCTTGAGAACCCTGACCATTTGTCTTGACTGATCCATTAGGGATGGATTTTCCTCTCTTTATTCCTAGATGATATGAAATGATACAAGGTATCCCCTCTAGAAAATACTTCCTATTGAAAGAATAAAGAACAAAAGGAAATAAAAATACAACTATGCCCAAGGCACTTATGGAAGGGAAACATATAACTAAAAAAATGTGCACATGGCACTTAGAGGAAAAAAAAAATCTACCTACCCTAAACTAATAAATCAGAATGGAACCTAGAAAAAACCATTGATTGGTTGTACAAAATAGCTAAACTTTATTACTAATCTAATATGATTTATAGATTTGAAGGTAGCCAACCAAAGATGGATAAGTAGAGGATATTTAACATATCAGTTATACACTTCTCCAAGAATAAGAACAAAAATAAACTCACATACCCAATCTGATTGATTAGACATAAAAATATTTTGGAGTGGATAACTAAGTTGATCTTGCTCTTTTTGACACTCAAATTTTTGCTTTGAATTAAGCATAACCTATTGTTGACCATTTTTTTCCCAACAGGCCAAAAATCGGTCCCCTTCTTCCCTTGTTGTTTTGGGCCATTTCATTTTTTTGATTTTGCACAAGTTTATAAATTTCTACAGACTCTACAGGTGAAGTTTTTATAGATTCTAAAAAGAAGATTTTCTATGAATTCTATAGGTGTAGTCTTTTGGCAGATGAAGAACCAGTTTAGAGAGTGAAAGGTTTTACAAAGCTTCTTCGAACTCTTGTCTAAAGAAATTCATAAGGAAAGAGAGCTAAAATGGTTCAAAGACACTTTTCCTTAAGGTTAGAAGAGTGGTTCAATGACATAATCTTTTTGAGAGTTAGCACCATTGAACCATTGAACTAGTTCAATGCCTTGGTTCAATGCTTTAGTTCAACACCTTGGTTCAATCAACAAGTTCATTACTTAGGTTCAATGCCTTGGTTCAATCGGTAAGGTTCAATGCATTGGTTTAACACCTTGGTTCAATGTTTTAGTTCAATTAGATGGTTTAATCACTTAGTTCACTCAGTCAGTTCATCAACTTGGTTTAATGTGTTGGTTTAATGTTTTTGGTTCAATCTCAAAGTTCAATGCAAAGCTCAACGCAAAGTTCATCGACAAGTTCAATCAAATGGTTTGATGCCTTGTTTTAACAAATGTTTAAACCATTGAACTGGTTCAATGGATTAGTTCAATGGTTGGTTCAAAGGAGCAGTTCAACATGAAAGGTTCAAACCTCTCGAAGGGCAAGTGTCCTTGCAAAGGGCAGTTTTGAGTTTAAAAGCCCTTGTGGAGGGCAGGGAGCACTTCGAAGGCAGTCAAAGGATTTCAAAAATGTGTAGAAAGTATTAAGGCTTTAAATTCTTTTAAGCTTTTTATCAGAAATAATTCCTTTGACTAAAAAGTCCGAAGGAATTCAGAGGAAGGCCATGAGATCAAAAGGACCCAGGGAAATCAAAGTGGCCAATTATCATGGATTTTTTGTTTGTGGGAAAAAGGCCCACAGAAAAGGCTGAAGAGACAAAGGACACTAAAGGGAAGGTGCCCTTATGAGGGGCTCATAGCTGGCCAAATGAAGGGCATCTTTCCAGAGCTGAAGGGACACTTCCCCTTCAGGAGGGTTCGAAACAAAGGATGAGTCAAAGGAAAAGGCCCGAAGGAATTTGCCAAGGACAGTGACATCCTAGAAGCTATCAACTTTAAGAAGATATATTAGTCATTATTTTTCAAATGATGATGGGTGTGCAGATGTCAAATTTAAGATGGTGAAATAGCTGTTTGCCTTTAAATTGCGTGAGTGCCAACCAAAAAAGAGGCCAAAGAATGCAGTGACCTACCAGAAGATAGCCTTAAGGGCCGAAGGAGCCAGAAGGAGACAAAATAGGAAGAAGACAAGGATCCCAGAGAATAAAGAGAGAAAAGTGCCAAGTGTAGGAATAGGCAGATAGTCCAAGTAGAGAAGGGAGGTGCCGATTCAAGAAGTTACTCCAGAAGGTGATACAGTGTTTACAAATAGATCATTAGGAGGTGAAAATGGCTAACAGTGTGACCCATTTTTATTCATTTTGCATTAATGAGTAGACAATCCATGTAATTTCCTTGAAGGAGTGGTCTTGCAAATAGACAAACGGTACAGCTCATAATTTATCATATGATGTTTAAGCAGCTTGCTCTTCTCAATGATCAGAGTGCACATGGATCATTCATAAAAAGGGTGCGAAAGGCCTCCTTCCTTCTTCTATATATTGTAGACTTGTCATTGGAAAAATGATCTTTTCACATTTGTAAGGTGAAGCCCTAGAAAATTTTCACATGAAATCAATAAATGCATTTTACCTCTATTTTAGTTAGATATCTCTATGTGTGTCTAAGTGTTAGTTTTGTGTTTAGTCATTGCTTCCTAATGCTTTCATAGGGTTAACACCAACACACTTGGTCTATAAGGTGCCATTCTTGTAGGTGACAAGGAGAGTTGTACTTGAAAGTGCAAAGATAGAAAGAAGCTACTATACAATGTGCCCTTTCCACAATACCTATGGCGAGTCCCTATTTTCTATGCATTCCATTTAAGCCTCCTTGTCAAGCTTCTTATAGCTTGGTCCTTTTTCCAGTTTGAAGTGTATGTATGTGTTTGTCTGGCTTCAAGTGTGAGTGTGAGTAGGTTGAATCATTTGGTGCATCACCCCTTTTAAGTAGGTTTTGTTTTCCTATAATCCTTCTCCCTTTTCACCTCCCCATTATATATCTATATACATGTATTATCACTTATTGGAACAACTCAGATGCATCAAAGGGAGTTAGCACTTACCTAGAGACTCTCCCCTCCAGCTTTAATAGTCCCATAGGTGAGAGGGGAGTTTCCATTTTGATGTGTGGAAGGCAGGAGCTTGGCCTCCTACCCCAGGTGCAATCCACTACGTCAACAATTTTTGGCATGCTCGGTGGGACCTAGTTTTTTACACTCAATAAAGTTTTAGGATTGATGCTGGTCCTGTTACAGCAAAATCAACTATTTTTAGCATCTGGTGACTCCACTAGTAAGAAATTCATTTTTTTTTATCAAATACCAGTCTGACCTCCTATGCCTAAAATCACCACACGGTCTGCTACCAAGGGTGTTCCTTTTGAATTCATTGAGTTGCCTTTAAACTTAGAAAAGAGACTGAGGTTTGAGAGGACCCATCCTTATTCAGTAAACCACTTTCCAAAACTTTCTGTAAAGAACACATACACAATAAGGCCGCAGTTACATCCCATCATAGCTATGGCATTACCCTTTGTGACTTTTGTGGTTAGAGTCCTTTGAATCTCCAACATTATGACCCAATTCCACGAGCAACCCTCAAAAATGTGCCTTCCTTTAATGGAGAGGGGCCCATTATAGTCATTAAACACATCAAAAATATTGCTAACCTCTAGAATATTCACAATATCACTGAGGAAAATATTGCAATCAGATTGCTGGCATTGTCTCTCAAGGGTAAAGCTCTTGACTGGTATGGGACTTTGACTATAAATTCAATCAATTCTTGGAATGAATTGGGTACTCACTTGACAGACCATTTTAGGGAAAAGAGTGATCACCTCTCGCTTGTTGAGCAGTGGACTACCATGAAAAGAGCCCCACATGATTACATGCTAGATTTCAATGCTCAATTTTAGAAGACATGGGATAGAATCCCCATTCTAGTAAAGCCTACTCCTAGATATGCTTTCTTGTATTACTTAAGAGCATTAAATAGTGATACCACTATTATGATACAATCCATGGGAGGACATGTGCTACCTACCACCTATGACATAGCTATAGCAGCTGAAAATTGCTTAGTGCAGGCTGGGAAGATAGCTCCTAGACCCCATATGCCACTTTTCCTTGAAATGCTACCTCCAATCTAGACTGCTGCTCCCATCTTAGCTATTCTGCCTAGCATAGAAAAGCTAGTTGCTACTCCATCTAATGAACTTCATGAAGTTAAGAGTCTATTGCAAAGTATGTCAAATGAACTTGTTGCTCTTAAAAGGTAGCAAGCTCAAAGCAACCAACCAAACCAAGGATACCAACAGTATGGTCAAGCTCCTAGACCCCCTTTCCAAAATTACAATCAAGGACAGGATCAACTTACTTAGAATAGACCCTTTTAAGGCTATAACCCAGGCACCCCTTCATCATCTAAGGTTATGGTGCCTGTTCAAAACAATCTGGTGTAAGAACAACCAAGTTGTTCAATCATGGGATATGGTCAGGAGTAGGCTATTTATACAAATGAAATGATGGGTTATTGCCTAAATGTGCAATAAAATTAGGCAGCCACCCATTCCCAAGGTTTTGAGGCTCCAATGCAACCCAGCATAAGTAGCAATCAGGCCCAACCTGATTTTACCGTCATGAATCATCTAGAAGGAGAATTCTATTTAGTTAATTATGTGGGTGCTACAGATAGTTAGGCTAACTGTGTTGTAGCCAACACAAGATTCAAAAGGAGAGTAATGGAAGAAACTTAGGATACTACCCAAATGTCAACAACACCTTCTTCATCACATGCAAATCAAAAAGTCCCAAGTTTTAGACTGTCAGTTGTACCTTCAGCTCCTTGGCCTACAACTCAGGCTATAAATAATTCTAAACAAATTTTGAAGGAAGGTAACCCTCAAGTCAACATGGTTGACTAGATGAAGAAGTTGCACATGAACATCTCCTTGTGGGATTCACTGTCAATATTAGGGAAAAAGGACATGCTGCAAAAGGAATTGCATGAGCTAGATGAACAAGCTATCCCAACAAAATTTGATAATGTTTTGATGATGAATGGATAGCCTTCCACCTTAGGTTAGGCCCGAAAAGAAGAAAAGGTTCTTCCTTTTTATGTGTCTTTGGTTATAGGAGATTTATTGGTGCACAATTGCATCATTGATAGTAGAGAAAACACCTTGGTGATGCCCAAATGCATAGTTGACAAGCTGGGCTTGAAATATGAAAAAATGACCAAGGGAGTCCTGTAGCTAGATGGAACACTAGCAAAGACAATTAGGGTGGTAAGAGGTTTGAGATTGATGCTACATGCTTGCCTAAATTTCTTAGTTCTTCATGATATGGTAGTGGCGGATGTCCCTTCTTACTTTGCCATCTGCTTATCCAAGGATTTTACATCTAAGATAGGCAGCTACTTAGCAACAAATTGGTCTTATCTAGTTTTTAGAACCAAGTATGGGAATAAATTCAAGATTGAATCTAAACCACTCCACAGAGATCATCTGGAACCTTACTCACTCAAGGCAACAAAAGTTAGCTATGCCATCATTGACCAAGAAGAGTTCCAAGTAGACTAGTCTCCATCCTCTACCCTTGAAGGAGTTGTAGACCTGCTCTTAGATGAATGGGGAAGTGACAACTTCAAGCATGATCCTTAAAAATTCATAGAGGAGGCAGGCCTCAAAATTTATTGCATGCATGAAGAAGGTACTTTTATACCAAATCTGATGAAAGCTAGCCAAGAAAGCTCAAGTCTATGGTAGCTATTCTTTGATGGTTCAAAAAGTAAGTTGGGAGCTGGTGGTGGAGCAGTGTTGGTCTCTCCTTCAAAAGAGAGGTATTTTTCAGCCTTTCGATTCCAATTTTCCTGCACATGCAATATTATAGAATATGAATCCCTCATCCACAGTTTGGAGTGGGCAAGGAAAAGAGGAATCAAAGAGCTGCAAGTGTTTGGTGACAGTGAGCTGATTGTCAACTAGGTAAGAGGCCAGAATTTGATGAAGAATTCTATACTAAAGTCCTAAAAATATAGGGTATGGGACTTAGTGGAGAATTTCTTTGCTTTCAATATTACCTCCATTCCTAGAGAATAAAACAAGCAAGTAAATAAGCTGGTAGCAATTGGTGCCCAATTTGATATTCCTTAGGAAATAGGCTGAGACCACAACTCACATCACTTGAAAGTAGTGATCTAGCCCTCTGTACCTAACAACATCACCAACTAGTAGGTTTTGAATAGTGATCAACAAATAACACTCTTCTTGTAATAAGAAGTGGAATTCACTGCAAAAAACTAGGCAAAGCTACAACAACAATATGGCAGCCAAATTATTCAACTGAAGAACAATAAGCTCCCCAAAGGTTTGGTCACTCTAGAGAGTATCTTCAATGGAGATGACCAATTGAGAAGCAACAAGGTGTGCATTGCAACAAAGGAGGAGCACCATGAGAAGGTGGAAATATTTAAGGACAAGCTACTTACACTTGGGAAAGTGTGCACAGACCATGAAAGGTAGCCCTTCAGTTTGTTGTGCCAAGAATTTGCCGATATCTTCACTTGGAAGTATAGTGATTTGAAGGGTTTTAACCCAAGCTTGGCCTAGCATACCATTGAGCTAGAAGAAGGAGCCAAGCCAATCAAGTAGAGGCAAAGGCTTGTCAACCCAATTATTGAACCTCTCATGTGGAAGGAACTCACCAAGTTGATTGAGTCTAAGATAATATTTCCAATCAAACACTCTTCTTGGCTAGCCAATCTTGTTCTTGTTCAAAAAAAGAGTGGGGAGATCTAACTATGCATTGATTTTAGAGACCTCAATAGACTCTTTGAAAGACCATTATCCTCTCCTAAGAATGTAGCAAATCCTTCAAATGGTGACAGGTAGTGAGCGTTTCTCCCTCCTAGATGGGTATTCAGGTTACAACCAGATTTTAGTGCAAGACTGTGACCAGCACAAGACAGCCTTCACAACCAAGTGGGGAATGTTTTCTTATAGGAAAATGCCTTTGAGACTGTCTAATGCTCATGCCACCTTCAAATGAGCTATGGACATGGCCTTTTAAGGCCTGATAAATAAGACTATGTTGGTATTTCTTGATGATGTGACAGTTTTCTCCAAGGAAGTGAGCCAACACATGAAACACCTAAGGCAAATCTTTGAGAGGTGTAGAGAGTTTGGTATCTCTCTCAATCCTAATAAATGTGTATTCACTATCCACGAGGGGAAGCTACTTGGTCCCATTGTTTCTTCAAAGGGTTTGGCTATTGATCCAGAGAGAGTTCACTCCATCTTGGAGCTATGCTTACCTAAGCACAAGAAAGGCTTGCAAAGCTTCTTCGATAAGATAAATTTCATACAGATATTTATCTCAAATTTTGTGGAGATGGTCAAGCCATTGACCTCTATGCTGAGGAAGGGTAAGGAGTTCACATGGACAACATAGATAAAATATAGTTTTGAAGAAATCAAGCAGGCCATAGCCCGAGCTCCTACTTTGATTAGCCCTGACTTCACCAAAGATTTCAACCTCTACACCTTCGGCAATGAAGAGGTAATCTCCACCATGCTTACCCAAGCAAGTGATGATAACCTTGAGTAGCCAATTTCATTTTTTAGCCAAAGCCTAGAAGGTTTTGAAGTCAGATACACATATGTGGAAAAGTAAGTCTTAGCGGTCATACATAGTCTGAACAAATTGAGACACATGTTGTCCAATAGCAAAATCCACCTCATGGTTCCACATCCTGGCATCAAAAATTTCTTGATCAACTGAGACCTAAATGAGAAGAGAGCAGGGTGGATCACTAAGGTGATGGAATATGATGTAGGTATCAAGATCACCAAACTAGTAAGAGGGAGAGGCCTGTGTGAACACCTCATTGTAGACTTTAAGTAGCAAGGGGAGGATAATCTACTAATCCATGATGTAGCTACAATAGAAGAACCAGCTGTCATGAAGGATTAGACATCAGACATGAGGCATTTAATTCTCACTAGTGAGTTCTTGCACTCACTTGACAGGACCAAGAGAAGGTATTTCAGACTCCAGTGTCTCCCTTATGCCCTGATTAATGGAGTGTTGCTTAGAAGGGATCTCTTAGGAGTCTTTTTAAGATGCTTGGACTCAAGTCAAGCTGATAGGGTGCTATCTGAGTTCCATGATGGACCAGTCGGTGATCATTTTGCTCCTAGGGATACTACAGCAAGAATAATGAGAGATGGCTATTTTTGGCCTACTCTTTTCAAGGACACCCATGCTTGGGTATGAAAGTGCCTAAAGTGCATGCTTTTTGATGGGAAGTAATGATTAGCTTCCATGCCTTTACATCCTATTCAGGTGGAGTATCCATTCATGTAATGGGGCTTGGACTTCATAGGGATGATTAATCCTCCCTCCAGTGCTAGACACAAGTGGGTCTTGACCACCACATATTATTTCACAAGATGGGTAGAGGTTGTTGCTCTAAAGGAGGCCAATGAAAGTGTGGTCCTAGATTTTTATGAGGACTTGGTGGAAAGTTTTGGGGTTTCAGCAACCATAATCTCAGATAATGCATTAGCTTTTTTGGGAACCAAAACAAGTGAATGGGTGTTGAGATATGGTATATATCTCAGCACTTCATCCAATTACTATCCAAAGGGGAATGGACTAGCTGAGTCTACAAATAAAAACCTGCTTAGGATCATCAAGCAAACCATGGAGGAAAATTAGAGGACTTGGCATGCCAAGTTGAAAATAGCCCTATGGGCAGATAGGGTTACCCCAAAGAGGGCAATTGGCAACTCACCTTACACGCTTGTCTATGGAAGGGAAGCTAGGTTCCCCATTTCACTTTAGTTGCCAGCTTTGGACCTCACTCACCAGCTGAAATTATAAGAAAGAAATAGCATGGAGGTTAGGCTATGTGATCTGATGGAACTCCAAGAGATAAGTGACCAGGCTATGGCTTCTATGACCAGTCGCCAACAACAAACAAAGAGACACTTTGACAAGAAATCTTCATCAAAAGGTTTCTCTGAAGGAGACATTATTTTGAAATGGGATGAAGACCAAACTAAGCCTGGAAAGCATGCAAATTTTGATTCCCTATGGAGTGGACCATACGTAATCACTCAGTGTAAGCAGCATAATGCATTCTAACTCTCCAAGTTAGATGGTGAAGAACTATATATCCCAGTTAATGGGATACATCTTAAGCACTACCACTGAGTCCCTTTTCATCATGTATATATTTCCCTTGATTTTTTCCTATTTTCTGCATTTTGCACATGTTAGTAGTTTTCTTAGCTTTGTGTGTGTTTTCATTTCATTTTGAGGTAAATCTTCATGATTGGTTCTAGAATTTATCAAAGTTATTGCTGATCTTTAAGTTACAATCTGACTCTGTGCCCAATGGATTTTGAGGTAACTAGTTTCTAAGTATAGCAGGCATACTTCCCCTGGGAGTCACCAATTTGTTGACCATTTTTTGCCCAACAGGCCAAAAATTGGTCCCCTTCTTCCCTTGCTATTCTGGGCCATTTCATTTTTTTTGCACAAGTCTGGAAATTTCTACAGACTTTATAGGTGAAGTTTCTATGGATTCTACAAAGAAGATTTTCTACAAACTCTACAAGTGTAGTCTTTTGGTAGATGAAGAACTAGTTCAGAGAGTGTAAGGTTTTACAAAGCTTCTTCAGACTCTTGTCTAAAGAAATTCATAAGGAAAGAGAGATAAAATGGTTCAAAGACACTTTTCCTTAAGGTTAGAAGAGTGGTTCAACAACATAATCTTTCTGAGAGTTAGCACCATTAAACCATTCAACCATTCAACCATTGAATAGGTTTAATGCCTTGGTTCAACACCTTGGTTCAACACTTCAATTTAATTCCTTGGTTTAATCAGCAAGTTCATCACTTCGGGTCAATGCCTTGGTTTAATCAGCAAGTTCATCACTTCAATGTAATCAAATGGTTAATCAGCTTGGTTTAACGCATTAGTTCAATACCTTGGTTCAATGTTTTAGTTCAATCAGATGGTTCAATCACTCGGTTCACTCAGTCAATTCATTGGCTTGGTTCAATGCATTGGTTTATTGTTTTTGGTTTAATCTAAAGTTCAATGCAAAGATCAATGCAAAGTTCATCGATATGTTCAATCAAATGGTTTGATGCCTTGTTTTAACAAATGTTTGAACCATTGAACCAGTTTAATGGATTGGTTCAATGGTTAGTTCAAAGGAGCAATTCAACACGAAAGGTTCAAGCCTCCTGAAGGGCAAGTGCCCTTGTGAAGGGTAGTTTTGAGTTCAAAAGCCCTTGTGGAGGGCAGGGAGCACTTCAAAGGTAGCCGAAGGATTCCAAAAATGCACAAAAAGTCTTAAGGCTTTGAATTCTTTTAGACTTTTTGTCTGAAGGAATTCCTTCAGACAAAAAGTCTTAAGGAATTTGGAGGAAGGCTACGAGCTCAAAAGGACCCAGGGAAATCAAAGTGGCCAATTCTCATGGATTTTTATCCATAGGAAAAAATCCCATAGAAAAGCCCACAGAAAAGGCCGAAGAGACAAAGGCTACTAAAGGGCAGGTGCCCTTGTGGGGGGCTCTCGGCTGGCCAAATGAAGGGCATCTCTCTAGAGCCGAAGGGACACTTCCCCTTCAGGAGGGTCCAAAATAAAGGATGAGTCCAAGGAAAAGGCCTGAAGGAATTTTCCAAGGATGATGACATCTTGGAAGCCATCAACTTTAAGGAGATATATTAGCCACTATTTTTCAAATGATGACAGGTGCATGGACATCAAATTTAAGATGGTGAAATAGTTGTTTGCCTTTAAATTACCTGAGCGCCAACCAAAAAAGAGCCCAAGGAACATAGTGACATACCAAAAGATAGCGCTGAGGGTCGAAGGAGCCAAAAGGAGACAAAGTAGGAAGGAGACAAGGAGCCCAGAGAACAAAGAGAGAAAAGTGCCAAGTGTAAGAATAGGCAGATAGTCTAAGTGGTGAAGGGAGGCACTGATTCAAGAAGTTACTCCAGAAGGTGATATAGTGTATATGAATTGATCATTAGGAGGTAAAAATGACTAATGGTGTGACCCATTTTTCTTCATTTCACATTAATGAGTAGACAAGCTACATAATCACCTTGAAGGAGCGGTCTTGCAAGTAGACAAATGGCACGGCTCATAATTTCTCATATGATGTTTAAGTGGCTTGCTCTTCTCAATGATCAGAGCACACATGGATCATTCATAAAAAGGGTGCCAAAAGGCCTCCTTCCTTCCTCTATATATTGTAGACTTGTCATTGGAAAAAATATCTTTTCACATTTGTAAGGTGAAGCCCTAGCAAATTTTCACCTGAAATCAATAAATGCATTTTACCTCTATTCTAGTTAGATATCTCTGTGTGTTTGAGTGTTGGTTTTTTGTTTAGACATTACTTCCTAATGATTTTATAGGGTTAACACAAATGCACCTAGTCTATAAGGTGCCATTCCTGTAGGTGACAAGGAGAGCTATACCTGGAAGCATAGAGACAGAAAGAAGATACTATACAGTGTGCCCTTTCCATAGCACCTATGATGAGTCCTTATTTTTTGTGTATTCCATTAAAGCCTCCCTGTTAAGCTTCCTGTAGCCTAGTCCTTTTGCCATTTTGAAGTGTACATATGTGTTTGTCTAGTTTCAAGTTTGAGTGTGAGTAGGTTGAATCATTTGGTGCATCACCCCTTTTAGAGTAGGTTCTTTTTTCCTGTAATCCTTCTCCCTTTTCACCCCCCCCATTATATATCTATATACATGTATTATCACTTATTGGAACAACGTAGATGCATCAAAGGGAGCTAGCCCTTACCTAGAGACTCTCCCCTCCAACTTCACCAATTCCATAGGTGAGAGGGGAGTTTCCATTTTGACGTGTGGAAGGCAGGAGTTCAGCCTCTTGCCATGGGTGCAATCCACTGTGTCAACACCTGTGATGGCTCCTCCTTGTCATTTTAAAACTAAGATAGGTACCTGATAGGACATCTTCTTATCAATAAAAATGTTGAGAAATTAGATTTTACCTCACTCACACTTTTTTTCTCCATCATTATGCTCTTTAGGCATAATCAGATCATATTCTCCTTGAAGAGGAACATAGCCTACTCCCAAGATCTCAAACAAGTCCTCCAACTCCATTTTACTTGTTGTGTGTGTAAGTTGATTTTGAGTTCATTAGGATCTTCTTTTTGAAGTACATTCTCATATTGAAAGCTTTTTTTACCCTAAAGGTCCTCTTCCATCACACAAAGTGGTAGCTCATCAAACTAATTCACCTGAACACTTGAGATGTCTTCTTCATCAACCTCACTCAAGATATCATCTCATTATTCAACTATAAATGTAGATTGATTTGGCCATCTAAGGTCTAAAAAATTGCACTTGTCTTGCTCAAGGTCTAATTTACCTTCCTCCAACTCCAATCCACCAGGGTAATCTTCATTGGTCACCTCATCTTAAAGTGGACCAACCTCTAGTTCTTGGTTCTAATCCTCTTCTTCATCTATGTAGAATGGATCTTTAGTATTCCATTCAAGGTATACTCTATTTTCAACTTGAGGATTGGCCTTACCAAGATCTAGTTCATTAGTGTCAAAGCTATGCCAAGAAGGTTGGTTCAAACCTGATGCTTCCCATTTTGAATGAAGTGGGATACCTATTATGATCTTAGATTAGCCTCATAAATTTCCTATTATTGTGTCCTCTATTTTAATCATCTTGCTTGATTACCAGGCTTTTGAACACTTTTCCATATCATTTTCCTACTTTCATAATCCATATAGCATTATGTTTTCAAACTCTTTTGAATAGTTAGAATTATGTATTAGGATTAAATATATGATGGTTATCTATTTCATTAGGATGATTTTTATATAAATGTGTTTTAAATATGTTTTGGAGAAATAGGTATATAGCATGGAACATCCTGTAGCAAGAAGAATCTCATTACACATACCATATTGCATCCACCACATGACCAAAACCATAGATGAACATATTTTTATTCTCATTAAACAACTCAAAAAAATGACTCTAACTTTCATGGATCTAAATAAGGTAGTGGGTGAAGAATAAAATAGCCTTATTTTTCCTACATCAAAGTCACAAGATTCACATGAACAACATATTTAGTGAAAGGAACCAATTTAAGTTATCCAAATTTAAATGTATCTTAGAATATAATTTATATATTATTGTGCATAAAACAATATCCTCTACAGTATATAAATATGTATCAATAGAGTTGAGATATATATAGAAAATAGTATATGTTGAATAGAGATTGTTAGTACATTGTGTTAAGTAATTGTTATTGTAACTTCATACAACAATTTGTTGTTACAATTTTGATTAATATGAGTGAGTAATTTTGAGTTAAATTTATCATTGTAAGAGGAAGGGTTAAAGTTATATTTGGAAGGATTAAGGGCCCCTTTTAGAAGGCTAAAACAACAATCCAGCCCTTTTTTTTAGCTAAGCATGTTATCTGATTTCCTTAAGCATTGTGTGTTTCATTTTTGAATTGTGTGACTTACATTCTTGTGTAGATTCATTTAGGGAAGATTCTGCACATAAGAATTTATTTTAACATACTTTTTTTATGTTTCATTTTAGGCATTTCATTTAATATAGTTCAACATATTAGATACAATTATCATAATATCAAATTAAAGATTGAGTGTGTACATACAGTGATGTCATCCTATCAAGTCTACATCCATGGGTTGACATTTAAATAAGGTATAAGGTATAGATCCATTTTTACTCTCCTTTTTCATTTTGATCAAGGGAAGTATATATGATTGTGAACTAGCTATTAGTCATTTTTTGGGTGCTATTAACAGGGAAGGGTGTCACACACTTATATTCTTCAATCTTGATAGCAATTGTTTATAGATGTTTACTATTTATATTTCCAAATATTTATATTTTTATATATCAAAGATTTATTAATTTCATAGTTTAAATTTTCCTTTTTTTAAGTAGGATAGTATAAATTTCAAAAACCCCATATTACTAACCCTGTGTAGGCAAGGTGGGAAAAATGTTAAAAAAAGTGGTTGATGTATGCAAATTAAAGGGGGATATATAGGAAGATTTTTACTTGAATCATCAAACATTAATACAAGATCTGAAATACATCCTATAACAACTGATGAACACAAAGGAATTCTTGAAGATAATTCACAGTTGTTAATAAAAGAAGTAGAAAAAGAAGAATTTTTTGTTAGATTTATAGCACAATTTGGAGATATTGAAGAAGTTCATACCCCTGGAAGAGACCCACATGCATCACCTCTAATAATTCCCACCTTATCACCTAATACTCAGGAATCTAAATTTCACTTCCCTCCATCACCCAAATTTATTACTAAGGATGAATTCAAAGCTATTCTTGCCCCTAGAAGAAACACTAGGCCAATATAAACTTCCAATTTAGAGAGAATCTTTATTGAGACACTAGTATAATCTTATAAAACGTCCACACCATCCCCATTAAATAATAATCCATACATTCCTCAGGAAAAAGATAAAGTCTCCATCTTATACACCCCAAAAAATCAAATAATTGATAGTAATTTTGAGCGTTGGGTAGTAAAAACCTCTTATATAACAACATAAAGAGTATTCATGGGGGATCACCAAGAATAAAACACTACCAATTATTCTATTGCTTTTGAATTTCCTATCCTTACTCCTGATAGAAATCACCCATGAAGAATAGCCCTCACTATGTCCTCCTTAGCTTTAGAAGAAAAGCATCTAAGGATAAAGATACACATCTTTTTTAATTTGACATCTTATGCCATAGTTGTGATTATAATAAATATGCTCCAAAACTCAAACTATTTCTAGCAACACTCAAAGATGCATCACTTACATGGTTCATGGGACTTGGAAAGGATGTCATTTCTACTTGGGAAGAAATGAAGGAGAAGTTTCTGATGAAATAGCAAGACTATTGTAGGGGTATAAATTACAGGAGAGATGTCATTTTATGAATAATACAAGTTGACGATGAGTCATTAAAGGAATATATTGAAAGATTTTTGTTTATCTTGCAAAAATCCAAATAGACTACAATGGATAAAGAATCAATCAAGCTAATATTCTTGAAAGGAATTAGAGATGGTTGTCTAGAGGTACTAGATCTAATGTCTGGTGGTGATGTTTCTACACTACCATTTGATGAACTAACAATTCTATGTATGAACTACTCTAGATTAACCATGAACAAAAGTAAGGGCATAACTCTTCTTATAATATTTGTTGTAGGACTGCCCAAACGTAAAGTTATCAACTTGCTCTAGGATATTAAGTAGGACATCATCAGTCAACTAACTACTTATTTTGATACATTACATACATAACAAAATAAAGAAGAAAATGAGAAATCGTTAGCTACTTATTGCCATAGATGTAGAAAGAAGAAGATAGATTACACATTCCATTCCATGAAATCTCAGGTAGCTAGTATCACTGATGAAAATCTTGAGATAGTAGAGTTACATACTATAGGAGAAGATGAGAACCAAGATTTTTTAGTGGCTCAACAAAAACCATGGGTACAAATACCAGGTATGTTATCAAACTCTATGTTTGAAAATTTGCAATTATAAAATAATCCTAAATACGGTTCTTGGATCAATATACCCAATCTAAATTGGTACTAAAAAAATTGGTAGCTACCCTAGAATCAGTTATGGATGTAATAGAATGGATAATAACCTCAACAAGGACAATTCCAAAAAAAACAATGGTTCTATCCCTCTAATCCATGGTAATAACAATGGAGAGGAAATTAAGGATTTCCCTAAAAAATTCCACAACCACAACAATAGTCTTTAATGTCAAACACTCAAAAACCTATTTGAACCACTTAGTTACCCACCCAGCCCATCTCATCCCTAATCCTACCAATAAGTCAGTTCAACTAACACAATCCATTGATATAATGCAATATCCAGCATACACCCTAGATATTAATCATGTTTAAATTCAATTAGGTCATGTTCTTCCACAACCCACCTCACTAATAATCACATAATACTTTGAACCAACTTCACTCCATACTAATAATCTACCACCCATAGTGAATCTTGAGCAAAGTGCATCAAAAAATAAAAAATAAATTGATAATCCTCCTTTTTTAGAGAGATTAAATATCTCACATCCTAAACAAAATCCTATATTTGATATCTTAAGATAACTCAAGAATGTATACATCAAAATCCCACTCATTCAAGAAATAAAGGATGCTCTTATCTACAAAAAAGTTGTTCAAAAGATATGCTTGACAAAATTGAGAAGAAAGAAGGATACTAAAATAATCAAGGTATTTGGCTAATTAGCATATATTATGTTAGGAAACATAGTTCCTCCAAAATATTCTAATCTAGGAAGTCCTGTAGTTAATTTTAGCATCCACAGCCAACCCATTTCCAATACTTTAATCAACTTGGGTGTAGGCATCAATGTGATGACCATGAAGACCATACAACAATTAAAGCTTACCACTCTCCATCTAACACTCACCATCCTCTAGATGGTTGATATATCAATTGTTAAGCTTAAGGGGATTGTTAATGACCTTGTTATCACAATAGATTCTTGGCAATATCTAATAGAATTTATTATCCTATAACCAAAGAGAAATTTTTGGCATTATCCTCTCATCCTTGTTTAACCATGGTTGGCTACCACTGATATTTTTATTGGTTGTAGGTCATGAAAATTGCTAATTTCCAATGGAAATGATAGAAAGAAATTGGTGATGTATCCACCAGCTTAGCCTTCCCTAAATGATGGACCAATATTGTAGATTGATGAATTTAAATTAGCTATCTCTTTGAAAATTATCTGAATAATTGACCAGAGTATAGCTTTTTAGGCCCAATAAGAAGACACTTTCCTTATTGTTATCTTGGAAAACACCTATTGACAGGATCTTATAGCCACCAACCTATTGGAATGTACACCATGCCCTCTTCAAAATACCTTTATTGAGAATGATTTTGATGAAATTGTAAGAGATATTTGAAAATTCCATAAATTAATTCCCCATAAATGAAATTATGTTCCTTTAATCACTAACTTAGAGACCATGCTTTCTTTAAAAAAAGTAGACATCCTCCCAAACAAACCTCTCAATATCAGTACTTGACACCCCATCAAGAAAGCTAGTTACTTAAAATGCTGAGAAGGAACACAATAAAATTTGATTGGGATTACCATGACATGAGAGGAATACCTCTATATTTATGCATGAATCACATTAACATTAAATAAGAATTCAAACCTATTAGCCAACCCTAATAATGAATGAATCCTACAGTCAAAGACATTATCAAAACTAAGTTACAAAAACTCTTAGATGTAGGATTTGTTTATCCTATTTTTAGATAGCCAGTGGGTCTCTCCCCTAGTCATTATCCCTAAGAAAGAGGGAAAATGGTGTAATTGTGTTGACTACTAAGATTTGAATGCTACTACCAGGAAGGATCACTTTTTCCTTCCATTTATTGATCAAGTATTGGATACATTAGTAGGGAAGAAGTAATTTTCCTTGTTAGATGGCTATAGTGGTTATAATCAAATACAAATTTCTCCACAAGACCAAGATAAAACCACTTTTACTTTCCCTTGTGGAACCTATGCCTATGTCATCTTTCCATTTGGTCTTTCAATGGCCCAGCTACTTTTTAAAGGGCTATGTTGAGCATATTTTTTAATCTCTCCCATGACTATATTGAAATCTAGATGGATGATTTCATTGTCTATGAGAAGACATTAAAATTAATGCTAACCAACTTAGAGAAAGTTATTTAATGATATTAGGACCATCAATTATCTCTAAGCAATGAAAAGTGTTACATGCTTATGACTGAAGGGATTATGTTGCGACATCACATATCCCTTACTAGAATTCAAGTTGACCTATTAAAGACAAGTATTAACCCACACCAAAGAAGTATAAATATGTTAGAAAACTTTTAGGACATGATAGTTATTATAAATGATTCATCATATATTTCAGTAAAATTACCACCCCATTGTTTAGATTGTTTACTAAAGATGTTGAATTTATGTGGATTGATGATTGTCAAAATTCCTTTTAGAAACTCAAATACCTTATCATAAAAACTATTATAAGAGTAGAATAAGCCTTTTTAAATTCATACAGATGCATCTGACACCAATTTAGGATCTATCCTTGGCCAAAAATATGAATCTCTAAGTTATGAAATATATTTTATCATCAAAAATCTTCAAGGATCTGAACTCAACTACACTATAACAAAGAAGGAATTTATTACCATCATCTATGCCATCAAAAAAAATTGACACTACATTATAGGCTACTAATTATTCATGCACATTGATCATGCAATAATAAAGTATTTAATGAAAAAATCTACTGTAATAGGTAGGATAATTCATTGGTTGCTTTTGATGTAAGATTTTTATATTACCATTATGGACAGACCTAGTAAAGATAATGTAGTAGCATATTTTCTATCTTAATTAAAAAATTATGAACACAATCCTATTGTTGATGATTTTTTCCTAGTGAACATTTATTTTTTGTAACAATTCAATATCTTTGGTTTGTATATATTGATAACTATCTTATTTCAAGATCACTACCACAACATTTCTCACCTAAGGAAAAACAACACCTACTCCAAAATATTAGACATTATTCTTGGATTGCAAGATATCTATTTATCACTAAAATAGATTTAGTTATGAGGAGATATATTTGAGAAGATGAAGCTTATGACATTCTAAGAGCCTACCATGATGAACCCTGTGGGGCCATTTTGATACCAAATGGACTACCATGAAAGTACTCGCTATTGGATATTATTGGTCTTCTTTACATAAGGATGCCGTGATGTACACCCACAAATGTGATCAATATTAGTGTATTTGAAAACCCACTCACTCTGATGAAATTCCATTATAGCCACAACTAATTGTGAAACCCTTTAACAAATGGGGACTAGATTTTGTAGGTCTAATTGATCATAAATCTAAAAATAAGGAATATATACTAGTAAGCACTAATTATGTCACCAAATGGTCAGAGGTCAAATACTTAACCTATACTAGAGATAAGAAGGTATCTGAGTTCCTCTATGAATAAATATTCATCCACTTTGGAGTACCAAGAGAATTAGTCATAGACCAAGGCCCATAGTTCACATCAGACCTCACGTCTACCTTAGTAAAAGAGTATGAAATTAGACACAAGAAATCTACCCCCTACCAGCCTTAATCAAATGGTCAAGTGGAAGTGATAAATTAATAATTAGATAATATCCTCACTAAGACTATCAACTTGCACAGAAAATATTGGTCAACTCATCTTCTATAATTAGTTTGGGCTTATAGAATCACCTCAAAAAACACAATTGGTTTCACTCCATACGAACTAGTTTATGGTAAAAAACCTATTCTACCCATTAGTTTGAACATAATACATTAATAATATAACTTGATTTGGGATTAAATATTTCTCAAGCTAAATAATATAGGATCATGTAGTTGAATGCACTTGATGAACTAAGAAAGGAACCACTTCATCATACTGAAATAGTGTAAAGACAATGTGTAGGATGGCATGATAAGAACATCAAGACTAAGAATTTACAACCAAGAAACTAGGCACTAATTTTTGGCTCTAAATACAAGGATCATAAAGGAAATATATAGTTTAGATGGCTTGGGCCTTATAAGATAGAAACAAGTTTTTGACAATGGAGCTATAAAGCTCATGACCACTGACTATGTTTAGTTCTGACTGCTTGTTGATGGTTATAGGCTGAAGCTATACAAGAAACCATTTTTTAAGGAAAATATTACTCACCAAACTTTTGAATAAAAACATCTACCTCTTCTTCATGAAGCAAATCAACCTATTCCTACAACTGAAGGGTATTTCTGTCAACCCTTCTCTAATATTTTCCAAGAGTAAAAAAACTTCCTATAACCAAGAACAAGTCATTCACAATGTCTTATTTCAAGATGAATAAAACACTACCTATATATTATTATGATTTTAGTTGAGTTTGGACCAGAGAATATAATAAATTAAAAATTTTAATAATGAAAACCTTCAGGTGTTGTTTTAGGATGTTATCTCAAAAAACTAGGTCACTGGTTCATTGACATTCATTAATAAAAATGACAAAGATAAATGGAACTATTGCAATAATTTTTTTTTTCTACTTGTTTTTATTTTAGATTAATTCCCTTGGAGTATAAATGTATTTTCTTTCTTGCTATAGGATGGAGAACTTGTCACTATAGGTGAAAAACTTGTTACTATAGAATAAAGACTTGTCGTTGGAGGATAACACTTATTGCTATAAGAAGCATATCTTGCTACAATATATATTCCTAAAATCCATACTACATCAAATATTTAGTCTAACTAAATCACTATCATTTTCCATGATTTCTACTTGACATCATCATTTACACATTTATGAAAAGTATTTCTATAGGTAATATGGTAATTAATCTATATTTATTTCTTATTATACATTTCAATTAATTATAAAAGTGATGGGAATTAATGCTATAAATTCATTACCATATCCTATCCTTATCATACCCACTTACCATATCCTTTGTTTTTTAATTTGATCATTGACATAACTTCTACTACCACCCCTTACTCTTACCATGAGTGTTTTATGTACGTTAGATTTGTCCCTTGAGGGAAAATGATAGATTAAGTTAGGGGGAATATTTTATATTTATTCAAAATGATTATATCACCTTCCAAATAAAAAGTCACAAATCATTCTACCATATCCCAAAATCCTTGCTACAAGCACCTAGACCTACAAATCGCATAATATGGGAGGTAATTTATTGAAACATGAACCACTAGATATCACCCCCTTGACTAATAGTACAAAAATATTGGCCTGGTTTTAAAATATAGGATGGGTATAATATTTCAAGAAAATAAAAGCCTTAGATGAATAAAGTTTGGAGTAATTTATTGGTACATTGAATAATAGCTTGGCCATGGTAAAAGGAGTGGAAGTAAAGCTAATGAAAATAGCCATCAATACAGTAATGGGACTTTCAACAATAGGAGAGGAATAACAAGAAAAATATGATGCTTAGGATTAAATATGAAATTTTATCAGAGTAAATGAATTCCTATAAACCTCAAATTAGGGAACTATAAGTTTGTCTCTACTAGGAAGATGGGCTAAGGCTATTGAGTTTATCTCTAGATATGTCATCTATGAAGGAAGGTATTCGATGTTGCATGGTCTACATTTCAATTTCCTAAATCATTTGAAACATGAAATAGAGATAAACATTCATAATTTTTTGATTCACATGATCACCAAAGTATTGGAGGCTTTTCAAAAAGGTAATTCTAAAGCACTTTCCCACTACTATCTCATTTAGTTACTTGTTCAAAACATTTTGCAAATAAATAGACCCAATATCAGGTGGGAGGAATTTCTCCAAGTACCAGGAAATGAAGAGTTATAGAGAAGGAAATGAATTAGAATAATAATTAAAGGTTATAGAACAAAGATTAAAAGAAGACCTCCCTATAGAACCATAATAAATTGTAGTAAAAAACCTTCCTATAGCCACACAATATCCTACAAAAGATGGTATTATTGTAGCAACACAAGAACCTATATCAAGAACTAAGGAAGGGACTTCTAGAGGTAGGGAATCTATAAGTAAGAGGAAGAAACTCATTCTCAAACCTAATTTATATGAGTTTGAGGAGGAACTTCCACCTTCTTCTAAAAATATCAAGGTAACCTCGACTCCTCATAGATCTCAAATATTAAGGAGAAAGATGAGAACTAAACCTTATTCTATTATTTAAATAAATGAAGAATCTAGGGAAGAATGGACTCTTAGTAGTAATGAATCTTTAAAGACTGAAATAGATAGGGAAGAATGTTCTCTAGTATTCCATGAGGAAGAAGTAGAATAAATTGAGTAGAGTCTTGAAGAATTATATGAGGAAGAAGAATAAGTTGAACATGGTATTGAAGAATTGTATGAGGAACCAGTACATAAACAAGTAGAACAAGAGTTTCATAAGAAACCCATGTATGAAGAAGCTAAATAATTAGAGAAACCTGATATATAAATCAAATTTTCTACTCTTGAGCAAGTCCTACAAGAAATTGAGAAACTAAAGAATCAATTGTAAGATCAATCTGGTGGAGGTCTAGATTCACTTGCTAAAATAGCTTGTCAATTTTATCCCTCAACTAAAGATAATCCTATAGCTAGCATTCCACAACCATCTATAGAGATCAATCAACAAGAGGAACATAAATCTACCCCTAAGGTCAATTATCACTCCTATTTTGTAATATATTCTAAATTATTTAATTGGATGGATAATCAATTTGAATATCTAAGGAACTAAGGAAAGAAAATAGGAAATTTAAAGAGGAAAATAATTTAAAGGAAGAGGGAATCACCAAACTGAAATAGAAAGTTGAGGACATGGCTAGTATAACCTAAAAACTCCTTGATTGTAGGGCTTGTATAAAAGTTTATTCAGTTTATCTTGAAGAACAATGGTAGAAGTTCATATTTATGAGAATTTATTGTGATATTCCCCATGAAGTTATTGATCCCATTTCCTTATTTTCTATTTATAAAGTAAGTTCACAAGAAGAACAAACACAATTGTGTGAGTTTTACCTTCACAATTATGTTATCTCATAGGATAGAGAGTGAAACCCCAATTTATATGTTAGATATGTCCAATTGTAGGCATTTTCATTATATTTGTTAAATGAATAGAGAAGAAAAAGAGAAATAGTTGAATACATGAAAAAGGAGAATGAAATCTAGCTATTCATTAGGATTTAATCAATGGCACTTGAGGTTGTTTTATTATAATGGGATAATATCATGTTGAAGAATGAAGTAATAACTTGGTTTATTAAGAATTGTGAAAAGGTTCGAGATTTTTATTTAGGATTGTGATCTTTTGTTGGTCCTGATATAAGAGAATCATGCATTGAATGATGAAATGAGCTCACCCCAAAACTAAGAAAGAGGGAGCCTTATTTATCTCTTAATTTAAACATAACATTTACCAAGACCAAAAAATACATTCTTCTTATAGGTGAAATGGGATCACAATTATTGAACCTAAATTTCCAACCACCCCTATTTTGGTACCCTATTCTAGATTGATAGAATAAAACCCTGGTGTATGAATCTAGAGAAGCCAAAATTTAGCAACTATTTGAATAAAGGCATTAATTCTATGCTCACCTTGCTAGTGGTGATATAGATCCCATAGATTTTAGATTTATTTTTGAATTGGGAATGAACAAGTATGGTGCTCGAGTTTGATTAAGATCTTAATTTGGGGGGTGTCATGAGCCCCATAAATGTCTTATTATTGTGTCCATCTATTTTACCCATCCTGATTTATTACCATGCTTTTGAACAATTTTCCATATCAGTTTCCTACTTTCATAATCCATATAGAATTATGTTTTCAAACTCTTTTAAATAGTTAGAATTATGTATTGGAATTAAATATATGATGGTTGTCTATGGATTTAGGATGATTTTTATATAAATGTGTTTTGAATATGTTTTGGAGAAATAGGTGTATAGCATGGAGTATTTGACAACAAAAAGAATCTCATTACACAGACCATCCTATAGCCACTACGTGACTGAAACCATGGATGAATATATTTTTATTCTCTTTCAACCAACTCATAGAAATGACTCTAATCTACATGGAGATTAATAAAGAAGTAGTTGAAGAAAAAAATAGTCTTATTTGTCCTGCAACAAAGTCAACACATTCACATGAAGGATGTTTTTAGCAAAAGGAACCAGTTTTAGTTATCCCAATTCAAATGTATCTTAGAATATAATGTAGATATTTTTTTGCATAAAACAATCTCCTCTATGGTAATAAATCTGTAGTAGTAAAGTTAAGAGATATATATAAAATAATATATGTTAAATAGATATTGTTAGAAGTACATTATTTCAAATAATTGTTATTTTAGCTTCATGTGGCAATTCATTTCTACAATTTTGATTAATATGAGTGAGTAATTATGAGTTCAATTTAGTGTTGTAAGAGGAAGAGTTGAAGCTAGATTTGGAAGGAGGAAGGGCCCCCTTTGGAAGGTTGAAACAAAAATATAGCCCATTTGTTTAGCTAAACATGTTATTTGATTCCTTAAGCATTATGTGTTTCATTTCTAAATTATGTGATTTATATTTTTTCGTAGATTCATTTAGGGAATATTCCATGCATAACCATTTATTATACCATACTTTTTTATGTTTCATTTCAAGCATTTCATTTATTACACTTCAAAATCTCAGATATAATTAGTAGAATATCAAATTAGAGATTGAGTGTGCACATATAGTGACATCATCCTATCAATTATATGTTCTTAGGTTGAAATTTGAATGAGGTAGAAGGTATAGATCCATGGTTACTCTACTTGTTCATTTTGATCAAGAGAAGTATATCTGATTGTGAATTTATTTCTAGTCAATCTCCTCATCATAGACACTTGAATTGTCCTCTTCAATCACACATATGACTGTAAGCTCCCCCTATATCCTTTGTAAAATAGGCTCTTGATCCAAGAGGGAGATGATGGGAGGGTGTATAATTTCACCTTGTTTGAATCTTAGGAGAGTGTCATTTAAGCTATGGACTTTAAATGGCTTCTTTGGTAGATCTTGAATTGGTGCTTGAACCTCTATAACCAACACCTCATCCTTCCTATTTGTGCCATTCTAAACTGAATTCCATGATGGAAATGAGTATGGAACAAACACTTTAATTTTCTTCTTTATGAATGGTTATAGGAGAGGGTAGCCTCTTAAGTGATGGTGTGACATAGCTAGGGTTGAATGTGTTGGATAATATCCATGATGGAATGGATTCATACTATTGAGTGGGAATGGGCATAGGGGTAGGAGAGAGAAAAATAATTGGCTTAGGTTTGACATTATCTTTCTCCCACTACTCAAACACTTTTTTAATGGATGATACCCACCCTTTCAATTCTTGATTCTCATCCTATGGATATTCAACCTCCTCAATTAGTGCCCACACATTCAAAAAATATTGCAAGCAGATTCATATCTTCTCCATGGCATGAATGAGTAATTCTTGTCCAAGCTTAACCCCCTCATTTATTTTCATGATTGTTAAAACTTGGTCTAGTATTAACTCTCTAAGTTTTGATAAAGATGGAGTTTGACAAGGTTGACTAGGGGGTTGATCGAGAAATCTTAAAGGTGGAGTTTGAGGCTCTTAGAGGGGAGAAGACACATAATACTAATCCAATTGAGCCTATTACTCTTCATAATATATTAACACACTATCTACATTATGGATCATGCTTCTCATCATTTCTATGTCTTCATTGCTATAATATGACCATTATTTACCCTCACAAATTGACCATCTATTCCTGACAAATTTAAGATCACCCTTTTCCTTTTATATAACATGGATAGGGATGACTAGATAAATCTCTAAACCCCTACCAATCTCTCTCATCAACTCAATATAAATCGATAGTGCTTGCTTGAATCCTGATAAGGATGTAAGAGGACAAGCCTATTATTGAGAAGGGGAATTAGAGTATTGACTTAAATTCAAAGGAGGTTGATCTGGTCATATGAAGGGGTGGTAGGAGGGCAAAGGCCATGATAGGGATGATAGGTTATTTTAGGGCCACTTAGGGGAACACAAACATTATTTTCTTGATAAGTGTGATGTTGAGGTAGAGAATAAGCATATTGATCAAAAGATGGTTGATTGTACATACTATATTATGATGAGTAGGTACTTATTTAGGATACTTAAGCCAATTTATATATTATTTGAGTCACCATTAATGTTTTAACACTAATTAAATGAAGAGAAAATCAAAAATCTTCACCAGTGAATAATATAGTAAGTCCCACTAAGCATGCCAAAAATTGTTATGATGTGAGATTACACCATTGTGGATGAGTTATTCAATCTCACCCACTCATAATCATAATATGGGAATAACCCTAGGATATGTATATCATGTAATAGGGTTAAACCTCTGAAGAAGGCTAGCTTCCTCTTGATGGATCACCTTAACTAGTTCTACTACATGGAAAAGGGTTAGAAAGGGGGAAGGGTCTCCTAATAAAGTTAACCTAGTGATGCACCAAATAAAAATTGAAAAATTCCATAAGCATGAACCCATATTAGATCAACACAAGATAAATATAGTTCACATAACCTCAAAGATCAACTACTTGCATAAGTGTTTCATGGACTAGGTTTAGGCATAACACTAATCTAGACTGCAATAGCTTGAAAACACCCTAAAAGAGGTCAAAAAGGATGATAATGGATGATGAAGATTCTCATTCATAATGTCACCATGCATAACTCACCCAACATAGATTTAAGGCAAGATATAGGTAAATAAAATCTATTATTACATCAAGAGGTAGCTCTTACAAATGCTTGATAAGGTTTAGCCTAATCAAGATGAGCATATTTTATAATATCTCAAATAGTCCCTTACTCTTCAAGATCAAAGATTCCTTATGAGAGTATATAATATAATAGTGAGCTATAATGTGGAATAAAATAAGAGAAATAAGAGAAAGAGGGATAGAGAAAGAGCACCATCTAAGACCATTAAATGAGATACCACCTTTTATGAATGTTCCACCATATTTTTATAAAATTAGAGATAATACATCATAGATAAGATAGCCTTCATTTTTCCTATTATCCTATGAATCATTTTATTAATTTAACAACACACTAGAGGACAAGAGTTTTCTAGAGGTGATGAGTCATGATCTATTATGAATAAAAACCCTTAGAGACCCTAAAAATCTATTAAATGTTCTAACTAATTTCTCCAACTAACAGATCTCCACCTTGGGAATTGATGCCATATTTAACTTGACCTGTTCATGAGAATAAAATATCATATCTTAAACTTGATAGAACCATGATCATGTCTATTTTTAAGGCTATCAGAAGCTATTTGTTAGAACTATGATTGTGTCAAAAGATGAGACACTCCACCATATCTCTATGTCTACATCTACTCCAAGATAAATATAGATCTTTAATATAGATTTCAAACCAGATCAATTCATTATTTTTCATATATTCATTATATCCATGAAGATCCATAGATTGCATAACTTTTTTCTAGACTATATTATATTTAAACAAACCTATCCTGTATCTGAGCTTTAATGGCAATAGAGAACATTACTAGCAATTTTTATTATATAAATGTCTTCTTAATGGTGTTTAACCAAGATCTAATGGTGACATATCTCTTTGAAGCATTTATTCTTGGATCAACCTGAACTATATTTGAATTTTGCTTAAAATATCTTATCTATAAATTTTAGTATCAGTCATCAATCTTGATCTAGGATCTTTGATCATGCCATTTTTTAGTGACACATCCCTTCTCAAGATCTTTTTGTCAGTATATCTACATCCATACTTGTGTCATGTGGTGGCCTCATGTTTAATCTTAGCTCCTATAATTTTTGACCTCACTTGCATCATTGATATCATTTTCTCAATGAATGTATGCCATTAATCTTTGTTCTACTTAATCAAATGTATACCATTAATTTAATAAGTTATTATGATCATGACACTTGTCATTAATGTGTTCAATCTTAGGATCCTCTAAAATTTTGATTTGATACTCACCATTGATATTTGAATGCATTATTAAACACACTTCATTAGATCTTTGGCACCCACTGACATCATCCTTGTCCACTCACCAACTTGCCATTGGATCTTTTGATTTGATTATAGGCAGACCATTGATCTTATTCTAGGGAGATTTTGAGATATTATCTTCTTGCATGTGGTTGATCTATAATATGATCAAGAAATATTTTGACACTTATCAATTTTTTATTTATCTTTAGGTTCCTTGGGATTTTTTTAATTTAATCAACTATTCATCATGACTTTTATTTGACATCCCCATGAACATCTCATTATGATTTTTCAACTTTGAATGCTTATATATTGAGTTAGAAAACTCACCAAGATATGAATTTTGTAGAAAATGTTCAAGGCATAAAAAACATCATGTCTATGTGATCTTCAACCTTGATTGATTTCCCAAGTGAATTTATTAAACATACAACTAGAATTATCTATCCATTTATGCATGATGTGTGATGATGGTCTAGATCTTCTATGCTTGTGCAAGTCATTTTATCATTCACTTAATTAGGGAACTACTTAGCTAATCTATATAACCAAAATCTTGGTTTATGGGCCAAAATTTTCCAATATCTTTGGTGAATCAACTAGGAAGCATGCCTACTATGCTTGAGAACTCTGACCATTTGTCTTTAGTAATCCATTAGGCATGGAGTTTCATCTCTTTGTTCCTAGCTGATATGAAATGAGACAAGGTATCCCCTCTATAAAATACTTCCTGTTGAAAAAAAAGAGGCCAAAAGGAAATAAAAATACAACTATGCCCAAGACACTTATGGAAGGGAAACATATAACTAAAAAATGTGCACATGGCACTTAGAGGAAAACATAAAATATACCTACCCTAAACTAATAAATTAGAATGGAACCTATACAAAACCATTGATTGGTTATGCAAAATAGCTAACCTTTATTACTAATCTAATATGATTTATAGATTTGAAGGTAGCCAACCAAAGATGGTTAAGGAGAGGTTATTTTACATATTAGTGATACACTTCTCCAAGAATAAGAACAAAAATAAACTCACATACCCAATCTAATTGATTGGACATACAAGTTTCTTGGAGTGGATAACTAAGTTGATCTTGCTCTTTTTGACACTCAACTTTGTGCTTTGAATTAAGCATAACCTGTGATGGCTCCTCCTTGTCATTTTCCAACTAAGATAGGTACCTGATAGGACATCCTCTTATCAATACAAACATTGAGAAATTAGATTTTACCTCACTCATACACTTTTTTGCTCCATCATTATGATCTATAGATATAATTAGGTCATAGTCTCTTTGAAGAGGAACATATCCTACTCCAAAGATCTCAAACAAGTCCTCCAACTCCCTTTTACTTGATGGTGAGTGTAAGTTGATCTTGAGTTCATTAGGATCTTCTTTTTTAAGCACATTCTCATATTGAAACCTTTGTTCACCCTTAAGGTCCTCTTCCATCACACAAAGTGGTATCTCATCAAACTACATCACCTGAGCACTTGAGATGTCTTATTCATCAACCTCACTCAAGATATCATCTCATTATTCAACTAAAAATGTAGGTTTATTTGGCCATCTAAGGTCTAAAAAATTACACTTGTCTTGCTCAAGGTCTAATTTACCTTCCTCCAACTCCAATCCACCAGGGCTATCTTCATTTGTCACCTCATCTTAAAGTGGACCAAACTATGGTTCTTGGTTCTAATCCTCTTCTTCATCTATGTATAATGGATCTTTAGTAGTCCATTCAAGGTCTACTCTATTTTCAACTTGAGGATTGCCCTTATCAAGATCTAGTTCGTTAGTGTCAAAGCTATGCCAAGAAGGTTGGTTCAAACCTGATTCTTCCCATTTTGAATGAAGTGGGATACCTATTGTGATCTCAGATGAGCCTCATAAATTGTGTCCATCTATTGTACTCATCTTGATTGATTACCATGCTTTTGAACACTTTTCCATATCATTTTCCTACTTTCATAATCCATATAGCAGTATGTTTTCAAATTCATTTAAATAGTTAGAATTATGTATTGGGATTAAATATATGATGGTTATATATTTCCTTAGGATTATTTTTATATAAATGTGTTTTAAATATGTTTTGGAGAAATAGGTATATAGCATGGAGCATCCTGCAGCAAGAGGAATCTCATTACATATACCATATTGCATCCACTACATGACCAAAACCATAGATGAACATATTTTTATTCTCTTTCAACAACTAAAAAAAATGACTCTAACCTTCATGGATCTAAATAAGGTAATGGGTGAAGAATAAAATAGCCTTATTTGTCCTACATCAAAGTCACAAGATTCACATGAACAACATATTTAGTGAAAGGAACCAATTTAAGTTATCCCAATTTATATGTATCTTAGAATAGAATGTATATATTATTGTGCATAAAAAAATATCCTCTACAATATATAAATATGTATCAATAGAGTTGAGAGATATATATAAAATAGTATATGTTGAATGGAGATTATCAGAAGTACATTGTGTTAAGCAATTGTTATTGTAACTTCATACAACAATTTGTTATTGCACTTTCGATTAATATGAGTGGGTAATTTTGAGTTTATTTTAGAATTGTAATAGGAAGGGTTACAGTTATATTTGGAATGAGTAAGGGTCCCCTTTAGAAGGCTAAAACAACAATCCAACCCTTTTGTTTAGCTAAGCATGTTATTTAATTTCCTTAAGCATTGTGTGTTTCATTTTTGAATTGTGTGATTGAAATTCTTGCTTTAGATTCATTTAGTGAAGATTTCATGCATAATTATTTATATTAACATACTTTTTTTTATGTTTCATTTTAGGCATTTCATTTACTACACTTCAACATATTAGATACAATTAGCATAATATCAAATTAAAGATTGAGTGTGTATATACAGTGATGTCATCCTATCAAGTCTACATCCCTGGGTTGACATTTAAATGAGGTAGAAGGTACATATCCATGGTTACTCTCCTTGTTCATTTTGATCAAGAGAAGTATAACTAATTGTGAATCAGCTGCTAGTCATTTTTTTGGTACTGTTAATGGGGACAGGTGTCACATACTTGTATTTCTCAATCTTGATAGAAATTGTTTATAGATGTTTACTATTTTTATTTCTAAATATTTATTTTTTTATATATTAAATATTTATTACTTTCATATTTTAAATTTTCCTTCTTGCAAGTCAGATAGTAGAAATTTCAAAAACCCCATATTACTAACCCTATGTAGGCAAGGTGGGAAAAACATTAAAAAAAGTGGTTAATGTATGCAAAGTGAAGGGGGATATATAGGAAGATTTTTACTTGAATCATCAAACATTACTGCATGATCTGAAATACATCCTACAACAACTAATGAACACAAAGGAATTATTGAAGATAACTCATAGTTGTCAATAGAAGAGGTAGAAAAAGAAGAATTTCTAGTTAGATTTGTAACACAATCTAGAGATATTGATGAGGTTCATACCCCTAGAATAGACCCACATGCACCACCTCTGATAATTCCCACCTTATCACCTCATACTTAGGAATCTAAATTTCACTTCCCTCCATCACCCAAATTTATTACTAAGGAGGGATTCAAAGCCATTATTGCCCTTAGATGAAACACCAAGCCAATATAAACTTCCAATTTAGAGAGACTCTTTATTGAGACACTAGTAGAATCTTATAAAACCTCCACACCATCCCTATTGCATAAGAAACCATACATTCCTAAGGAAAAAGATAAAGTCTCCATCTTCTACACCCTAGGAAATCAAATAATTGATAGGAATTTTGAGCATTGGGTAGTAACAACCTTTTGTCTAATAACACAAAGAGTATTCATGGGGGATCACCAAGAATAAAACACTACCAATGAGTCTATTTCTTTTGAATTTCCTATCCTTACTCTGATATAAATGTACCTATGAATAATATCCCTCTTTATGTCCTCCCTAACTTTAGAGGAAAAACATCTAAGGATCAAGATACATTTCTTTTTGGGCTTGACATCTTATGTCATAGTTGTGATTATAATCAAGACGCTAAAAAACTCAAACTATATTTAGCAACACTCAAAGATGCATCACTTACATGGTTCATGGGACTTGGAAAGGATGCCATTTCTACTTAGGAAGAAATGAAGGAGAAGTTTTTGATGAAATACCAAGACTATTGTAGGGGTATAAAATATAGGAGAGATGTCATTTTCTAAATAATACAAGTTGATGATGAGTCATTAGAGGAATATATGGAAAGATTTTTTTTCATCTTGCAAAAATACAAACAAACTACAATGGACAAAGAATCGATCAAGTTGATATTCCTAAATAGAATTAGAGATGTTTGTCTAGAGGTACTAGATCTAATGTCTGGTGGTGATGTTTCTACACTACCATTTGATGAACTAATAATTCTATGTATGGACTACTATAGATTAACCATGAAAAAAATTAAGGGCATAACCCTTCCTATAATATTTGTTGTAGGACTGTCTAAAGGTAAAGTTATCAACTTGCTCAAGGATATGAAGTAGGACATCATCAGTCACCTAACTACTTAGCTTGATACATTACATACATGACAAAATCAAGAAGAAAATGAGAAATCCTTAACTACCTATTGCCCTAGATGTAGAATGAAAAAGATAGATTACACATGCCATTCTATGAAATCTCAGGTATCTAGTAATACTAATGAAAATATTGAGATAGTAGAGTTGCATGCCATAGGAGAAGATGAGAACCAAGAGTTTTTAGTGGCTCAACAAAAACCATGGGTACAAAGACTAGGTATGTTATCAAACTCTATGTTTGAAAATTCTTAATTCTAACATAATCCTCAATATGGTTCTTAGATCAATATACCCAATCTAAATTGGTACCAAAAAATTGGTAGCTACCATATAATTAGTTATGTATGTAATAGAATGGACAATAAACTCAACATGGAAAATTCCAAAACCAACAATGGTTCTATCCCTCTAATCCATGGTAATAACAATGGAGAGGAAATTAAGGATTTCCCTAAAAAATGAAACAACCAAAAAAATAGTCCATAATGCCAAACACTCAACAACCTATTTGAATCACTCAGTTACCCACCTAGCCCATCCCATCCCTAATCCTACCAATAAGTCAGTTCAACTGACACAATCTATTGAAATAATACAATATCTAACACAAACCCTAGATATTAATCAAGTTTAAATTCATTCAAGTCACCTCAGCAATAATCACATAATACTTTGATCCAACTTCACTCCATACTAATTATCAACCACCCATAACAAATCTTGAGCCAAGTCCATCAAAAAATAAAAAAGAAATTGATAATCCTCATTTTTTAGAGAGATTAAATATCTCACATCCTAAACAAAATCCTAAATTTGATATCTGAAGATAACTCAAGAATGTATACATCAAAATCCCACTCTTTCAAGAAATAAAGGATGTTATTATCGATAATAAAGTTATTCAAAAGATATGCTTGAAATTTTTGAGAAGGAAGAATAAGGATCCTAAAATAATCTAGGTCATTAGCCAATTAGCATATATTATGTTAGGAAACATAGTTCCCCCAAAATATTATAATCTAGGAAGTCCTGTAGTTATTGTTAGCATCAATACCCAACAAATTTCCAATACTTTAATCAACTTGGGTGTAGCCATCAATGTGATGACCATGAAGACCATACAACAATTGAAGCTTACCACTCTCCATCTAACACCCACCATCCTCTAGATGGTTGATATATCAACTATTAATCTCAAGGGGATTATTAGTGACCTTGTTATCACTATGTATTTTTGGCAATATCTAATAGAATTTATTATCCTATAGCTAAAAATCAATTTTTGGCATTATCCTCTCATTCTTGGTTTACCATGGTTGGCTACCACTAATATTTTTATTGGTTGCAGGTCAGGAAAAATGCTAATTTCCAATGGAAATGACACTAAGAAATTGGTGATGTTTCTACCAGCTTAGCCTTCCCTAAATGATGAACCAATCCCTTATATTGGTGAATTTAAATAAGCTATCTCTTTGAAAATTATCTACATAATTGACTAGAGTCTAGCTTTGTAGGCCCAAGAAGAAGACACTTTTCTTATTGTTATCTTTCAAAACACCTATCGACAGGATCCTATAGCCACCAACCTATTAGAATATACACCATCCCCTCTTCAAAATACCTTTATTGAGAGTGATTTTGATGAAGCTATAAGATATATTTAAACATTCCATAAATTAATTCCCCATAAATGAAATTATGTTCCTTTAATCACTAACATAGAGACCATGCTTTCTTTAACAAAGCAAGTAGACATCCTCCCAAACAAACCTCTCAATATGAGCACTTCCTTAACACCCCATCAATAAAGAAGGTTACTTAAAATGCTGAGAAGGAACACAATAACATTTTATTGGGATCACCATGACATGAGAGGAATACCTCTAGATTTATGCATGAATCACATTTACATTAAATAAGAATTCAAACCTAGTAGCCAACCCTAATGATGAATGAATCCTACAGTCAAAGACATTATCAAAACTAAGTTATAAAAACTCTTAGATGTAGGATTTATTTATCCTATATTGGATATCTAGTGGGTCTCTCCCCTATTCATTATCCTTAAGAAAGAGGGAAAATGGTGTATTTATGTTGACTATTAATATTTGAATGCTACTACCAGGAAGGATCACTTTTTCCTTCCATTTATTGATCAAGTATTGGATACATTAGCAGGGAAGAAGTAATTTTCCTTGTTAGATGGCTATAGTGGCTATAATCAAATACAAATTTCTCCACAAGACTAAGATAAAACCACTTTTACTTACCCTTGGGAAACCTCTGCCTATGTCATCTTTCCATTTGGTCTTTTCAATGCCCTAGCTACTTTTTAAAGGGCTATGTTGAGCATATTTTCTAATCTCTCCCATGACTATGTTAAAATCTACATGGATGATTTCATTGTCTATGAGTAGACATTCAAATGAATGTTAACCAACCTAGAGAAAGTTATTTAATTCTATTAGTACCATCAATTATCTCTAAGCAATGAAAAGTGTTACATGCTTATGACTGAGGGGATTGTGTTGGGATATCACATATCCCTTACTAAAATTAAAGTTGACCCGTAAAGATAAGTATTATCAAGGATCTGCCCACACCAAAGAAGTATAAATATGTTAAAAGTTTTTTTGGACACACTAGTTATTATAGATGATTCATCAAAGATTTTAGTAAAATTACCACCCCATTGTTTGGATTGTTTACTAAAGATGTTGAATTTACATGGATTGATGATTGTAAATCTTCCTTTTAGAAACTCAAATACCTTATCATAACAACTATGCTAAGAGTATAATAAGCATTTTTAAATTCATACAGATGAATCTGACACCAATTTAGGATATATCCTTGGCCAAAAATATGAATCTTTAAGTTATGAAATATATTTTAACATCAATAATCTTCAAGGAGATAAAGTCAACTACACTATAAAAAATGAATTTCTTACAATTGTCTATGCCATCAAAAAAAATTGACACTACATTATAGGCTACCAAGTATTCATCCTCATTGATCATGAAACAATAAAGTATTTAATAAACAAATCTACTGTAATAGGTATGATAATTCATTGGTTGCATTTGATGTAAGAATTTGATATTACCATTATGGATAGACCTAGTAAAGATAATGTAATAACATATTTTCTATCTCAATTGAAAAATGATGAACATAGTCCTATTGTTGATTATTTTTTTCCTCATGAACATTTATTTGTTGTAACAATTCAATATCCTTGGTTTGTAGATATTACTATCTTGTTTCAAGATCACTACCACAACATTTCTCACCTAAGGAAAAATAACACCTAATCCAAAACATTAGACATCATTCTTAGATTGTAATCTATCTATTTATCACTAAACTAGATTTAGTTATGAGGAGATGTATTTGAGAAGATGAAGCTTATGACATTCTAAGAGCCTACCATGATGAACCCTATGGGGGCCATTTTGATACCAAATTGATTACCATGAAAGTACTCACTTTTAGATATTATTGGCCTTCTTTGCATAAGGATGCCATGATGTACACCCAAAAATGTGATCAATGCTAGTGTATTATAAAACCCACTCACTCTGATGAAATTACATTATAGCCACAACTAGTTCTAAAACCCTTTAACAAATGGGGACTAGATTTTGTAGGTCACATTGATCCTAAATCTAACAATAAGGAATCTATACTAGTGTGTACTGAATATGTCACCAAATGGGCAGAGGTCAAATCCTTAACCCATGCTTAAGATAAGAAGGTATCTGAGTTCCTCTATGAATAAATCTTCATCCACTTTGGAGTACCAAGAAAAGTAGTCATAGACCAAGGCCCATAGTTCACATCAAACCTCACATCTACCTTAGTAAAAGAATATGAAATTTGAAGCAAGAAGTCTACCCCCTACCATCCTTAATAAAATGGTCAAGTGGAAGTGATAAATTGAGAATTAGAAAATATCCTCACTAAGACTATCAACTTTCATAGAAAATATTGGTCAACTCATCTTCTATAAGTAGTTTGGGCTTATATAATCACCTCAAAGAACACTACTAGTTTCACTCCATATGAACTAGTTTATTGTAAAAAACCTATTCTACCCATTAAGTTTGAACATAATACATTAATAATATAACTTGATTTGGGCTTAAATCTTTCTCAAGCTCAACAATATAGGATCATGTAGCTAAATGAACTTGGTGAACTAAAAAAGGAATCACTTCATCATATTAAAATAGTGTAAAGACAATGTGTATTATGGCATGATAGGAACATCAAGACTAAGAATTTATAACCAAGAAACTAGGCACTCCTTTCTGACTCTAAATACAAGGATCATAAAGGAAATCTATATTCTAGATGGCTTGGGCCTTATGAGATCAAACAAGTTTTTGACAATAGAGCTATAAAGCTCATGACCATTGACTATGTTCAGTTCTGTCTGCTTGTTAATGGCTATAGGTAGAAGCTATACAAGAAACCATTTTTTAAGGAAACTCTTACTTGCCAACCTTTTGAATAAATACATCCACCTCTTCTTCATGAATAAAATCAACCTATTCCTACAACTAAAGGGTATTTCTATCAACCCTTCTCTAATATTTTCCAAGAGTAATAAAACTTATTATAACCAAGAACAAGTCATTCACAATGTCTTGGTTTGAGATGAATAAAATACTACCCTCTAGATTCTTATGATTTTAGTTGAGTTTTGACTAGAGAATATAATAAATAAAAAAATAAATTAAAAATATTAGTAATGAGAACTTTTAGACATTGTTGTAGGATGTTATCTTAGAAAAGTAAGTCACTGGTTGATCGACATTCATTAATAAAATGACAAAGATAACAAGCACTACTGCAATACAAATGTTTTTATTTTTTGCTTGTTTTTCTTACATATTCATTCCCTTGGATTAGAAATGTATTTTATTTCTTTCTATAGGATGGAGAGCTTGTCGCTATAGGTGAAAAACTTGCTACTATAGATTAAAGACTTATTATTATAGGATAACACTTGCTATTATAGGAAGCATATCTTGCTACAATATATATTCTTACATTCCATACTACATCAAATTTTTAGTCCCACTAAATCACTAGCATATTCCATTATTTCTACTTCACATCATCATTTTCACATTTATGAAAACTATTTCTATAGGTAATATGGTAATTAATCTATATTTATTTCTTGTTATACATTTTAATTATTTCTAAAAGTGATGGGCCTTAATGATATCAATGAATTACCATATCCTATCCTTATCATGCCCATTTACCATATCCTTTTCTGATTAATTTGATCATTGACAAAACTGCTACTACCACACCTTACTCTTACCATGAGTGTTTTGTGTACGTTGGATTTGTCCCTCAAGGTCAAATGATAGATTAAGTCAGGGGGAATATTTTATATTTATTCAAAAGGATTATTTCACCTTCCAAACTAGAAGTCACAAATCATTCTACCATATCCCAAAATCCTTGCTAAAATCACCTAGACCTACAACTCACATAATATGAGAGGTGATTTTTTGAAACATGAACCACTAGATATCACCCCTTGACTAATATCAGAAAAATCTTGGCCTTGTTCTGACATATAGGATGGGCATAATATTACAAGAAAATACAAGCCTTAGATGAAGAAATTGTGGAGTAATTTGTTGGTACATTTCATAATAGCTTAGCTATGGTAAAAGGGCTAGAAGTAAAGCTAATGAAAATAGCCATCAATACAGTAATGGGAATTTCAACAATAGGAGATGAATAACAAGATAAATATGATGCATAAGCTTAAATATGAAATTTTATCAGAGTAAATGAATTCCTATAAACCTCAAATTAGGGCACTATAAGGTTGTCTCTACCAAGAAGATGGGCTAAGGATATTGAGTTTAATTCTAGATATTTCATCTATGAAGGAAGGTGTTCTATGTTGCATGGTCTACATTTCAAGTTCATGAATCACTTGAAACATGAAATAGAGATAAACATTCCCAATTTTTTTCTTCACATGATCACCAAAGTATTAGAGGCTTTTCAAAAAGGTAATTCTAAATCTCTTTCCCACTATTGTCTCATCTAGTTACTTGTTCCAAACATTTTACAAAGAACTAGACCCAACATTAGGTGGGAGGAATTTCTCCAAGTACCAAGAAATGAAGAGTGATAGAGAAGGAAATGAATTAGAAGAAGAATTAAAGGTTATAGAATAAGTATTAAAAGAAGACCTCCCTATAGAACCATAAGAAATTGTAGTAAAAAACCTTACTATAGCCACATAAGAACCTATAAAAGAAGGTATTCTTGTATTAACACAAGAACCTACAACAAGAACTGAGGACATGACTTCTAGAGGTGGGGAATCAATAAGGAAGAGGAAGAAATTCATTCTCTAACCTGCTTTATATGATTCTAAGGATGAACTTCCACCTTCTTCTAAGAAGATCAAGGTAATCTCGACTCCTCATAGATCTCAAATATTGAGAAAGATCAGAACTAAACCTTCTTCTATTATTTAAATAAATGAAGAATCTAGGGAAGAATAGACTACTAGTAGTAATGAATCTTTAGAGACTGAAATAGATAGGGAAGAATGTTCTATAGTATTCCATGAGGAGGAAGTAGAATAAATTGAGTAGAGTCTTGAAGAATTATACGAGGAAGAAGAATAAGTTGAACATGGTATTGAAGAATTGTATGAGGAACCAATACTTAAAGAAGTAGAACAAAAGTTTCATGAAAAACTCATGTAGGAATAAGCTAAATAATTAGAGAAACCTAATACTTAAACCAAAATTTCTACTCTTGAGAAAGCCCTATAAGAAATTGAGAAACTAAGGAATCAGTCATAAGATCAATCTAGTGGAGGTCTAGATGCACTTGCTGCAATAGCTTGTCGATTGTAGCCCTCGGCTAAAGATAATCCTACAGCTAGCATTCCACAACCATCTATAGAGGTCAATCAACAAGAGGAACATAAATCTACCCCTAAGGTCAGGTATCACTCCTATTTTGTAATATCTTCTAAATTATTTAATTGGATGGATAATCAATTTGATTCTCTAAGGAACTGAGGAAATAAAATAGGACATTGAAAGAGGAAAATAATTTAAAGAGAGCATCACCAAACTGAAATAGAAAGTTGAGGACATGGCTAGTATAACCTAAGAACTCCTTGATTGTAGGCCTCCTATAAAATTCTATTCAGTTTATCTTGAAGAATAATGGTAGAAGTTCATATTTATGAGAATTTAATGTGATATTCCTCATGAATTTATTGATCCCCTTTCCTTATTTTCTATTTATAAAGTAAGTTCACAAGAAGAACAAACAAAATTGTGTGAGTTATACCTTCACAATTATGCTATTTCATATGATAGAGAGCGAAACCCCAATTTATATGTTAGATATGTCCAACTATAGGCATTTTCATTATATTTGTTAAATGAATAGAGAAGAGGAAGAGAAACAGTTGAATATAGGAAAAAGGAGAATGAAATCTATATGTTCATTAGGAGTGAATCAATGGCACTTGAGGTTATTTTATCATAATGGGATAATATAATGTTGAAGAATGAAGTAAGAACTTGGTTTGGTAAGAATTGTGAAAAGGTTCAAGATTTTTATTTAGGATTATGATCTTCTATTGGTCCTGATACAAGAGAATCATTCATTGAATGATGAAATGAGCTCACCCTAACACTAAGAAAGAGGTAGCCCTATTCATCTTTTAATTTAAACATAACATTTACCAAGACCAAAAAATACAATCTTATTACAGGTGACATGGGATCACAATTGTTGAACCTAAAGTTCCATCCACCACTATTTGGTACCCTATTCTAGATTGGTAGAACAAAACCCTAGTGGATGAATCTAGAAAAGTCAAAATTTAGCAACTATTTTAATAGAGGCACAAATTCTATGCTCACCTTGGCAATGGTGCTATAGATCCCATAGATTTTAGAGTTATTTATGAATTGGGAATGAACAAGTCTGGTGCTCAAGGTTGATCAAGATCTTAAGTTGGGGGTGTCATGAGCCCTATAAATGTCTTATTATACTAATATATCCATTTTTTAATGATGTGTTATGATGGTTTCAATCTTATATGCTTGTGAAAGTCATTTTGTCATTCACTCAATCAAGAAACTTCTCAGCTAATCTATCTCGATAAAAGCTTGGTATATGGGCCAAAATTGGCTAACAAGACCTAATTAGTCAACCAAGAGAAATGAAATTTGGGATTGAGGGAATACTAGGAGGGTTAAAATAGATTAATTACACCATGTAATTGATTATAAGGGTGAGTAAGGCACTTCATAGTCATAATGGGAGATGAGACTAATTTCTCTTAGCCTAGTCAACATGCAAGAGAAGATGAGCTACTAGGTGTCATGAAAAATTTAATTAAACCATATCCATGTTTGTAACTACCAAAGGAGAGATACTTGACCATTTTAGGCATGTTCATGCCTTTAATAATTAAACTACAACCTTTACCACTCTACTTTAATGCCTAAGGGATCATTCAAGACCATAAATTTGAAGGCCAACACATGGAGGGAGCTTGATGGATTGTTATAATTATTTGTAACTATAATATGAGTAGAATATAGTCATTATGACCTATAATATTCACATATAATCCATATTTCACTCTCTTTCTCTATTATGATCATCCTATATATTCAATCCTTAAGGCCTTGATTTGTACCCCTCACTTGGGTATGAGGAGACTGTTGTCCAGATTTTACTTTTAGGTCAAATTGGGGCACCCCTAGGAAAAAAATCACTTTTAAGTGTTTTAATGGTCTAATATAGATGTCACAATGTGTTTTATAAGTTAATTAATGTCATTTTATGTTATACTAACCTTGGTCCTTAGTCATTTTAGTCTTTTTAGTCATTTTGGGTCATTTAAAGGTTAAAAATGGTGCATTCAATCAGTTTTATAGATTTATTAGTAAGTGTTAAGGTTAAAAAATATTATTTCACATCTCATGTGTCCCAATATGTATTAATAAACTAACATAATTGAAATTTGGTAGGTTCTTTAGAAGAAAGGGCAATTTTCTTGAGGAAAAATGTGATTTTAGCACTTGTACATCTCATGGGGAAGTGTGCCATGTGGGAGAAGGTGGTAATATGACTCTTAAAATTCATTATATTCATCTCAATTATATAAATGACTTATAATTTCCATTTTTTTTCCAAAACCATTCTGATCCTTTTTCACCATTCTTAGCAAGCAAAACTAGTATTCAAGTTTGTACTTGGTATGGCTAGCATAAGAGGTTTCAGATAAAATGACTTAGGGAGGTTAAATTAAAATTAGAGACATTAATTTAAATATAAATATTTTTAATAATTATGGTATTTTCTTCATGAACCATCTTCATGAAGTTGACTATACTTTTTTGCTTGTTATTTCATGCATCTTATAGGTTTTACCTTAGTTTGAGTAATTTTATATGAACCAGTTGCTAAGTTTGATTATATATGATGTTGGATTAATAATTAGATTATATAAATTATTTTTTTCACTTTTTAGGATGTTTTTATGAGTCAAGTAGCTCAAATTTATTAGAGGAAGCATTTTTCTATGTTGATGGTAGTTTTCACCATGTTCTAGATTTTATTACTTGAAATGGCTCGAAGGGATTGTGATAAGTCTATTATCATGTTTCCAATGTTATTTTATCTCATTTAATTTTATTTTCTTCTCCAATTAATCTCCATGAGAGGGTATTCATAGAACACATACCACCAGTCTTCTATATGGTTGTCACACCAGTCACGCTAATTGCCTTAAAGGGGGTTAAATTTTGAAAGAAAATGAAGTGTGAAACTTGTCTTGAGGATTGAAATAAAATTATGTTTCATATAAGCACAAAAAAAAATGAGATAAACCAACTATGTAGGCAGATTCCTTGGACACTTGAAACTTCTACCCACTGCTTGCTTGCAAGCAACTTAGTGTGCACCTACAGGTGCTTTTATGGAGGATTTAATGTTGGAAAAGATAATTTAAGCTATTAAAGGTCCTTGATAATTAAATAATTAAATTTGTAGGTTTTTATAAAGATTTTAAGATTCATAAGAGTTTATAAAACATGCTCATTTCCCAAATTCAAATTTACTACTTGTGTGGAAAATGCCTGCCTATAGGTGGCTTTATCAGAGAGTCTAAGGAGACATATAAGAGAGGTTTTACATGAGTTGAATCCATAATTGAAGTATTGAGGTGATGTGGAGATCATTTCAGCCCATTTTTATAAGATATATTGACAAAGTTGAGTAATAAATCATGATTCTAAGGTGATTGTGTTTTCAAGCCCACTTTTCCAAAAAGTGCAAAATAGAGCACCAATGGTTTTGTTGATGTCAAAAGAATAAGTGTCACAAAGTATTGGAAAATATAAATAATAATAAATTAAATTATATGTTATGGAAAATTAATTTTCAAAGTTTGTAAGGAAAATAACTAGTGGAGGTCAGTTGTTAGAAGGTTCAAAGATGCCCCTAAATCACTATTTCCAAGTAGTAAATTTTACAGGCTTTGAACTAAAAAAAAACATAGATTTTCAAGGTGATATTAAGGAATTATTAAATGTATTTAATGTAATTATTTACTTAAAAACACGTTTAATAACATTAATATCATCAGGTTTGGGCTGATATACAATGTTTTAGACCCTCATATTCACTTCTAGTTCGTACAAATGGCCTAAATGCACACCTACAGCCAAATATAGGAGCACACAGACCAAAATGTAGGTTTGAAATGGAATCACCAAGATTATAATATTATAAATGTTTTAAAATTATTTATGAGTTTTAATAATTATATTTCACCTTTCAATATAAGAGGATCACCTATAGGAATCAAAAAAGGTAGGGTTTTTCAAAGTAAGGACAGAGAGAGCCTAATTGGGTGAATTCCAAGTGTGTATGAAGCATAAAAGTAGGTTGAAGTGATAAATTTAACTTATAAAACTTAAATAAATATATTTATCACCTATATAAACAATTATTAATGAAAAAATGCATACATAGACCTCTTAGACCCTTTGTATGTACCTATAGTCAACTATGTTTGACTATCTAGTATAGTGAGCAGAGAGGTAGTGTTTTGGTGTGGGAATGGAATAAATATGAGGAAAATTGATATATATTATTTATATATATATATATATATATATATATATATATATATATATATATATATATATATATATATATATATATATAGATATATATTTATTTATTTAAGTATAAATAAGGTTTTTAATGTCAATTTAAGGTCTAATAATTACAAAATAACCTACAGGTACACTTCAAAGAGCAAGAAACATAGGCAAAAAGGGAAACTTAGTCTTATCCCAGTCAAGGTGTGAGGTGAGAACATGGAGGTTGAATTGAGTTTTAAAGATAAAAAATAATTAATTATGTTCATAAAAACATCATTATACCCTCATATTTTTATATCAATCAAATAAAATAACTCTATCAAGCAAAGACACAGTCAATTGTGACAGTGGGCAAACATTGAATTAATCTTGGTATCTTAGTGATGTTCTAGCCCATTTAAGGTAAAAATAAGTATGATAATATGTTATGTGGATATAATTATTAATTTAAGGTCTTTAAATACTATGAAAAAGTTCAATTTAAGATAAAATGCACCTACAGGAGTACAGTCAGGTAGGGACACATAGTCATGACAAAACTTAGTCCTGAGAAGTTCAACGTATGGATGGGTATATGGAATATTAGAGTGGTAATTTATAAAGAGATAAATTCAATAATGATAAAAAATTTCTAATATAACCTTCATGAAAATCATATATAAAAAGAAGGATCTCAAAATAGAAAGCATAGTTCACTCTTAGAATCTTGCATAGTTTTCCTTCTCTAGGAATCTATTTGTTTTTTTGAAGAGTTAGTAGGCCATATAATCTAAAAAAGAGATAATTGTTTGCATATTAAATATAAATTTATTTTATATGACTATAAATTATTAATATTTCTCTAGTTAAATATGGAAGTGTCCTCTATTTTGTCTCAAACAGAGGGCACTCCCTTATGAGCATAAATTAATAGATTTGAAAGTTAATGGTAAAATATGAAGACATAAGCCTTAAAAACCTTTAAATAGGGTGTATATAGTTGAATTATATCCAAAAAATAATATTAAACCAATCATAAAGGGAGGAATTATATTAAAATTTTCTAAGCTCTTGAACTTGTAGGTAGGTTTGTTAGGCCTTAAAGAGGCCTAGTGCCAAATGGTAGGTCATTTTTACTTCCAACTCTTAGTGATCCTTATAAATTATTGGATAATTATTTTAGGATGAAACCAAAGGTGTTTGAGCTTTTGGAGGTAAATAAAACCATAAAAGTTCATTTTGAGAATTAAGGTGTAGTCAGCCTTGTTAGGCAAGGTCCAAGCCTAAGGCCAAATGTGGGGTCATTCACATTTTATCATGAGATATACATTCCAACCTATTGAAAAATGTTTATGTGGTAAAATAATATGTGTTAAATATTTTATAGTTAAAATTACAACACAAATAATCCACTTTTTTGACCTTAGACAATATTAGGTCTATTGGAATGGAGAAAAGAGCTCGATGAGAGAAGTTTAGAAACTCACACCTCTTTTGATGTTATGCATGGGAGTATAATAAGTTCAATGATGTTTACAAGGGTATTTAAATATGATTTTTTTAAATTTTTTTTACAAATTGGATGTCTCATATTTATGAATGAACCTTAATAGTCAAAATAGGCACAAAACCCTTGTAAACCCTTAGTCAAGACCAGTTTAGAGAAATAGATTTGGATAGATGATATAATGGCATAGTTTGAGCATGAAAACTATTGTAAATTTGAAATTAATATCTAAATATACTCCCATTGCTTTTTATTTGTATGGACTTGTATGTATAAGGTGAAAATAGGGTATTTTTTACCATTTTATGTGTTTAGTAGGCTACAAGAGATTTCAAGAGATGTAATAAAGTTTGAGATGAATTTTAGGACCTATAATAACTCCATATGGTCATTTCATTCCAAATAAAAACTCCCAAGTGTCTAGACCATATATTTCATCTCAATCAATCAAAACCAGCATATTGGACAAGCTAGTGAAGAGGGTGGAAAACTTCAAGTAGGGTGATTTTAAGGTGTGTCTGATGCTTCTATGTCTATGGAGGGTATTTAAACCTGTCATACACACCATCCCATGGATTTTCATGATTAACTAATTACAAATTTAAGGATAAGTTTGAAGGATGCATGAAGGATTTTTTTAGACTACATATGTTGATGGCTTCTTTCCAGATGATTCCATATGACCTAGCCTAAAAGTAATGCATAGAGAGGAATTTATCAATTCCTTACCATTATTTCCAATTATTAGACCTATTCATAGTTATTTATGAGGAGTTAAAGAAGCCCAAATCATGAAGGTAGTTTTTTCAAGCCAGAATGAGGAATCTTAAGCCACTTTAAAAGAGTTTGATGACTTGGATAGCCACTTGTTCCTTCTAACCTTACATGGTTCATCCCATATATTATTCTCATGCCCAATTAACTAATTTTATTATCTTTATAAGTGTCCTTTTTACCCTTGGACTTATCTCTTATCCACTCTCTCTCAAGCTCTATAAGAACTAGCCATTTTGGCTATTGTAACTTATGCTCCACCTAGGTATGGAGAAGTATTGATCAATTGCATACCATTTGATCAATAATAGTAATTGTTTTTACCTATTCATGACTATTATTAGTGTGTTTTACGTGAATGTTAGATCTTTCTTAGTGAATACTATGGATTCCTTAGCACGTTGTCTAATTCTTTCATCCTATTTATAGTTGGAAAGCTTCTTATTGTAGGGCATGTGAAGTGTTTTAGGAAGTGAAAAGGTTGAGTGAATTAGTCTTTTCATTAGTTCCATTCAAATATTTTTGTCTAGTCCTCCTACCTTTGAACTTTTATCCATAACCTCACAATGTAACATTGATGTGAAAATATGTAAATTGAAGGGGTGTATGTTTAGTTTGTCTTTTGATTTCATGTGTAACATGTAGTTGGTTGGAAGTCATCAATATATATGGTGTATAACCTCCATTAGGATAGTTTTCTTTTAGTTTTATCTCTCCCTTTTCACCCCCAAAATTTAGGTGTATTTGTAATCCAAAGTGGTACATCAAGGGAGCTATCCCTATCTAGAGATTCACCTCATTCTTAGGCTACACAAAGGCCTAGATTTGTTTACATAATACCACTTGGATGAGGAGATATTTTAAATCTCCTCAAAGGTTTAAAATCCAAGTGACAATAGTTTTTGGCACACCTAGTGGAACTCTTGGTCCAAGAAGTTGAGATATTTTTGGTGTTATGTCTCAATAGTAAACCTTTTGAGGCATCTCTCCAAGAATAAATGGCAACTCCAAAGATATATCTATTGGTCAAGTATCCCAAGTTATCCTTTGAATATTTTTGGTAACATTTTCTTTTGTGTTCTTTCTTTCAATGAAGTTTTATGGCTAATTTTGGTGTTGAGCACTATTTTACACAAGTTGGTGAGACTTATAATTCTTGTACCATTCCCTATAAATATGAACAAGTTATCAATCAGCCTTGTCATGAAGTTTATCAGTATTATAGCTATCCTTATCAATGTCATGTTCCTCCTAGTCAACCTAGTCACTTCTCAAGTCCATCCATTTAAACCTTCAAACAAACACTTTTGGGTTATGAGAAATACATGTTGGGATTGATAATCTAAGGGTATGTGGTCAAGAGGTCCCTATTAATCTTATTCATAAGGTGAGATATGAATTAGTTTTGGTTAAAAGAGATTGGGTACCTATTGAGAGAGCTAATTGGTAAAGGCTCACAAGTGAGATGCTAGATGTGAGTGGCCTAATTTCTACCCTAGTAATAGGATAGGAGTTCATGAAAGTAAACCTCACCAAAATTATCATCCTTCATATCCACTTCCCCAAGTTTCCTATTAGCCATATTTTATACCACTCATGATCCCAATCAAGGATACCAAATTCATCCTTTTCCTAATTAGTTGGAGGAGAGAGTTGAAAGAATAAACCATGTTTTTGAAGATAATCTTGATGAGAAAATTTATTTAGCTAATATGCATATGTAATAGTCCATGTTAGTATCAAATGAAGTGGAATTAAATCCCTCATTTACCTTTCATATTGCATCCCCACCACCTCAAAAAGAGACTTATAATCCTAACATCCTAAGATGGAATAAGATAGTGGAGTCATGGGGAAAGAAAGAGGAGAAAAGTCTTGACAAAGAGTGTGAATTTGAGAAGCAAATTGATCCTATACAAACCATCCTACCCTTCCTCAATAAAATAATTATAATCCTAACATCCTAAGCTAGAGTAAGATAGTGGAATCATGGGAAAATAAAGAGGATATAAGTTTGGTTGATAAGGAGTGTGAAGTGGTTAATGAAGTTGATCCTATACAACCCCCCTTTCCTCAAGAAAATTCTTATGTTCCATGTCATCCCTCATTCATTCCTTGTCCTCATAAAGACTCATATGAGCTTAAATAAATACTTTTCCAAGATAGCCTAGCCAATTAAATTGAATATTTAGAGGCAAAGATTAAATTGCTAAGTCAAGGTATGATGGAAGGTTTAGACCCAAAAGAAGATCTTATGCCTAAACACACCCCATCCACCCTCCCTCAAGAGAATTATAAAGATAATTTAGATTTTAATGAAGTTATTATAAGGTGGAAGGAATAAAACCAAGTTTTTTTATCCCACGTTATGCCTCCCCTTCCTCAAGAGCTTCCAAAAAAATCCCCTACATTCCATTCCCAATCTGATTTTGAGTTCTATGTGCCACCTTCACCAACTAGTTAATATTGTCCTCATCCCATCACCCTTTGCCTTGATGGACCTATGGTATGGGAACATAAGGAGGAGTATTTGGTTGATAAAAACTCATAACTCTTTCTTCAATAAATTTTATCTCCTTTGGCAGCCTCATTAGACTAAGTCACATGACTTCAAAATGCCTAGTCTTAAAACCACAAAGAAGGATATTAAAGATCTTATAGCCATTGAGAACAAGATCCCTATTTTTGAAGTTGATATGAAAATTTATATCCCTAAATAAGTCCTAATTAATCAATAAGAGGTGAATTATTATGAGGAATCTTCAGATTGGGTTGATGGGGAAGAATGTTTTCCTTTTGCCAAAGAGGGAAAAATGGTCATTGATTCTTTCATCACTTTGAAAGATGTCATGGATGGGAAAGAAAAAAATTATTAATCAGCCTTTGGTAAATTGTTTAAAATAATTGAATCAAGCTATAAACCTCTTTAAGGAGGCTATGATCTGGTCAAAAATGGAGAAGGTAGCTTTGGCACTCAAGTAGGTATGCAAAGGAAAAATAACCTTTCAAATATGTCCTTTAAAGAAGAATATACATTTTTTGATGGAATTTTTGAAGTAATTAATATGTTATATCATCCTATAAATTAGTTTGTAGAAACACATCAGCTCTTGAAGGATGGAACAAACTCCTATTGGTCTCAATATTCTACGAAACAAGAAACCAATCTTCTTGAAGTCATACCTACAAAGAAGTTACAAGTTGGCCATGAGATGAAGAGTGGGTAGAGGTATGAGGTATGTAAAAAATTTAAATATGAATATATATACATTATAGACCTATTTGAAGATGAACTACTTGAGATTAGGTCAATTGAAGTGTTAGGGAATAAGTATGATCTACAAAGCATCTAATTCAAGGAGAAACATGATTGACAATATGATCCATATCATCAAGAAGAATATTCAAGGAATTTTCCTTATCTAATAAATGAGGTATGATTAGTTTATATTTGTGCATAATATTTTTTTCTCTGATTCCCCTATGTGATTTTAGCACATGTGTTTGTCTCTTGTTAGTGTGTTTACTTTGTTTGTGTGTGTCCTTTATCTTGTGTGGTTGAGGTAGTAAAGTGTTTTGTCTTGATCAAATCTTGTTATCAAGGTCCTTTAATTTTTATAATATTTCATATGACTCCATAAGCTTGATGGATTGATAAGGCTATTGATCTATTTAGTATAGCAGGCATATTACCCCTATGAGTCACCAATTTGTTGACCAATTTTGACTTTTAGGTTAAATTGGGGTACCCCTAGGTAAGAACATGAATTTAAAGTGTTTTATGGTTATAATAGAGACATAAAAAAGTTTTTTGTAGGTTAATTAATGTCATTTTATGTTATACTAACCTTGGTCCTTAGTCATTTTAGTCCTTTTAGTCATTTTGGGTCATTTAGAGGTCAAAAATGGTGTATTTAATGAATTGTATATACTTATTGGGAAGTGTGAAGGCTATAAAATATTATGTCACATAAATTTTTTTCAAATATTTCTTAATAAAATGACAACTAAAAGGTGGTAGGTTATAGAGAAGAAATGGCAATTTTCTTAAGGAAAAAGGTGAGTTTCGCACTTATATGACTCATGGGGAAGTGTTTCACATGGGATAAGGTGGTAATATGACCATTAAACTTCATTAGATATATATATAATTGTTTTAAACACTTTTTAAGTTCCATTTTTTTCCCAAAACCATTCTTCTCCTTTTTCACCCTTCTTGTCATACAAAAGTAGTCTTCAAGTTTTTACTTGGTATGGCCAACAAAGGAGGTTTTAGATAAAAATCATTAGGTAGGTTAAATTATAATTATATTAATTAATTTACATATAAATATTTTTAATAATGGTGTAATTTTCTTCATGAACCATCTTCATGAAGTTGACTATACTTTTCTTCTTGTTGTTTCATGCACCCTATAGGTTTTGTCTTGCTTTAAGAAATGTTTTATGAACCGGTTGCTAATTTTAATTCAAAATTATTTTGGCTTCATCCTTATATTATATATATATTTTTTTCAATTTTCATGATGTTTGGATGAGTCAAGTAGCTCAAAGTTGCAAGAGGAAGCATTTTTCTATATTGATGGCATTTTTTCACCATCTTCTAGATATTCATGCTTGAAATGGATCTAAGGGGTTATGGTAAGTATATTATAATATTTCCAATGCTATTTTATCTCATTTAATTTAAATTTATTCTCCAAGTAATCTCCATGAGAGGGTAGTCATAAAACACATACAACTAGTTTGTTATGTGGTTGTCATACCAGTCAGCTAGGTGTCTTCAAGGTAGTTAAACATTGAAAATGAAGTGTGAAACGTTTATTGAGAATTAAAACAACTTGATGTTTCATATTAGCACAAAAAAAAATTATATCAATTCATTATGTAGGTAGATCCTTGGACACTTGAACCTTCTACCCACTTCTTGCCTGCAAGCAACTTAGGGTATACCTACAGGTGCTCTTATGGAGGACTTATTATTGGAAAAGATAATTTAAGCTATGTAAAGTCCTTACAAATTAAATGATTCCATTTTTAGGTTTTTATAAATATTTTAAGATTCATAATAGGTCATAAAACATGCTTATTTCCCAAATTCAAATTTATTGTATGTGTAGAAAATGCCTACCTATAGGTGGCTTTATCAAAGAGTCTAAGGAGACATATAAGAGAGTTTGAACATGAGTTGAGTCCATCCTTGAAGTATTTAGGTGATTCATAGATAATTTCAGCTCCTTTTTAGAATATACATTGACAAAGTTGAGTAAGAAATCATGATTCTAAGGTGACTATGTTTTTAGGCCCACTTTCCCAAAAAGTGCAAAATATAACACCTAATGTTTTTGTTGATGTCATACAAAGAAGTGTTACAAAGTATTGTAATATATAAATAATAATAAATTATATTATATATTATTTAAAATGACTTTTCTAAGTTTAGAAGGCAAATAACTCTTGGAGGTTAGCTATTAGAAGGTCCAAAGATGCCGCTAAATTACTATTTCCAAGCAATAAGTTCTATAGGATTTAAACTACAAAGTAACCTTAGATTTTCAAAGTGATAGGAAATATTACAGGTTTTTAATTTCCTTATTTAGTGAAAAACATAATAATTAACATGAATATCAGCAGGTTTGGGTTGATATACAATGTTCTAGACCCTCATATACACTTCTAGTCCGTATAAATGGCCAAAATACACACCTACAGCCAAATATAGGAGCACACAGTCCAAAATGTAGGTTTGAGATGGAAACACTAGGGTTATTAGATGATAAATGTTTTAAAATGATTCATGAGGTTTAATAATTATATGTCACCTTGCAATAGAAGAGTATCACCTACAGGAATAAAAAAAGGCAAGGTTTTTCACAGTAAGTATAGAGAGAGCCTATTTGGGTGAATTATAATTGTGTATAAAGGTTAAAAGTAGTTTTGAGTGATGAATCAAGCATATAAAAATTAAATTAAGATCATTATGACCTCTATAAACCCTTATTAATTAAAAAAGGCCTACACAAACTTCTTAGACCCTTTATATGCACCTACAGTCAAATGTGTTTGACTGTCTAATACAATGAGTAGAGAGGTAGTGTTGTCATATGGGAATGGAATAAATAGGTGGAAAACTGATATAGGTTATTAAAAATAGGTATTTAAAATTATCAGTAAGGTTTGTAACATCAAGTTAGGGTCTAACCAATGTAAAATAAACTACAAGTACACTCCAAAGAGTAAGAAACACAGTCAAAAAGAGAAACTCAATATTGTCCCATTCAAGGTGTGAGGTGAGAAAATGGAGGTTAAATTACGTTTTAAATATAAAAACTAATTATTTATGTTCATAAAAACCTCATGATACCCTCAAAATGGTCTATTAAAAAAAGAAAAGAGCTCTAGCAAGCAAAGACACAGTCAACTATGACAACATGTAGACATTGAATTAATCTTGGTATCTTAGTGATGTTATAGCCCATTCAAGGTAAAAATAATTATGATAATATGTTATGTGGATATAAGGATTCATATAAGTTTTTTAAACACTATTAAAAATCTAAATTTAAGCTAAGATGCACCTACAAGAGTATAGTTCGGTAGGGACATATAGTCATGACAAAACTCAGTCTTGAGAATTTCAACGTATGGATGGGTATATGGAATATTAGAGTGGTAATTTAGAATGATATAAATTAAATAATGATAAAAATTGTCTCATAAAACCTACATGACAATCATATATAAAATAAAGGAGCTCAAAATAGAAAGCACAGTTCACTCTTAGAATCTTACATAGTTTTCCTTCTCTAGGAATCTATTTATTTTTTTGAAGAGTTAGTAGGTCATATTATATAAAAAAGAGATAATTTTTTGTATAATAAATATAAATTTATTTGATAGGAATATAAAATATTTATACTTTTATATGTAAATAGGGGAGTGTCATCTATTTTGTCTCAGATAGAGGACACTCCCTTTTAGCACAAACTAGCAGATTTGAGAGTCAATGACAAAATATGAAGCCAAAATCCATATAAAACTTTCAAGAAGGTGTAAAGAGTTGAATTATATCCAAAAAATAATATGAAACCAATCATAGAGGGAGGAATGATATTAAAATGTTTTAAGCTCTTGAACTTGCAGATAGGGTTGTTAGGCCTTGAAGATGCCTAGTGCCAAATGGTAGGCCATTTTTAATTCTAGATCTTAATGATCATTATGACTGATTGGAGAATTTTTTTGAATTTAAGTAAGATATTTTTTATCTTTTGGATGTAAATAAAACCATAAAATTTCATTTTAAGATTTCAAGTGCAGTCAGCCCTATTAGGCAAGGTCCAAGCCTAAGGCCAAATGGGGGGTCATTCACATTTTAGAATAAGATAAACATTAAAAAATATTGAAAAATGTTTATGGGGTACAATAATATTTTTTAAATATTTTATATTTCAAATGAAAACACAAAGAATCAACTTTTTTGACCGTAGACAACATTAGTCCTGTTAGAATGGAGAAAAGAGCTTGATAAGAGAAGTTTGGAAGCTCACACCTCTTTTGATTTTATGCATGGGATTATAATAAGTTAAGGGATGTTGATTAGGGTATTTAAATATGAATTTTTGGAAATTATTTTAAAAATTAGATATCCCATATTTATGAATGAACCTTAAGAGTCAAAACAAGATTAAAAGCCTTGCAAACCCTCAGTCAAGACCAGTTTGAAGAAATGGATTTGGATAGCTGATATAATGGAATATTTTGACCATGAAACATATTTTAACTTGGAAATTACTCCCTCAATATACTACAAATTATTTTTTATCTATATGAAATTTTATGGACAAGGTGAAAAATAGGGTATTTTTGACCATTTTTTGTGTTTTGTAGGCCACAAGAGGTTTCAAGAGAGTAAATAAAGTTTTGGAAGAATATTATTAATTTAATATCTAATTATGGTCATTTAATTCCAAATAAAAAATCTTAAGTGTCTATACTAGAGCTTTCATCTTAGCTAGTCAAAACTAACATATTGGACAAGCTAGTGAATAGGGTGGAAAACTTCAAGTGGGGTGATTTTAAGGTGTTCTTGATGCTTATAATTCCATGGAAGTTATTTAAAATTTTAATCCACTCCATCTCATGTATTTTCATGATAAAATAATTCCAAATTTGAGGACAATTGTGCAGGGTACATGAAAAAGGATTTTTTTTTACTACAGATGATGATGACTCCTTTCTAGATGATTCTAGATGACTAAACCTACAACCAATGAATGGAGAGTAATTTTATAAATCATTACCATTAATTAAAATCATTTTAACTATTCCTATTTATTTATGATGTAATCCCAAATCATGAAGGTAATGTTTTTGAGCCAAAATGAGGAATCTTATACCACTTTGTAAGAGTTTGATGACTTGGATGACCACTTGTTCCTTATGAACTTAGATGGTTCATCCCATATAATATTATCATGAAAAATTAATTTATTTTATTAGTTTTAAAATTTTCTTTGTGACCCTTTGACTTCTCTCTTCTCCTCTCTCTCTCTCTCTTAATTTTTTTAAGAACTAGCCATTTTAGCTATTATAACTTATAATCCACCTGAGTATGGTGAAGCCCTAATAAATTGCATACTTTTTGACCAAATTTTATCACTTAAAGTCAAAATTGGTCACCCCTATATGAAATCTCATCCATCTAAGTCTATACCTTTTGGCTAGGTCCAGTATGTAGAATTCCTTTGGAGGAGGTGTTCCACACAAAACCCATGACAAAAGTACAAGTGTTCGTTATTTCAGAGGTTTTTTTTTTGGGTTTTTGGTTTAAGTGTCATGAATTATTTTAGACATTTTGTCTAAATCAATTTTCTCAAAGGGTATCTTTTTTAGGTTAAGGGTTAGAAGTCTTTCGATAAAATTATCCACTTTAATTTTTTTGAAGGGCACTTCAATTTTTCTGAAGGGCATCCTACAATCATTTTGAAGGGGTGTTTTCAAACTTATGAAGGTATTTTTCTCAGAGAAAGGGCCCATTTAAAATCTAAAATGTACTTTGCAAAAACTTGAAGCGTATTTTCCTTTTGGGAGGGCATTTTACAAAAAATCAAAGGGATAATTTTCCTTTCAGAAGGTTCATTTGTAAGAAATCTAAAGGTCTATTTATCAAAATATGAAGGGCACTTTCCATTCAGAAAGGGAACTTAGAAAAAGTCCATAAAATTGTCTGCATTGAAAAATGGCTAAGTCTAATTCTTTCAAACATTATGTCTGATATAAGGGGAAACAAAAAAATCTAAAGAAATTTGGTTGAAGACATTAAGTCCATGGGAAAGTGCCCAATGAATAAAAGTTCAAGGGAAATAAAAGTTAGAGGGAAACATAAAAGTGTCCAAGGAAAATATCTCGAAGGAATTCATGATGGTTCTATGAATGTCAAATTTAGGGTCATTGGCTAACCATTGGAATTAAAAACCTTGGTGAAAACCTAAGGGAAAACATAGAGGTGAAAAATGGTATGATATAGAGCATCTAATGTAGATAAAGAAAGCAAAAAATAGGTAGGTCGATGGTTTGAGTCATTGCTGGCAGCCGACCAAATCAAAGGGCTTCCAAAAAATCATAAATATAGGTGTCCAAAGTATGGATAGTAGTTAGGGAAAGCATTTTATAACTATAAAAATGAATTCTATTTCCCTCAAGTAGTGTTATGTGTCAGCTCCCCTATTGATAGTTTCAAATTCTCATGGATGGTCTTTGATAGAGGTAGTTTCACAAAGGATGATAGAAGATTTATTACACCATTTAAAAAGAGTCTACCATGATTTTAAATGGACATTTGGCTCAAGATACATTCATTATCTACTTCCCATTCAACCATATGTGCAGTGTAACTATTTTTGTTCTTAGGCCTGAGCATGTTTTATGTGACCTTTAAGCTTCCCTCTTTTTATTCTCATAAATTATACAAATGAAGCCATTTTATGTCATGTCCCCTTTTTCATGGACATTGACAGTCTTGATGATTAGCCTATTATACGACCTTCGTAGGCTAATAGGATGGATAGAGGGTCATAATGGAGCTTGGATCGACTTTGATTCACAGGATTTCTACATTTGATTTTCATTCAGGGTATTTTAGACACATTTGGCCTGAGCTCCTACTTTTTAGGGATATTTGATATGCAGCAGAGCGTCTTTATTGTGGTATGGTTATGTGCAGAATCACTCCCTGATTCACTAGCTTCGATCGGTTCGTGGATCTGACATGTATTGAGGGAGATATTAATATTTGATTGATTTAATCAAATATTAATTATTTAGCCTATTTTTAATTAGAAACCCTAATTCTAATTTAAGAAACCCTAATTAGGGCAAGCATATCTTTTTGAGGGTATAAGGGTTTCTCATGGAGGCCATTATTCATTATGCTATTAATTATTGATATTGATTTTGAGAATTTCTTCTGTGAAGACTGAGCCTAGGGTTCCAGGATTCCATTTGCATTGGAGAACGTTCCCTCTTCAGTGTGTGCAATTAAGAGGCTATGAAATATCAGCTGATCTATTGCCAAATTGAGAGATAGCTTCATCCAAAAGTTATCACAGAATTTACAGGGTTGAGAGATAACTTCACACAAAAGTTATTATAGATATTCCAGGTATTTATTTATTTATGTTTTGATTCAATAAATTATACAGCTAGAGATCTTCTGTGCTAAAAGCATATATTTTCAGGTCAGGGGTTGAAAACAGGGAAGTTGTGCTTAATTGGTGGCCGTACGAAGTCCGTACAGGTCCGTACAGATCCATACAGACACCGACATCGGCTGATAGAGAGCTTCCAGATACCGACATCGGCCGATTTGAGACTGACGTCGGTAGATAAGGACCTGAAGTGACCGACGTCGGTAGTATATCGACTGGCGCCAGTGACTGTGTGTTCGACACAGCAGGCCGAGACTTTCCAGAATTCAATTTGCACTTCCAAATTTGCAAAGCCAGGGTTTTCAAGACTGTATTTCATATTTATATGCATAATAGAGGACTGAAATTGTAATAGTTTAGAAGGACAAGTGATAAGATCTGTGATTTACTATTGAAAAACTATATTATTGTTATCATTCTGAATTTATTCAATAGAGATTATATTTTTGTTCAGAGTTTTTTGTGTTGCTATATTCCCTGTTTAGAGGGCACATTACAGTGGTATCAGAACTTTATTTGCTATATATTAGAGTTGTGTAGTGACAAAAAGAGGGCCTAAGTAAGGGACATCACAGTGGTATCAGAGCCAAATTCCTGCCATCCTGTTGGGCACATCAGAGCTAATGTCTTGCCATCCTGTTGGGTAGCTTGGGTATCAGTATGGCTTTAACATATGTCAAAGATTTGGAAGAAAGAATGCACAATGTGAAGAATAAGCTAGATAATCCATTCCAACAAGCAGATGACATTCTAAAAACTTTGGAGGAGTTAGAAACTTATTTGAGCAAGGTGGAGCAATCAAATACTTATGATATGCAAAGAGCATTATCTCCAGCATTTAATTCTTTTGTGAAGCCCTGATTATTGAGACATCATGATGAGGTGGTAAGACTTGCAACTCTCTCTTGTATTAGTGAAATCATGAGGATCATAGCTGGCTTTGATTTTTATGATGATCAGATTATGAGAGAGGTACTTTATGCCATGGTAAAAAGCTTCGAAAAGTTGGATAACATTAGAGACCCTCATTTCTCAAGGAGGGCAAGATTACTTGAAACCTTTGCAAGGTATGGGTTTGAAAACATTATGATTTTAGTAGGTTGTATTGGTGAAATTTGCATGATGTTTAAAATATTTTGGAATATTTTAGATGAGTTTCATTCTAGCAATATATTGGCATCAATGCACTCTATTATGTTCACAATCTTGTTTGAGGAGGAGGATAAAATTTCTAAACTTTTGGCAGAAGATTTATGGTATGTCTAGATAAAAGGGAGAAATGTCTCACCTAGAGCTTATATGTGGTTAAAGAATTTAATTAATAGGCCCAAGGATCGTAGTGTTTTCCCTATGACATGCAGCCACTTGCATGATGAGTTTGATAGTCATGTTGATCCAGTACAGGGAGATATTAACACATCTTCAGGTAATGATTTATCTGCATTATCTTCATAGGTAGGAGTAGTTGAGGATGTTGTGGATGAGCTTTGTCATAAGGTGAGTTTAACTCAGGAGTTAGACAGTGAGGATGAGTTTGATGCTTGCATTCAGAGTGTGGAGGTGTACTCAGATGTTAGTACACTGAGTGTTGGTGATGAGTATGTTTCTATATCTGCTTATGAGAAGCATGTGGTTGAGGCTCACATGCATATTCAGGACTTGGGAGTACCTGATTCTGAGGAGTTTGGGATACCAGTGGAGTCGAGTCTCTAGATTGATTCTTCTCACACATTTGACAGTATGGTACAGTTGGTTGTGCCACCGTTATAGAGGGATCAGTTATGGGATGGATTAACACCATCTTTTGTAGATGGAATTTACAGTTGCCAATTACATAGCCTACAGTATCAACACATCCAGGGTAGTTGTGATTTCAGAGATTGGTTGAGTTGTGTTCACCAATTTGATTATGGGTTCCTATTTGTTCTACTTCTGTTGATGTTGTAGGTACTTGCATTGATTCACAGCAGTGCAGAGCATAACTACATTTGGGATCTAGGGGGATTGAGTAGTTCATTGTTCTGAGATTGCTTGGGGACAAGCAATTTTTGGAGGGGTGGATTGTCATGTCCCCTTTTTCATGGACATTGATAGTCTTGATGATTAGCCTATTATACGACCTTCGTAGGCTAATAAGATGGATAGAGGGTCATAATAGAGCTTGGATCGACTTTGATTCATAGGATTTCTACATTTGATTTTCATTCAGGGTATTTTAGACACATTTGGCTTGAGCTCCTACTTTTTAGGGATATTTGATATACAGCGGAGCATCTTTATTGTGGTATGGTTATGTGCGGAATCACTCCCCGATTCACTAGCTTCGATCGGTTTGTGGATCCGACATGTATTGAGGGAGATATTAATATTTGATTGATTTAATCAAATATTAATTATTTAGCCTATTTTTAATTAGAAACCCTAATTCTAATTTAAGAAACCCTAATTAGGGCAAGCATATCTTTTTGAGGGTATAAGGGTTTCTCATGGAGGCCATTGTTCATTATGCTATTGATTATTGATATTGATTTTGAGAATTTCTTCTGTGAAGACTGAGCCTAGGGTTCCAGGATTCCATTTGCATTGGAGAACGTTCCCTCTTTAGTGTGTGCAATTAAGAGGCTGTGAAATATCAGCTGATCTATTGCCAAATTAAGAGATATCTTCATCCAGAAGTTATCACAAAATTTACAGGGTTGAGAGATAACTTCACATAGAAGTTATTACAGATATTCCAGGTATTTATTTATTTATGTTTTGATTCAATAAATTATACAGCTAGAGATCTTCTGTGCTAGAAGCATATATTTTCAGGTCAGGGGTTGAAAACAGGGAAGTTGTGCTTAATTGGCAGCCGTACAAAGTTCGTAGAGGTCCGTACAGATCCATACAGACACCGACATCGGTTGACAGAGAGCTTCCAGATACCGACATCGGCCGATTTGAGATCGACATCGGCAGATAAGGACCTGCAGTGATCGATGTCGGCAGTATATCGACCGACGCCGGTGACTGTGTGTTCGACACAGCAGGCCGAGACTTTCCAGAATTCAATTTGCACTTCCAAATTTTCAAAGCCAGGGTTTTCAAGACTGTATTTCATATTTATATGCATAATAGAGGACTGCAATTGTAATAGTTTAGAAGGACAAGTGATAAGATCTGTGATTTACTATTGAAAAACTATATTATTGTTATCATTCTGAATTTATTCAACAGAGATTATATTTTTGTTCAGAGTTTTTTGTGTTGCTATATTCCCTATTTGGAGGGGACATTACAGTGGTATCAGAACTTTATTTGCTATATATTAGAGTTGTGTAGTGACAAAAAGAGGCCCTAAGTAAGGGACATCACATTTTAGAATCATATAGGAATCTATTTTCTAGGTATGGGTAATCCCTTCCAAATTTGTGCCTTGAACAAATAAAGACAAGTACTTTTACCTCATTCAAGGATTGCACTAAGTGTAAATGATAGTTTTTTATCTTATGTAAGTGTGGTTTCAATCTAATTTCACATGTCACTCCTATTAATACCTAGTGTTTAATGATATATTTCTTGTATGTCAACAAGAAGTGTCAAGTGAGGTTGTAGATATAGTGAAATTCTAATTCAATAGAATGTCTTGGAATGTATATTGCTTAAGTCTGCTTAACATATGCTATCTCCTAGACCCCATGTTGAAACACTGATGTGAGAGATAGAGTTGATATTGAGTGAAGTGTATATATAACTTGTCCTTGTTTCAAAGTGCATGAAAAGGTATGAGTAGTGAAAAAACTATTTGGTGTATCAAACCCATATATTAGGTTTAATTTTAGTCATTCTCTATCCTTTTCATCCCCAAGTTTAGTAGTAGGATTTGAAATCATTGATACATCAAGGGGAGCTAGTCCCTAATCTAGAGATCCACCTCCTAATAGGGATACCCATAACTTTGAGTTAGTTCTAATGTCACTTGAATGAGGATAATCATGTCCCATCTCCTCATTGGGTGAAAGTTCAAGGTACAATAGTTTTAGCACACCCAGTGGGACAATTTGCCCAAGGAATTAAAGAATTTTTGGTGTGTTATTCAATCAATCATCCTTTAGGAGGCATTTCGATCAACACCAATGGTGACTCCAAGTTACATTATCTAGTTAAGAAATATTAGTGCATCAATAAATCATATTTGGTATGTATACTCCCATTTTTGAGTAGTATGGACCATGTGTTCCTTCATATAGTTTTGATCAAGCTCATGTTGTTCATGGAATCGCCTCAAGCATCTCTCCTAATTGTCCTTCTCATAGTAAATATAAGAGTGTTAGGGAGATAATGTTTTAGTTTGAGAAGAAAATGTTGGAGATAGATAGGTTGAATGTATAAAATAGGTATTAACAAGAGCTTATGTATAAGGAGGAGTGCTTGTTTTGGAAGGTTCAAGCCATGCAATCCATGAAGGAGAAACTAGTAAGATGGATAAGTCAATCCACTCAAGGCAGTCAACCCTGTACACCTTCTTCCATCCTAAGATAGTCTTCTCCTATACAAAATAAACCCTTCTTATATACACCAAATCCTTTTTATCAAATAGCACTTCTCACCAAAATAAAATAAGCCAACCTTCTATCCCCTTTAATGCATCATTTCTTATGTCAAAACAAACTACCCCTACTATTAATCCTTTGTACTTAGCAATATAACACCAAAAGATATTGGATCATCCTTCTATAGAAACTAAATACTCCAAATTCTTAGATTTTGAGCCCTCTTTTGAATAAATCCATCACATTTACTTTAAAAACCAACACATCCATCTTCAAAAAACTACTCTTATGCATGTGAAAACTCTTCCTAGTCTTCCCCAACCTCCTCAAGCCCTTCAATATGATGTCAAGATTTAAATTTGGAGGAGTGTTCATCATGAATTAGCCCAAAAGTTTGAAGAAGAAAATATAGAAGAAGCTATGTCTATTGGTTTCACACATTAGAAGGATGTTATTCAAATATAAACATAGCCTAAAGAGGAGAGGAATGAAGAGATTGATGAGACTCTTATGGATGAAAATGATATTTTGGTAAGTCATTCTCCTACTCCTCAATCTAAAATGTGTTCAAATAATGAAAATTTTAAAAGCTTTGATAGGGTGATTTCAAGATGGAAAGAAGAGCATTAAAATGTATCATTATCTTTCAACCTACTCAAGGATGTTTCTTGCCCTCCCACTCTCTCTTTGGAAAAAGGATAAAATGTCTTGTGTGAGGTGGAAGATGAAATTATAAAATTCAAGGGCGGAGAAGATAATCTAAGTGAAAAAGAGGTAGTAGGTATAGATCTTTATAGACATGATGTAGTTTCATTATCTCTACTTGATGAACTTCTTTTGGGTCATGATAAAGACAGTGAATAATCCATAGTAGGTGATGATGAAGAATGAAACATGGTGATCTCTCTTCCTTTTTGTTTGATGTATTGTCCTCTTTCTTTGATGAAGATAGTGATCAAATCATGGTACCTAAGTTGAATGAGGTTTGAGATCATGTTCTTGAGTAGTTAAGGACTCTTAGTTTTGAACAAGAAGGAGAAAGGTCAGCTTGGATTGATAAAGACTTTGAAAAAGGAGTTCTTGAGCAAGAAAATGATGATTTTTGGAATGAGTTAGAAATTTTTTGCCTCAGTTCAAGTATTACACTAGCCACCTTTATTTAGGAAAGCTATGATGAAGCAAGAGACTAGTTTGAAAAGATTCTCTAAGAGATAGAAAAGGATGAGATAGTCCATGATGAATACTAAGAGAACCATGAGCCAAATTAGCTCTATAATGATGATATTATAGCCATGGATCCATTAATGGACTAAATCAACATGAAGGACCAAATTGAAACATATATTAAAGAGAAATATGAATACATGGATGTTGAAAACATATTTGAACTTGATGCATTGGAATACATGCTAATCAAGATGGGAAAAAAGAAAGGTGAGTCACCAAGTTTTCACTCCAACAAATTACTTGGTTACCACCATGATCTTTCTTTCCATGAAGGAGACCTAAGAATTTTCCCCTTTGATCCAAGAGGGGAAAAAATGTATTAGTCTAGATGAACATATTAGTTTTATTTTAGTTTTATTATTCCCCCCTAAGTGCTTATGCACATGTGTGTGTATTATGAGTTTACTTGCTTGTTGTGTGTGTCCTTTACCATTGTGTGGTTAAGGTAATAACTAGTTATCTCACTGATCAAGGTTTTGAGTCATGGTTAAAGTTTCTTGTTTATTTCATTCATTAGATGACTCCATGCCTAATAGACTAATTAGGTTAACAATATAGTCAATATAGTAGTCATACTACCCCTATGAGTCACCAATTTGTTGACCAAATTTTGGCCCTTCAGGTCAAAATTGGTCACCCCTATATGAAATCTCAGCCATCTAAGTCTGTACCTTTTGGCTAGGTCTAGTATGTAGAATTCCTTTAGAGGAGGTGTTCCACAAAACACCCCAAGGGAAAAGTACAAGTGTTCATTCTTTTAAAGGTTTTGTTTTTGGGTTTTTTGTTTAAGTGTCAAGAATTGTTTCAGACATTTTGTCTAAAGAAATTTTATTGAAGGGTATCTTTTTCAGTCTAAGGGTCAAAAGTCTTTCAGGGTAATTTTCCACTTCAATTTTTTAGAAGGGCACTTCAATTTTTTCGAAAGGCATCTTACAATCCTTCTGAAGGAATGTTTTTAGAATTTTAAAGGTATTTTTATCAAATAAAGGGGCCATTTAAAATCCTAAAGGTACTTTATAAAAACTTGAAGGGTATTTTCCTTTAGAAAGGGGATTTTACAAAAAGCCAAAGGGACAATTTTCCTTTCAAAAGGTTCATTTGCAAGAAATCCAAAGGTTTATTTCTAGAAATCTAAGGGGATATTTTCTTAGAAAAAGGGAAAAGGGACCATTTAAATTTTTTCCAAATGACATTTGAAATAAATCTAAAGGTTTATTTCTCAAAAGCTGAAGGGTACTTTCCCTTCAAAAAGGGCACTTAGCAAAAGTCTAGAAAATTGTTTGCATTGAAAAAGGGCTAAGTCTAGTTCTTTCAGATATTTTATTCGATACAAGGGGAAATAAAAAAATCCAAAGAAATTTCACTGAAGACATTAAATCTATGGGAAATTACCCAATGAATAAAAGTCTAAGGGAAATAAAAGTTCAAGGGAAATAGAAAAGTGTTCGAGGAAAATATCCTAAAGGAATTCATGACGGGTCCATGGATGTCAACTTCAGGGTCATGGGCTAGCCCTTGGAATTAAAAATCTTGGAAAGAACCTGAGGGAAAACATGGAGGTGACAAATGGTAGAATTTTGAGCATCTAGTGTAGACAAAGCAAGTAAAAAATAAGTAGGTTGATAGTTCAAGTCATTGTTGGCAGCTAACCAAACAAAAGGGCCTCCACTAAATCATAAACATAGGTGTCTAGAGGATGGATAGTAGTTAGAGAAAGTATTTTCTAATTGTCTAAATGAATTACATTTCCCTCAAGTAGTGTTATGTGTCATCTCCCCTTTTGATAGTTTTAAATGTTCATGGATGGTCTTTGATATAGGTAGTTTCATGAAGGATGACATAAGAGTCATTGCACCTTTTTGAAAGAGTCCGCAATGATTTTACATGGACATCTATCTCAAGATACATTCATTGTTTGATTTTCACTCAACCATACATATAACGCAACTATTTTTTTCTTAGACCTGAGCATGTTTTCTATGACCTTTGAGCTTCCCTCTTTTCTATTCTCAATAATTCTATAAATGAAGCCATTTTAGCATTGTATAGGAATATCTATATTGGGTATGGTGAAGCACTACCAAATTTTTACCTTGAACCAATAAAGAAAATTAATTTTAATTCATTCAAGGATTTTACTAAGTGCGAATGATAGTTTCTAGTCTTGTGCAAGTGTGGTTTCAAATGACCTTCACATGTCATTCCTATTAATACCTAGTGTTTATGATCTCTTTGTTAAAGGTCAATAAGAAGTGTCAAGTGAGGTTGTAGATGTAGTGAATAACTAATTAAATAGATTGTCTTGAAATGCCTATTGCTTAAGTATTCCTAACCTATGTTATCTCCTAAACCCCATGTTGAAACATTGATATGAGAGAGAGACTCGATATTGAGTGAAGTGTTTTTATAATTTGTCCTTGTTTTAAAGTGCATGATAAGGTATGAGTAGAGAAAAAAATCTTTGGCATATCACCCCCATAAAGTAGGTTTAATTTTATTCATTCTCTATCCCTTTTCATCCCCAATTTTAGTAGTCAAATTTGACCTCATTGATACATCAACGGGATCTAGCCCCTAATCTAGAGATCCACCTCATAATAGGGATACCCATAGCCCTAAGATGGTTCCATTGTTTCACTTGAATGAGGAGTAGATTGTCCCATATCCTCATTAGGTGAAAGTTTAAGTGACAAAAATACTATTTAATCAATAATACTACTAATTTTTACCTCTTCATAACTATTCTTAGTTTTTTTTACTTGAATGTTAGATCTTACTTAGTGCTGACTATGGATTATTTAGCATGTTGTATCATTATTGCATCTTATTTTTAGTGGGAAATATTATTATTGTAGGGCATGTGAAGTTATTTAGGAAGTGTCAAGGTTGAGTGAGTTAGTATTTTCATTAGTGTCATTCAAGCCCTTTTGTCTAGTCCTCTTAGCTTTGCACATTCATCCATAACCTCACAATGTAACATTGATGTGAAAAGATGAATATTGAAGGAGTGTATTTTTATTTTGTCCCTTGATTTCATGTGTAACATGTAGTTGGTTGGAAGTCATCAATATATTTGTTGTATCACCTCCCTTCAGATAGTTTGCTTTCAATTTTCTCTCTCCTTTTTCACCCCTAAAGTTTAGGTGTAGTTGTAATCCAAAGTGGTACATCAAGGGAGATAGACCTATCTAGATATTTACCTCATCTTTATGCTACCCATAAGCCTAGAGGTGTTTCCATTATACCACTTAGATGAGGAGAGATTTTTCATCTCTTAAAAGGGTGAAAATCTAAGTGACAATAGAGAATCTACCTATATGTTCACTTTGTACACCTCTTAGATTTTCATGCTATATTCTAGTGTGTTATTTGAATTTTTATGTGAATAAGAGGCAAAAATTCTCCCTCGACATGTCCTTACCACACCTATATGTTGATAAGTTATCTTATGTAGGTTATATGATGTGTTAAAGGTTATGATCATATTTGGAGTGTAACCTAGTTGGAAGTGATTTAGATAGGCTTCTTACACATAACCTCCAAGTTGTATTCATTCACCATGACCTTCATGTAAAACACTACAGCATAATAACTCTTGGAGATAGTAATGTAGTTATTTATCTAGTCCATTAGTGTTGTTGAGGTTAATTTGAGTAGATGAATGATCATATATGTACATCTATACCCATAAAATAGGTTCCTTTTATATAATATATATCCCTTTTCACCCCAAATCATTAGGTCTTAGTGATATTGAGTCTAAACAAATGCACCATTGGAGCTTACCCTATAAACTAGAAGTTTAGTCTTACTATAGGTCACCCATAAAATTTATGCCAATCCCATGTTAGTATAGCCTTAAAATTAGGCCTAAACAACCTCCTTCTAGGGTATAAGTTAGAGAGTTAAAAAATTTGGTATGCCCTATGGGACCATATTTAGGCATTAGAGCATTCACTAGCAACACCTTGATCATCTCAAGTAGTTTTAAGCACTCACATGCTAGGTTTGTAGTCAGAAGTTCATGACAAGGGTCATCATATCATGGTAAGATCATATTGTTGACTAGTAGTTCACCTTATTTTCAATTATCTCATGATGATTTAATGTTACATATGGGGTATAATTCTATCATACAATTCCCTATCAATAGCCCCATGACCCATATCAGCTCCATTGTGATCCCTATCAACCTTATACTAACCCCTATCATCCCTATAATGAGCTTCCTTCTAAGATTATCGACATCATTTTAAATCTTATTCATCTCCAAGGTAGCTTTATTATCATCCTAATCAATCATGGAAACATCATGATGTTCTTGGTCAGCCTAACCATGTCCCAAACCAATCTATATCAAGCCTTAAATATACCTTATTGAGATATGAAAGACACATGGTAAGTATTGGCACATAAATAAATTATGGTAAATCAATTCCTAGTCACCAAATTAAGAGTATAAAAACCTAATTGCATCAGGCTAAGAAAGAGTGGGAATTTTTCATGAGAGAAGGTCATTTAGGGGTTAATGGTGACATGATGGATATAGGTGGTCTAGTATAAACCATTAAGGAGAGGTTACTAATATATGAGGAGAAACTAGATGATCATCATCAGTCTTATGTCCCCTCTTCCATCCCATATTAGTCCTCTATTGAACTGATCATCCTCCCTCAAGAGTCTCAAACAAATGAGTGTCAAATCCCTCAAAGTTATTCACAATCCTTTCCACCTTTTCCTACTTGTAAATCTATCTAAGATAAAGTATAAAAGGAGAAATATGTATGCATTGATGGGAATATTTAGCATATATATATACATACATACATACATACATACATATATATATATATATATTTATATATATACATATATACATATATATATATATATATATATATATACATATATATACATATATATATATATACATACACACACACACACACACACACACACACACACACACACACACACACACACACACACACACACACACACACACACACACATATATAATCAATCAAGGCTTTATTTTGAAGGACACCTAAAGAGGAATATTGAAATTATAGAAAAATATCTATACCAGTTAGTGGAAACTATAAGAGCACATAACCTCAACTAAATATACCTTCATTCCTTCTCCAAGTTATATCATATACAAAAAAATAAGCTCCTAGATATAACTTTACAACTGGGAGACAAGTGTTTCAATCAAGGGAAATAGAAGGTGACTCAAGCAAGAACCAAAGTGTTGAAGTCAAAGGAAAATTAGAGATTATTCATCCACCACCCCTCCCTCCTAAAGGACACAATACATTTCCATCATGGAAATATGTTCAATATAATTTTCAAAAGAAAGACGAAATACTAACTATTAAGGATGGGTAAATGAATGAATGTAACAAGGCATACATGTCCTCTCTCCTATATTCATTATAATGATATTCTATTCCACTCCTTGATAAGGAGACTATCATTGAGCAGATAATTTAAGAGTACTAATTTAATGTGATAACCAATGAAGGTGATTTAACTAAACTTGAAGAAGATATTGTCATTAGGACACCTCTTGGCAAGGAGGAACATATTTTAGGTTTCAAGGATGCAAAAGAGATTGGGATGCAAGAATAAGGTGGGTCATAAGAAGGATGCATACTTGTTGATCAAGAATAAGATTACTTTGAGGACATTCTTGATCATATGGTAGTTATCCTTCATCATGGTAGTCCTCAAGAACTCGTAATAGTTGTAGGAGAAAGTTATAGACTAGCTAATAAGGTTGATCAACAAGCCATTGTCCAAATTTAAGAGAGCCCAAAAAAATTGGAATCATGTGAATATCAAGAAAGTGATTTGTTTTAAATCCTAGGGGTAGGATATTCTCTCCTTGCAACATGATATGATCTAGCCTAGGTTGAATAAGGAAATATCATCAAACAATAAAAAGGTAGACCTCCAAACATTCCATTCCAAGAGTTTATCCTATCTAAAAATGACTTGTTTGAGGTCTTCAAACAAGGTTACTAGCTCCTACTTCCATTTGAAAATGTCTCTTCAATATTGGTGAATATATTTGATCATTTTTGGCCTCAAACCTCCATCAAACAATATTCATCTATCCTTGAGAATAACTCTCCAAGAATACTGCAAGATTTTCTTCAAACTACTTAGCTCGATCAAGAGCAACATATGACTCAGGTAGAGATGAGATTAATCATATAGGGTAGACTAGTGTGGAATGAATATGATTGGGTTTTGGATTCACATTACTAATTCATGCACCAAATCATGGATAAATATGATCCAACCACTCTCCTAAGAGGCCATGGGCATGATAGTGTCCATAGCTACAATTGGGAACCATTATTTAATGAATAGTACTTGGTTAGACTCCATAATCATGTGGCAATATAACTTCATGGATCCAACTTGATCAAAGGTTATTCCATTTTAATCTCGAATGAGAAAATATGTGTGTTCCATCTAGTTATTTCTAATAGTTGTCTTATTTCAATAAGTGTTTAACACAGGTCTATGTGCTCTTTAGTTTCTTTATTGTCTTATCTTTTTGTTTTCTTTAGATGCTAGGTGTGTTTCTTAGGTATAGGTGTTGTTTATTTTGTTTTAATTATGTGTCTTGTGATTTTTTATAGTCCTAAGAGGTTTCATTAAGTGTTGGTCTCTTTTTTAGTCTAAGAATGGTCATCAAGTCTTATTACCATGTGAGAGTCATCACTATCATAGAGAGTGAGTGGGTTCTCTTGATCAGTAGGCTAGTCACCCTTGAGATTCACCAAAACATTTTACATTTTATCCTCACATTCCAAATTTCAAACCCTATATTAAAAAACTTTCATGAGAAACCCTCTAAATTTATTTTTAGTGTCTAAAACTATCATGGTATTATAAATGTCTTTTGAAAACCCTGTTAGCTTTGATTAGGGAGTCATTTATTTTAGAACTTACAAATATAAGCATGTGTTATAGATGATTTAAGTTCTTTGGTTAATGTATTATGTCCTCATGATGAACCTTGATTGATCAAGAGAGTTTAAAAATGCTTTTGAAGTCTTAAATATGGTTTAATCATGGTTTTACAAGATTAAGGATCTTTTGACAAAGTTAAAGTAACTTAGATATTCTAAAAGTTATTCATCCTTATGGTTTTAGACATGTTTCAAGGTTTTCCTTGTGATAAGGACCTTGTTGATCAATGTGAAAGGTTTATAAACCATGCTTGAGTCCTAACATGAAGCCTAGTGGGGTGTTTAAAGCCATTCTCAATTACCTTTCTATTCAATCCTATCTCAAGCCTTGATTACCCCCATTTAAGACCCTCAAATCCCTAATATGAGTCTTATTACATTGAAAACCTTTGAAATATGGAGTGTTTTGATAAAAATTACATTATAAGGGTCTTTAAAAGGTCCCATTCTTATCACATGGTCATGACTATGCATTTCATATAATAAAAGGTCCATTTTAGGGCTCACATTCACTTCCCACTAAAAAAATGGACCCCACACATGGGAAACCATGACCACTCAACTTTGCCTATTGTACCATTCATTTTTAAATTATTTTTTGACTTATATTTCTCCCCTTCCTACCTACCAATGGTGTTTCAAAGTATGAACAATGACAAAATTAAGGAAAATTATAGGTTTTACAAGGGTTTTTGACTTGTATAGATTCGTACAATATGGATATGGATAGAGGAATTCATTAAGTTGTAGAGAGGGATTAGTTCAGGCATAAAGTGAAGAGATCCATGAGTTTTTAGGCAAAATAAGCCCAAAACTGACCTCTCCCTTCTACCAATCTCCTTGGTATTTTAGAGAGCACTTTAGGTTTATTCTCAATTCATACAGAGGAAGGAGAGAGGGGTCCAAGCTCTTGGAAAAAAAAAGTGGACTTTGTAACCTTTCAATTATGGGCATTGGTTATATGTTTAGTCCCCTAAGATCCATGAACAAATTATAATAATTCAAATGATTTGGTCACTACCCTCATCTACATAAGACAAAATATGGAGGTTGGTTTCATGGAATCTCTATTATATTTGATCAAACTGATGACTTTTACTAGTTCCTCAAGTCTTGTAGAGGTTTTTTATGGCCTCCTCAACATTTGTTTCACATTTTTGGGCCTATGTGGTTGAGAAACACCTAAACTACTAATATCTATAGTCTACAATCAAGGTTACAATGGTAAGAAGTATTCAATGTATACACTTGAAGGTGAATAGTCTTAAAGGTTCAATAGAGTGTCTTGAAGTGATTCATGCCTATTTGTTTTAAGATTTGGATCTTAACATAGAACTATAACTCTCTCATGGTGTCTCTGAGTGAAGACTACCTACATGCCTAAGTTTTATGACAAAAGAAGGTAATATACTATATAATGGTGATATCAAGGTTTTCAAGACATAGTAAAACATAACATGGAGTGTTTGCTTCATATCAGTATATCCATAATTCAAGGTTTAAAAGCTTCATCATATCCCACATCCCAAAAAATCACCATATATCTTATCTTAAGCACATTCACAATCCTTTTAGTAGATATTAAGGTCATTTAGCAAATGTTATGTTTTCAAAGAATCTTAGGTTCTCTTTTCCCACTACATATGCCTCATTACTAACTTCAAAATGTTCCATCATGTTGAGTATATGTATGGATATGTTTAGGTCCCCCTGTAGACTATCTTGGGTGTGAGTCCATGATTCTTTCCAAACCCTCAAGAGCCTCTACCACTTGACAACCTTTCAATTATCATTCCACCTCAGCTATAATCCTTACACTCCATTTTCAAACTCTACATGACCTTAAAGTCATCACCCTCAAGTCACTAGTCCTACCCAAGTCTAATATATGAAATCAAGGAATAAATAGCCTATAAGGTTATCAATAACCATCAGTGATGTAAGGAAATGGACCTATGTAGTTAGATGTCATGTTGAGAAAGCATGGTCACCATCTATAATCCTTTGTACAAATAAGAAGATGAGGTGTCAATTGAGGAAGATATATGATAGGGATGTTGAAGGAATTAAATAAACTTAAATAGTAATGAGGACCTATAATAAATATGAAATGGAAATTTAGGGTCAAACAGAGTCTAGACACATCATACTCACTCCAAGGGAAGAATAATATTAGTCAAAGACCTTAATGTGCATACACAAGGATTATAATGGTGAGATTGGAGAGATGTTGATGGTGAAAAGGTTTAAAAGAAGATTGAATGGGTTATAAATAACTATGGAGGCTAACCAACCTCTTTATGTCACCCAAGGATTCAAATAAGCATCAATCCTTCTCTTAAATTAACCTCCTTTGTATAGTCAATAACTATTACATCCTACAAACTAGTGATGAGGAGGCAGGGTTATGGTTTCAAATATGGGTGGCTTCAAGGAGAGAGGGTGATTGAGATTGGGGAAATAATATGAGAATAAATAAATGTTGATAGGTTATAAAAGTACCTTCAATAGAAGAGGTCATATTCTAATGATCTCACATAGCTAGGGACCCTCATCTCAGTACCTACAAGACTCATTGTAGGTGAAAGCAATTTGAGCATCAACCTTATTTTAGAATTATTTTAAGATGGAGGTAATTTATTTAGGATTGAGATATAAAATGATAAGTATTATTAATATTTTTGACTAGAATAGAGTTGATGAGAAAGGATAATAGCTTACCTCTCACCTACATATAGTCAAGGGTGTAAACCTAAAATCAAGTAGGCAGGGTTATAAGTAAGAAGGGTTGAGTTATGAAACTTGAAAAAGAGTGAGAAAAATGAATAAGAACATAATATACATGTTTCCTCAATAATCTTAGTTTTCTCATCCAAATACTTCACCCCTTGAGATGAACAAAATACCCTGATAGTCCATTAGGTGTTTTAAGCCTAAAGATAGATAAACATGCCTATATACATAACTTGGAGATTTGTACATGATTTAGGACCATTTTGAAGATTAAAACACCTGATAAGGTTACTAATAAGGATGTATTAATGATATATAGTGATATAAGTCTCAAATTGGTGGAAGAAGCCTAAGGACCTTATTAGTCCTAATGGACCTAATCCAATACACATAGGCTTATACTAAAACTGAAGGAATGCATGAGATAAAAGGTCATATGAGTGTTTAATACACTTTAGGAAAGATTTATAAAGGAAAAAAATGTCTCCATAATGGTAATATCCTTAGGTAAGGCAAAGAAAGCACTAAACTCAGACCCCAAGGGTTACACATGTTTGATTGTGTATAAACACTTGGCAAATGATGAAACTACACAGAGGGAAGAATTGATGGAAATTTTTAACCCTGAGAATATTTTAAACCATAAAAAAATTTAATATGGTCTTTAAAATCCATCATATCTATAATGGAGAGAGGAAGATCCTACTTATACCCCATACCACTTCCAAACACTTAGGCTGGTAATGAGACCCTAAGGTAAAACCATGAGGGATTTGGAAACAAAATTGGAGTTAAATCATCTGAGGGAAAGTATATAAAATTATTATTTTACTAGGGTTATATTATAAAAAAATTGGAGATACATATTCACCTACAAATTATTTAAGTTTTTAACTCCTAATCTGCATACAAGGCCTAAAACCACTCCTTAAGACCTCAAACCGCATCAACACCTTAGGGCATACTAAGACACTCCCAAACAAATTTTATGGTCATAATAAGGTATAATATGATGACATGGGTAATAATAAAATGGTTTCAAGAAGATAAAATCAATGAAATACTATATTTTGTCTTAAAGCCCATCTTAAGCTATAGTAGTCCAAATAGTCAAATCGATCTACATTTTCTAACACTCATATCTCTTACCAAAATGGAATAAAGTAAAATTATCTTAGGGGTATTTGGGAACCAATATGGTATAAAAATTCATGAAGGATTGAGTGGAATTCATGGGCCTAACTCTATGAACAAATGTTAAGAAGGTAACTTACATAGACTGCCTAATATGGAGCTCAAGAAACACCATCCTTTACTTGTATCTCCACACAGACTTTGAATTGGAAACTAAGATATTTAGAAGAGATGAAGAGGTTAGTTTACTATAAATTCATGATAAAAATTTTTGGTTTAGAGGTCCATACTGTATGAACCATTTTTAAGATAGTAGACCTCTAAAACCCTGCTTAAACTCTAGTAACGACCCAATTAAGAAGATAGTGAAGAATTAGCATCTAGTTGGAGTATATTGACTTAATAAAAACTTGAAAAATATATTAAACTTAGTGGATACCCTATTCATGGTAATAGGTTGTATTAATACTATAGAAAATTGTTAAAATTTAGTATTTTTTAAGGTTTTGAACAAAAATAAAGTTAAAAATATTGTTGAGGGGTTTCCAATAATCAAAGAGGGTGGTTTATGAATTGTGTAATTTTATAAAATATTGATATGTCCAAAAATATTCATGGAATTTCCTCTATAAGTCTCCTCCAAATAAAAAGTCTATAGATCCTAAAAAAAGGTGACCTAGTCACCTAATTTGGCAAGGTTTTAGGTGTCTTTTGCATATATTTCATGATATATGATGTTTTTTCAATCCTAAAACTCACCTATTCATATGATATTAAGGACTCATATAGTATTTAGTGGGCACCAAGCACAAATAGCCAAGTAACTAGGCCTAATAGACCTACTTGGTCAACTAATAGAATTGAAATTTAGTGTTGAGGGACTACTAAGAGGGTCAATATAGATTTGTTACACCATGTAACTAATGATAGGGGTGATAAAGGAACTTCATATTCGTAGTGGGAGATGAGAGTAGTTTTTCTTAGCCCAGTCAACATGCAAGAGAAGATGGGCTACTAGGTGTCATGGGGAACTTAATTAAGCCATTTCCATGTTTGTAACTACTAAAGGAAAGATACTTGACCATTTTGGTCATACAAATTCCTTAAATAAGTAAAAAAAAACCTCCACCACTCCACCTCAAATCCTAAGGGCTCATTCAAGACCATCACTTTGAAGGCCAATGCATGGAGGAAGCTTGAGGGATTGTTGTAAGTATTTGTAATTATAGTATGAGTGGGATGTGGTCAATATGACCTATTATCGACACCTCCATGCCATATTTACCTCCCTCTTTTCTAATAATCCTATATATTTTGGACTTAAGACCTTGATTTGTATCCCTCACCTCAATATGAGAAGACTTTACCTAGATTTTTAATTTGTAGACCTCTTAGATTGATGAATATACTATTATAGCTTCTTCATTCTACTTTATAATGCATTATTTGATTTTTTATGTGCATATGTGGGATAAATTATCCCTTGTCATGTACTTGACACGCCTACATGATGATAAGTTTTCTTATATAGGTTATATGATGTGTCAAAGGTTGTCATAAGATTTAGAGTGTAACCTAGTTAGAAGTGCTTCAGATATGCCTCTCACCCATCACCTCCATGTTTTATCCATTCACCATGACCTTCATTTAAAACATTATTTCATAAGAACTCTTGAAGATAGTAAGGTAGTTATTTGTTTAGTCTAATAGTGTTGTTGAGGTCAATTTGAGTTGATGAGTGATCATATTGGTGCATCACCACCCCTTAACTAGGTTCTTTTTATGAAATATCTTTCACTTTTCACCCCAAATAATTAGATGTTAGTGATATTGAGCCTAAATAGATGAAATAAGGGAGTTATCTCCATAAACTATAGCTTTGGTCTTACTATAGGTCACCCACAACCTTTAGGCCAATCCCATGTTATTCCAACCTTGAAGGTAAGCTTGAACAACCTCCTTCTAGGGTGAAGGTTGGAGAGCTAAAACTAGGATGACCAAACTCTTGATTTCACCCAAGGATTAAAATAATCATGGAGGGTAACCAACCTCTTTATGACACCCAATGATTCAAATAAGCATCAAGCCATCTCTCAAATTAACCTCTGTATAGTCATTAACTATTATATCCTACAAACCAGTGATGAGGAGGTAGGGTTATGGTTTAAAATATGGGTGGATTCAAGGAGAGAGGGTGATTGAGATTGGGGAACTCATATGAGAATCAATAAATTTTTATAGGTGAGGAAAGAACCTTCAATAGAAGAGGTCATTTTCTAATGATCTCACATAGCTAGGGACCCTCATCTCAGTACCTACAAGACTCATTGTAGATGAAAGAAATTTGAGAATCAACCTTGTTTTAGAATTATTTTAAGATGGAGGTAATTTATTGAGGATTGAGATATAAAATTATAATGATTATTAATGTTTTTTACTAGAATAGAGTTGATGAGAAAGGATAATACCTTACCTCTCACCTACATATAGTCAAGGGTGTAAAACTACAATCAAGTAGGCAGGGTTATAAGTAAGAAGGATTGAGTTATGAAACTTTGAAAAGAGTGAGAAACATGAATAATAACATAGTCTAAATGTTTCCCCAATAATCTTAGTGTTCTCATCTAAATACTTCACCCCTTGAGATGAACAAAATACCCTGATAGTCCATTAGGTGTTTTAAGCCTAAAGATAGATAAACATGCCTATATACATAACTTGGAGACTTGTACATGATTTGGGGCCATTGTGAAGTTTAAAACACTTGATAAGGTGAGTAATAAGGATGTATTAAGGATATATAGTGATATAATTCTCAAATTGGTGTAAGAAGCCTAAGGACCTTATGAGGCCTAATGGACCTGATCCAATACACATAGGCTTGTACTGTAACTGAAGGAATGCATGAGATTGAAAGTCATATGAGTGTTTAAGACACTTTAGGAAAGATTTATAAATGAAAAAAATGTCTCCATGATGGTAATATCCTTAGGTAAGGCAAAGAAAGCACTAAACTCAGACCCCAAGGGTCACACATGTTTGATTGTGTATAAACACTTGGCAAATGATGAAACTACATAGAGGGAAGAATTGATGGAAAATTTTAACCATAGGAATATTTGT